>CM016618.1:12802988-13292236 GCA_005393395.2 Gossypium australe | reverse complement strand
TGCATAGATATGGAAAGATATCGAAGATATCGTTTCCTTTTCTTTACTCGATTTTTGGGTATAAAATCGGGTAAAATTTTGTAAAATAGGATTAGAGAGAGAGATTACACACAGTTACACAGAGAGGGAATACTAAAATTTTAGGGCACAAACACGAATCTGTACACAGACACTTCAGTGGGTCTTTCAAATCGGTGGAATATCAAACGGTGTTTCGTCAAGGTGGTTTTCGTTTCCTTGCTCGTTTTTTTTTTTTATATGCATATCTATTTCTTTTTTTTTTTTAAAATAGTAATAATAAGCAATAAAAGAAGACTTACAGTGCGAATAGCGAAGGAAAACGGCGGGTTTTGGGCCTCCAGACGTCGTCCACCGAGGCGCGTGCGGCGCGTGACCCCCTGGATCCAAGATCGAAGCCGAACCCTCTACAGAGGGTTTCTAGAGTTTTTTTTTAAACTCTAAGGCTAAAATGACCCCTTTAAAAAAAAACTAATATTATAATAATAAAACGGCACCGTTTTGTCAATAAAAGATCCGCGCGTTGACCCGGATCCGACAAGGGTCCGCGCGTTTTTCTCTTAAAAATGGGAAATTTATTGTTTTAGTCCTCTTGCACTTTTATTTTTTAATTCTGTTTAATTGCATTTTTTTATTTTTTAAATTGGCCCTAAAAGTTTAGTTATTTTCTAATATGATCCCGGGTTTCTTTAAAGGCTAATAATCAGAACGGCACCGTTTTGGAATGAAGGCAAAATTGCCTAATAAGCCCCTATAACACGACGCGCGCTTTAAAATTTAATCCTTTCATATTTATATTTATTATTAAATCCTTCCCTCTTTATTTCTTAGACTTTTATTTTATTTTATTTTTCAAATTATTCTATATTATCATCAACTATTTTATTTATTTTTTTATATTATTGTTATTTTCATATTAATCTATTAATAAACTTATATATATATATCTACTATCTTTATATTAATTATTATATATATTGTTTTACTTGTTTAAAATTTTGTATATTATTTTTTATATTATTATTATATTTAATTTTGTATATAGTATTATATTATATTTTCTAAAATTTTACTTGTTATAAAATTTATTTATAATACATTTATTTTTTTATTTTTATAAAATTATGTATCAGGTTATTGTAAATGTAATTTTATTTAAAGTTCTTTTAACAATATATTTTTTATGCATATTATTTTTGATATTGCTATTACTATTATTTTATTTATACTAACCCTAGTATTATGAGTATTATTATTATGATTTATTATTTTATCGTTAATATTATATATTATTTTCATTATCATTTTTTGTTTTACTATTTTTTTTATATTAACTTATATTATTATTTTACCAATATATTCTTATTATACTATTATATACTTCAGTTATTTTAATTGTATTTTATATTGTCTATGTTAGATGTTAATGTATTAATTGCTTTAATATTTATCCGATAATTAATGTATAAATGCAATATTGTCACGTGATTATTGTTTAAATAAAAAATACATTTTTTGCCAAAATTAATACTTTTTAGGTTTTAAAAATAAGGCAATGTTTTGATATTTAGAAATTCGGAAAATAATGCCCTAACATGTTGGGTGTGATTTTCCGTTTGGCTAAATAACTAAATATCCTTCTAAGGTTTTATAAATCATGAGATGGTCTTATTTATGAAGGTTTCGAAATGTCATGTCCTAACGTGTTGGATGTGATGTTTTACCCCTTTGGAACAAGAAAATCTCAAGTTTTAAATTTCAATGGCTCAAAGTTTTTAAAGAAATCATATTTTTCAAATAATTTGTAAAATTCAAACATTCGGACAAAAGTTATCGATTAGGTACCAATTTTTGGGCGTTATGAGGGTGCTAACCCTTCCTCATACGTAACCGACTCCCGAACCTATTTTCTCGTTTTCGCAGACCAAAATAAAATGTTTTAAAATAAAACGTTTTACAAGGTGACTCAATCACACCTAAAAAAGGGATTGGTGGCGACTCCATTTTCGTTTTTAAAGTCGATCCCCGTTTTTTAAAATCCGATTTTAAAATGGTTAAAACAGCTTGGCGACTCCGCTGGGGACCATAAGAGAGTCAAGCCGAAAAATCGATAATTTTATGTCCTTTTGTTCGAATTTAAAATTTTGATTTTAAAAATATGATCCTCTTATTACATGTGGTTGTAATATATATTTCTGCATTGCACTGCATGACCGTCGTGGTCACACCCTTAAGTGGGAGCAAGAAGCTATGCCTTCGTGAGGTTTTCACCTCCGCATGGGCTAGCGGATTGCTTCCGGAATACATCTGTACCTATGTCTTCGTGAAGTTTTCACTTCCGCATGGCCATAGGGAAATGTATTCCCCTGAACTGAACTCGATCCGTATAAGCCTATAATGGGTGAGGATCGAGGAATCTACTGGTTCAGGTGCCTCAACTTTAGGACTAAACCGCATATAGTCAACCTTAAGAACCCATCCTAGGTAGAGCGATCCTATATTTTGTTGGATAGATCCTTTTATTACGCTTGTTTCATATTTATTTGGGTGATACTGACTTTTGGTGTTTCATTTTTGCATATTATTTCATTTTCTAGAGGTACCGATTCACGGTCTGTTTCTAAGTTAGAAAGCTGGTTATGGAGAACGGGTTCCTTGATAAAGTAGTAGACAATGCAGCTACTCGCGCTTGGTCGGAACAAACGCAATTAAAGAAGGGGGATAGCTTAGTTGACGGGTATGTATCTGAACTTTGGGATTTTACTCGTGTTAGTATTACGCAAAATGAGTTTAGAGAATTGAAAGATATATGGGCTCAATGGGGTGATGAGGCTAAACAACTATTTTATCGTGATTACGGTGATCTACCTTATTTGTTGGATATCAAGGTAGATAAGCATCTATTTAGGGCCATGACTCAGTTTTGGAACGCTTGCTTATAGTTGTTTCACTTTTGGGGAAGTAGATTTAGTACCTACATTGGAGGAATATACGACTTTGCTACGCTGTTCGAGGTTCCAAGCTGACAAGATTTATTTTAGGGCTCCTAGTGTGCCGACTTTTGTGAAAAATTGATGAGTATCACCGGATGAGCGAGCAGTGGGTTACAGCTAGGATTCAAGAAAAAGGCGAAGGTAAATGCATACCTTGGGTAAGTTTGAGGGATTTGATTCTGACACATCCAGACGAGAAAAAGAAGGTTGACGTCTTTGCTTTATGTATTTATGGGTTGGTGATTTTCCCCAAAGCATTAAGACACATAGACGAAGCGGTTATGATTTGTTCGATCGGCTTAGTAAGGGAGCCACACCTGTGCCCGCGATTTTAGCTGAGACATTCAGATCTTTGAGTGCATGCCGAAAAGCGGGGGAAGGTAGATTCATTGGATGTGCACAGTTGCTATTAGTTTGGTTCTACAGCCATTTTTGGAGGGTTGGAAGAATTTCTTGCCAAATGTTCTCTGAAGATTATTCCCCTTTAAGAGAGGCCGCAGCTACGACAAGGAGAGATGATCTAACAGAGGAAAATGGATGGAAATTTTGCAAAACCTTCGAAAGGAAGATGTTGAATGGAAAGCCCCTTGGTTGGTTTCAAACGAAGTCCTTTATCGGTGTGGAAATTTTGATTGGGTACCTCTACTTGGAGTTTGGGGAGCCGTGGGATATGCACCTTTGTTGGTACTAAGGCAATACAAAGCAACACAGTTCATACGGTAACGCATGGGCTAGCTCAAAGCGAATTCGCATATAAGGGGGAAAGTTATAAGAAGAGGGTTTTAGAGGTTTCTAAGGTTTGGAAACAGGCTTGCCGTATGAAGATAATGACGCGAGGACCGACAGTAACTGCAGAATATAATGAATGGTTGAGGAAAAGGATCAACGATAACATTCCTGAGTCAAATTTGGAGAAAGCTCGATCATTGAAGGAGTGTTTACAAGTCATTCCATCGGAGATAGAAATTATAAAACAAGATTTCGAAAGGCAAAGTTTAGAGTTTGGAAAGAAAATAGAGAAGCTAGAAGAGGAAAGATGTTTTTGAAGCTAGATGTGGAGGCTCGAAATCAGAAGCTGAAAAAGCAAGGAAAGAGAAAAGAGCGATAGAGGAAGATCGAGATAGCCTGAAGACCGAATATAAAAAGATGCGTCTATTGATAAAGAATGTCGGTTTAGGGAAGACCTCAGAACAGTGGCGACAAGAGGTCAAGAAGAAAAAGCCAAAGCGGACTATTGGGAGAAAAGTTTAGAGATGCAATCGCGAAACAAGGTCTTAGAGGAGAATTTGGCAGAAAGTTTAAATGAAAAAGGAGAATTACAAGCTAGAATCGCTGAACTTGGACGATCTCTTCACCACTATCGGAGCCGTAATTCCATGGTTGAGTTAAAGGCAAGTCTGAACAGGATTGAAGAAATGAAAAGTAGAATTGAAGAATTAGAGTCAGCACTGCACAATTATGAACTTCAGATCGAGTGTTTGAAAACAAGAGAAGGGCATTTGAAAGAAGAACTCCATCATTCACATAGTCAAGTCAGAAATCGGGACTATCTCATGGAGGAAGCCATAGGCCAAATTTGAGAGGTAGCTGATTATCTACAGACTTTAGCAGCACAGGCCGACGTATTGAGCATAAAATATGAGATACAGTCAGATCGTAGCCAAGAGCTAGTTTTGTTACTAAGGAAAATCAGGACTTTAGGACTTAGGGCGAAAGCTTATTTGTAGTCTATTTTATGTAAAAGAATTTGTTTTCTAATAAAGTTTTCTACAATGAAGTTGATCAGAATCGATGCCTCTTTGCATTCATACATTTGCATTACATAACATCATGAGCATTCAAATTCGTAGTGAGGGTCTAATTAGTTTACATTATAGGGGAGAGAGAGAGAAATAAAATCTGGAAGCTGAACACCCTTACGGTACACGGGCTAAATCAAGAAAAATGGATCAAAGAATGGAGCAATTCCAAAGGGATATACAAGACCAGATGCAAGAGCAGATGGCAAAGCTCCAACAAGAGATGAAGGACCAAATGTTGGAGGCGCAAAAGAACATGATGGTCCAAATGGCCCAGATGATGAATGGGATAATAGATAAAGCAAAAGGTCCCATAGTCAATGCTGAAGACAATGAGGACTTTCCAAGGGGATTCACTCCACCACATGAACAAATGCCGCCTGAGGAACCTCTCCAAAGGCCATCCATCACCATTAAGCCTAAGTAGGGACAAACTGATCCTAAACCACCCATGAACTTTCAAGTGGGCTCGGGATCTAACCCTGGGGATAACCCGGCCAACCCCGTTATTCCTGACCTAGACATGGTAGGGGAGGAAAGAATCAGAATTGAATCTACAAAGCAGTTGGAGGATCGTTATAAGTGGTTAGAAGAAAAATTTAAAGTTTTGGAGAATGCTGGCCATTATCACGGTATTGATGCCAAAGATTTGAGTTTGGTCCCAGATCTGATACTTCCTCATAAATTCAAGATGCCAGAATTTGAGAAGTATAATGGAACTACTTGCCCCGAAGCCCATATTACAATGTTCTGCAGACGTATGACGGGTTACGTGAACAATGATCAACTTCTGATTCATTGTTTCCAAGATAGTTTGACGGGAACAGCGTCTAGGTGGTATAACCAACTCAGCCGCGCTAACATTAGCTCGTGGAGGGACTTGGCTCAAGCTTTCATGAGACAGTACAACCATGTTACAGATATGACGCCTGACCGAATCATGTTGCAAAACATGGAAAAAAGATCAAACGAGAGTTTTAGACAATACGCGCAGCGATGGAGGGAAATAGCCATGCAAGTCCAACCGCCTCTCTTAGAGAAGGAAACTACGATGCTATTTATCAACACCCTAAAGGCACCATTCATTACCCATATGGTAGGGAGCACCACCAAGAGCTTCGCAGACATAGTTATGGCAGGAGAAATGATCGAAAATGCCATAAGGGGTGGTAAGATTGAAGCTGGAGAATCTACTAGGAGGGCAGCTCCTAGGAAAAAAGAGAATGACATAAACAATGCGAGCTCATCCAACAAAGGATACCCAAAAGCGATTACTATTAATCAGCCGAAGGTGCTTACCGCTGGACAACAGGGGTCGGCAAAACAAGAATCAGGTCCCAGACAAAATGTTGAAAAAATTCAATTTACACCCATCCCTATAACATATAAAGAGCTGTATGAAACGCTATTAGAAGAACGCATAGTATCCCCATACTATTTACAGCCAATGCAGCCTCCATATCCTAAATGGTATGACTTAAACGCCCAATGTGATTACCATGCGGGAGCAACAGGACATTCTATAGAAAATTGTACCGCTTTCAAACGGGTGGTTGAGAGGCTTCTTAAATTAGGGGTTGTCAAGCTTGAGGACATGCCCAACACGGTGAATCCACTACCCAATCATGGAAACAATGGGGTAAATGCAATTGGAGAGGATTATATCAGAAAAGCTAAGGGGCACATTTCGGATGTGAGGACTCCATTAAGAGCAGTTTGGAGGGAGATGACAAGATGGGGGCTAATCAAATCAAATCTTAAAGAGAGAACTAAAGAACCCAGAAGCTACTGTGAGTTCCACGAAGTGGAGGAACATGAGATCCAGGATTGTGCTGAATTTAAGATGTTGGTGCAAGGCTTTATGGATAATAAGGAGTTGGAGTTTTGTGAAGAAGGTTTAGAGGTAGGAGAAATACATGCGACCGAAGGAGAATCGACTAATCAGAAAGTCAATTATCCAAGGATCATTATTTCTCGACCAAGGAATGTGGAAGGAGGAGTACAAGTCGCACCTAAAGTGATAGTCCAAAGACCTGTATCCTTTCCTTACAAGGATAACAGAGCTGTACCATGGAATTACAATTGTAGCATAACAACACCAAGAGTAGTGATTGCAGCCAGTACTTCCAAGGAGGAAGGATTCTATACGCGGAACGGGAAGCGTTACGACTCAGTAAAGACAAGCACTGAATCGGAGAAGCTAAAAGATGTGACTGCCGAACCTGAAAAAGAGCTTGATACCCTTGTCAATATACCTGTAAAGGAGGAAGAGGCTAAGGAATTTCTAAAATTTCTAAAGCACAGTGAATACAGCGTAGTAGAACAGTTGCGTAAACAACCAGCTCGTATTTCAGTGTTAGCCTTACTTTTAAGTTCGGATGTTCACCGCGGAGCTTTAATGAAAGTGCTAAACGAGACTTATGTTGCTAAGGACATATCTGTTAACAAGCTTGATCGATTAGTCAGTAATATAAGTGCTGATAACTTTATCTCCTTCAGTGATGATGAGATCCCACCTGGGGGCATGGGGACAACTAAAGCCTTACACATAACCACTCGTTGCAAAGGGTATACTTTTCCAAGCGTGTTGATTGATAATGGATCAGCCTTGAATGTTCTACCATTGTCGACATTGAAAAGATTGCCAATAGATAGCTCTCACATGAAGACGTGCCAGAATATAGTGAGAGCATTTGATGGTACTGAACGAAGGGTAATGGGGAGTATTGACATACCTTTACAGATTGGCCCAAACACATATGAGGTGGACTTTTTAGTGATGGATATAAAGCCTTCATACAATTGTTTGCTGGGAAGGCCCTGGATTCATTCAGCAGGGGCCGTGCCCTCGTCTCTTCATTAAAAATTGAAGTTAGTAACGGATGGTCGATTGGTCACTATAAATGCGGAAGAAGATATTATAGCGACTGTTACTAATAATGCGCCATATGTAGAAACAAATGAAGAAGCCATTGAATGCTCTTTCTGTTCTTTAGAGTTTGTCAATGCAACATTCATCTCGGAAGGAAGTAAAGTTCCAGTGCCTAGGATATCCAAGACCACAAGGATGGGTCTACAAATGATGATAGGAAAAGGAGCTTTGCCGGGAAAAGGATTGGGCCGATACCTCCAAGGGGAGATTCAAGTACAGATGATGAAGGAAAAGAGAGATCGTTTTGGCTTGGGATTCAAGCCGGATATCAGACAAAGAAGGTTGGACATAGAGAGGAAGCAAGAGAGAAGAAGGGCACGCTTGAATGGAGAAGATATCCAGTGGGAACCAATTACATTTCCCCCCATATCCCAAACTTTTGTATCAGGGGGAATAATTCATCCTGAAAGAGGGTTGATGGAGAAAGTTCATATCAATGCCATACATGAGGAGGGAAGGGAGCAAAAAAACTTAATGAGCATTCGCCCTTATGAACCTGGAAGCATTCTGGACAATTGGACTGTGGAGGAGCTCCCTGTAGTTTTTAGGAATTATACAGAGTAATATTCAGAACGCTTTGTTATTTTGTAGCCTAGAAATAATAAAATCCCTTTGTGAAATAGGCTTATGTTCAGAATTTATTATTTCAATAAAATACATTTCGGATAAATAACTTGAGCAAATATTCTTTCATTTCATTCTTCTAATTGCCTCTCAAATTGTAAATTTCTTTCATATCATGTAGATGTTTGTCCTCAAATTCATTTATTCCTTGTATATTCTTTCATACCGATTACAGGGCCCTAGATATCAATGACATGAGCAACGATAATATAGATCCAGAAGCTTATTTTGAGCGAGACACGCGCTTAGGAGAATCTCAGGATTTTGAAGATGACCGAGAATGTGGCTTATCTCCAGATTTGTTAAGAATGGTAAAACAGGAAGAAAAGTAAATCTTGCCCCATGAAGAAGAAATAGAGAATATAACCTTGGAAGAAGGAAATGTTGTGAAAATTGGGACGCATATAGCTAAAAAGACAAGACGAGATCTTATTGAGTTATTGCGTGAGTTCAAGGATGTCTTTGCGTGGTCATACCAGGATATGCCCGGGTTAAGCACTGATATTGTGGTACATCGCCTTCCTATCAGAGAAGAATGTAAGCCAGTTCAGCAAAAGTTACGAAGGATGAGGCCTGATATAGTATTGAAAATAAAAGAAGAGGTTCAGAAACAGTTTGATGCTGGTTTTCTGCAAGAAGTCAAATACTCAGAATGGGTTGCCAACATTGTTCCAGTTCCTAAGAAGGATGGACAGGTCCGAATGTGCGTAGATTACAGGGATTTGAACAAAGCTAGCCCAAAAGACAATTTTCCTTTGCCGCATATTGACACATTAGTGGATAATACAGCAGGATTTTCTTTGTTTTCCTTCATGGATGGCTTTTCAGGATATAATCAGATCAAGATGCACCCCGAGGATATGGAGAAAACTACCTTCATAACACTGTGGGGCACCTTTTGCTACAGAGTTATGCCTTTCGGATTAAAGAATGCTGGGGCAACATACCAAAGAGCCATGGTAACCTTGTTCCATGACATGATGCATAAGAAGATTGAAGTGTATGTTGACGACATGATTGCTAAATCTCGAAAGAAAAAGGGCACATTGAGGTCTTGAAGAAGTTATTTTTAAGATTGAGAAAATTCCATTTGAAACTCAATCCGGCAAAGTGTACTTTCGGAGCTCGATCAGGAAAGTTATTGGGATTTGTGGTTAGTGAGAAAGGAATAGAAGTTGATTCAAGCAAGGTGGAAGCGATACAAGGATTGCCTTCACCGCGCACTCAGAAAGAAGTTCGAGGTTTTCTTGGAAGGCTGAATTACATTGCTCGATTTATTTCACAATTAACTGAGAAATGTGATCCCATATTTCGTCTTCTCAAAAAACACAATCCAGGTGTATGGGATGATGAGTGTCAGAAAGCTTTTGATAAAGTCAAAATGTATTTGTCGAATGCACTAGTATTGCCTCCGCCTAATCCAGATAAGCCTTTGATATTGTATTTGTCCGTTTTCAATAACTCCATGGGATGTGTGTTGGGACAACATGATGAGACAGGAAAAAAGGAAAAGGCGATATACTATCTTAGCAAAAAGTTTACTGATTGTGAAATGAGGTATTCGACAATCGAGAAGTTGTGTTGCGCTTTGATTTGGACAACTCGGAGATTGAGACAATATATGCTATATCATACAACTTGGCTGATTTCCAAGCTTGATCCGTTAAAATACATGATGGAGTCCACTGCTTTGAATGGAAGAATGGCTAGGTGGCAGATTCTACTATCTGAATTCGATATAGTCTATGTGACCCAAAAGGCTATCAAAGGAAGTGCCATAGTAGACTTTTTGGCTAGCAGAGCTTTGGAAGATAACGAACCTTTGAGTTTTGATTTCCCTAATGAAGGACTGATGTATGTGGCAAATATAGAAGATTGTCGCTGGAAGTTGAATTTTGATGGGGCATCGAATGATGTGGGAAATGGAATTGGGGCAGTTTTGGTATCCCCTGGTGGTGATTATTATCCATTTACATGCAGATTAGATTTTGACTGTACAAATAACATGGCAGAATATGAAGCATGTATTATGGGACTTCGAGCAGCCTTAGAACGTAAGATCAGAGTGCTAGATGTGCATGGGGATTCTGCCTTAATAATCTACCAGCTCAAAGGAGAGTGGGAGACGAGAGATCCCAAATTAATTGATTACCGAAAACTAATTCTGGAATTGATTGAGGAATTTGATGACATTACCTTCAGTTATCTTCCACGCGATGAAAATCAGATGGCAGATGCATTGGCAACCTTGGCTTCTATGATTAAAGTGAATAGACCAGAAGATATGAGGCCTATTCAGATGAGTATTGTCGAAGTTCCAGCCCATTGTTATGACATAGAGGAAGAAGAAAGAGATGACCATCCTTGGTATCAAGATGTATTGCGATACATGAAAAATCGCGAATATCCGGAGAATGCCACCGAAAATGAGAAAAAGACTTTAAGAAGAATGGTCCTTAGTTATGTCCTGGATGGAGATGTTTTATACAAAAAAGGAAAAGATCAAGTGCTATTGAGATGTGTTGATGCTGTTGAAGCTAAACAAATTCTTGAAGAAGTTCATGAGGGTGTTTGTGGAACACATGCAAATGGATTCACAATGGCCAGACAGATCATGAGATTTGGATATTATTGGTCTACCATGGAAGGAGACTGTATCAATTATGCCAAGAGATGTCATAAATGCCAAATTTATGGAGACAAAATTCATGTGCCTCCGTCACCTTTGCATGTTATGACTTCCCCGTGGCCTTTTTCCATGTGGGGCATGGATGTTATTGGGCCAATCTCACCAAAAGCTTCGAATGGGCATCGCTTTATTTTCGTGGTAATCGACTACTTTACAAAATGGGTAGAGGCTGCTTCATATGCTAATGTCACTAAGTCAGCAGTTAGTAGATTTTGAAGAAGGAGATTATTTGTCGATATGGAATGCCTGAGAGGATTATATCCGACAATGCGCTAAACCTGAACAACAGTTCGATAGCAGAAATTTGTAACCAATTTGGAATCAAACACCATAACTCGTCTCCGTATCGTCCGAAAATGAATGGGGCAGTGGAAGCGGCTAACAAAAACATCAAAAAGATAGTGGGAAGAATGACTGAGACTTACAAGGATTGGCATGAGAAACTACCGTTTGCACTTTATGCTTATCGAACGTCTGTCAGAACTTCTACTGGTGCAACACCATATTCGTTGGTTTATGGGATGGAGGCCGTTTTACCTATCGAAGTAGAAATTCCTTCTCTTCGTGTGCTGTCAGAGATAAAGTTGGATGAAGCTGAATGGATTCAGGCTCGGTATGATCAGTTGAACTTGATTGAAGAAAAAAGACTAAGGGCTATTCGCCATGGTCAGATGTACCAAAAACGAATGATGCGAGCCTATAATAAGAAAGTTCGCCCAAGAGAGTTTCATGAGGGGGATCTTGTGCTGAAAAAGATTCTTCCGATACAGAAAGATTTCAGGGGAAAATGGATGCCGAATTGGGAAGGACCATATGTGGTGGAAAAAGCTTTCTCTGGAGGAGCACTGGTTTTGACTGAAATGGATGGGAAAAGTTTACCCAATCCTGTGAACTCAGATTCAGTAAAGAGATACTTTACTTGAAAAAGAGAAGAAACCAAAGTGAAAACCCGCAAAGGGCGCTTTGAGTTTCTAAAAAAAAAAAAAAAAGGAGAGGCCAAAGCGAAAACCCGCAAAGGGCGCCTTGAGACCAAAGGGGTTTTGAGTTGAAAACCCGAAAAGGGCGACTCAAATTTTGAATGGACGGCAGCCATCTCGCTACACGCAAAATAACAATGAAAGGAAGAATGTCGCATATTGGGGCATCTACAAAATACTTTGGATCTTCTAAACGCATGATGAACTCAAGACAATCTTCATAAAGTTTGTATATGGAAGCTCAATCGGCGATATCTAGGGCATCTAAATCTTTTGTATTATCTTGGGATTCTCTTTCGTCTTAAAGATATGTTCCAGTTAATTTTTCTTTGTACAAATCCTTCTTTTTAAATCATCCTATCTGTTGACTATTATTCGTAAATGTGTCGCATTGAAATAATGATTGACGAACTAATAATTTCACAAAAGGGAAGTTTTGCATATTACTTTGGAAATTTCTAAATAAAACAAAGAACTGAAACAGGACAATTGTTTAAGAATTTTCATCTGAGAGAATTGCTCTGAATTCTTTGTCCAAATGATAAGAAAACGTGATAACACCAGATCATAACACGTGGAGATGGGTCGGATTTGAAAGGGTATTTGATTTTCATTAAGGTACAAACCCCAGGTGTTCAAGATTCAAGTAGAGTAGATTCGGAAAATAAACGTGAACCAGGTTTAATAAGCAAAACATGATTGAAAATGAGTGATAGCACTTAGAGAAGGAATCATGCTCATAACATTTTTGTATTATTCTGATCATTACACTTTTAAAAGGAATTATTTTCATGACATATGACATGCATATCATAGAACCAAGTCTGCAGGACATGTCCTTCAGTGGACAGTTTGGCAATATCAGATTAAAGATAGTAGATTTGATCTTCCTGAAGTTGCAGGAAGCAGATCGAAGACATCAATCTGGTGATTCCTGAAGTTGCAGGGATCAGATTGAAGATGGCAGATTTGATCTTCCTGAAGTTGCAGGGAGCAGATCGAAGACATCAATCTAGTGATCCCTGAAGTTGCAGGGGTCAGATTGAAGATAGCAGATTTGATCTTCCTGAAATTGCAGGGAGCAGATCGAAGACATCAATCTGGTGACCCTTGAAGTTGCAGGGATCAGATTGAAGATAGCAGATTTGATCTTCCTGAAGTTGCAGGGAGCAGATCGAAGACATCAATCTGGTGATCCCTGAAGTTGCAGGGATCAGATTGAAGATAGCAGATTTGATCTTCCTGAAGTAGCTGGGAGCAGATCGAAGACATCAATCTGGTGATCCCTGAAGTTGCAGGGATCAGATTGAAGATAGCAGATTTGATCTTCTTGAAGTTGCAGGGAGCAGATCGAAGACATCAATCTGGTGATCCCTGAAGTTGCAGGGATCAGATTGAAGATAGCAGATTTGATCTTCCTGAAGTAGCAGGGAGCAGATCGAAGACATCAATCTGGTGATCCCTGAAGTTGCAGGGATCAGATTGAAGATAGCAGATTTGATCTTCTTGAAGTTGCAGGGAGCAGATCGAAGACATCAATCTGGTGATCCCTGAAGTTGCAGGGATCAGATTGAAGATAGCAGATTTGATCTTCTTGAAGTTGCAGGGAGCAGATCGAAGACATCAATCTGGTGATCCCTGAAGTTGCAGGGATCAGATTGAAGATAGCAGATTTGATCTTCCTGAAGTAGCAGGGAGCAGATCGAAGACATCAATCTGGTGATCCCTGAAGTTGCAGGGATCAGATTGAAGATAGCAGATTTGATCTTCTTGAAGTTGCAGGGAACAGATCGAAGACATCAATCTGGTGATCCCTGAAGTTGCAGGGATCAGATTGAAGATAGCAAATTTGATCTTCCTGAAGTTGCGAGGAGCAGATCAAAGACATCAATTTGGTGATCCTTGAGTTTGCAAGGATCAGATTGAGGATAGTAGATACTGCCTTTATGAAGTTGAAGCTATCAAACTTACTGAAATTAAGATAAAATTAATACTGTGGAAGTTGCAGTAGATTTGGAATCATGTGAAGAAAGCGAGGATCAAGAAGTCGAGGCATGGCCAAGACCGGGCAAAAATTGGTCCTTTTATAGTCTTTGCTCTATCCTCGTTTCACGACAATGAGCAAAGAGGGGCAGCTGTAATGGCCCATTTTTGCCCGGGCTAGAATAAACCAAAATAAAAAAATAAAAAAATATATAAATGTCCATTTTTAATGTCCATTTACAAATCTGGTGGCCCGACACCTAAACAGACCCTAGCCCAACCCCAAATGACCCAAGTTACACGGCCCAAATGGGCCCAAAACTTTAAACAGTAGTCAGAAGACCTAGGGTTTCTGAAACCCTAAGCGCTGCAATGGTGGGAGCTCAGCAGTCGCGCCGCAGCCTCAGGAGCCTGATTGTCGCATCTTCAGTCTGCCTCTCGTCAGGCCACGATTCGCGCCGCAGTTAGCACACTTGGCCATTGCCGCAATCCGCGCTTAGCCGCAGTCCTCCACCTTCAAACCTGCAAAAGGAAAGCATTGAAGCAGAAAAAGGAAACCAATCGCAGGAAAAGAAATGCATAGATATGGAAAGATATCGGAAGATATCGTTTCCTTTTCTTTACTCGATTTTTGGGTATAAAATCGGGTAAAATTTTGTAAAATAGGGATTAGAGAGAGAGATTACACACAGTTACACAGAGAGGGAATACTAAAATTTTAGGGCACAAACACGAATCTGTACACAGACACTTAGAGTCAGTGGGTCTTTCAAAATCTGGTGGAATATCAAACGGTGTTTCGTCAAGGTGGTTTTCGTTTCCTTGCTCGTTTATTTTTTTTATATGCATATCTATTTCTTTTTTTTAAAAAAAAATAGTAATAATAAGCAATAAAAAAGGAAGAAGACTTACAGTGCGAATAGCGAAGGAAAACGACGGGTTTTGGGCCTCCAGACGTCGTCCACGGAGGCGCGTGCGGCGCGTGACCCCCTGGATCCAAGATCGAAGCCGAACCCTCTACAGAGGGTTTCTAGAGTTTTTTTTTTTAAACTTTAAGGCTAAAATGACCCCTTTAAAAAAAAACTAATATTTATAGATAAAATAAAACGGCACCGTTTTGTCAATAAAAGATCCGCGCGTTGACCCGGATCCGACAAGGGTCCGCGCGTTTTCTCTTAAAAATGGGAAATTTATTGTTTTAGTCCTCTTGCACTTTTATATTTTTTAATTCTGTTTAATTGCATTTTTTTATTTTTTAAATTGGCCCTAAAAGTTTAGTTATTTTCTAATATGATCCTCGGGTTTCTTTAAAGGCTAATAATCAGAACGGCACCGTTTTGGAATGAAGGCAAAATTTCCTAATAAGCCCCTATAACACGACGCGCGATTTAAATTTAATCCTTTTCATATTTATATTTATTATTTAATCCTTCCCTCTTTATTTCTTAGACTTTTTATTTTATTTTATTTTCAAATTATTCTAATATTATCATCAACTATTTTATTTATTTTTTATATTATTGTTATTTTCATATTAATCTATTAATAAACTTATATATATATACTACTATCTTTATATTTATTATATATATTGTTTTACTTGTTTAAAATTTTGTATATTATTTTTTTATATTATTTATTATATTTAATTTTGTATATAGTATTATATTATATTATTTTCTAAAATTTTACTTGTTATAAAATTTATTTATAATACATATTTATTTTTATTATTTTTATAAAATTATGTATCAGGTTATTGTAAATGTAATTTTATTTAAAGTTCTTTTAACAATATTTTTTATGCATATATTATTTTTGATATTGCTATTACTATTATTTTATTTATACTAACCCTAGTATTATGAGTATTATTATTATGATTTATTATTTTATCGTTAATATTATTTATATTATTTCATTATCATTTTTTTGTTTTACTATATTTTTTTATATTAACTTATATTATTATTTTACCAATATATATTCTTATTATACTATTATTATACTTCAGTTATTTTAATTGTATTTTATATTGTCTATGTTAGATGTTAATGTATTATAATTGCTTTTAATATTTATATCCGATAATGTATAAATGCAATATTGTCACGTGATTATTGTTTAAAATAAAAAATACATTTTTTGCCAAAATTAATACTTTTTAGGTTTTAAAATAAGGCAATGTTTTGATATTTAGAAATTCGGAAAATAATGCCCTAACGTGTTGGGTGTGATTTTCCGTTTGGCTAAATAACTAAATATCCTTCTAAGGTTTTATAAATCATGAGATGGTCTTATTTATGAAGGTTTCGAAATGTCATGTCCTAACGTGTTGGATGTGATGTTTTACCCCTTTGGAACAAGAAAATCTCAAGTTTTAAATTTCAATGGCTCAAAGTTTTTAAAGAAATCATATTTTTCAAATAATTTGTAAAATTCAAACATTCGGACAAGAAGTTATCGATTAGGTACCAATTTTTGGGCGTTATGAGGGTGCTAACCCTTCCTCATACGTAACCGACTCCCAAACCTATTTTCTCGTTTTCGCAGACCAAAATAAAATGTTTTAAAATAAAACGTTTTACAAGGTGACTCAATCACACCTAAAAAAGGGATTGGTGGCGAATCCATTTTCGTTTTTAAAGTCGATCCCCATTTTTTAAAATCCGATTTTAAAATGGTTAAAACACATGCCATAAATTCAAAAGAGATGTAACTTATAAGATACCACAATTCGGTGATAGTGCAATTGACTTTGACGTGTATCCCCGATCTCGAGCCCCAACTTCGAAAATCTATTAAATGATGAATTAAACACCCCAAGTAAGCTAATATAGCTTAGTAAGATTAAGCAATATATATACTCATATAAATATATATAAATTTATTCAAAATTTCGAAACCTAACTTATTGATAATATCCATACCGAATATCCCAAACAATTAAAAGTTGAATTCATACCCACATCACATGCTTATACCAACTTCCGTATACCATCATCACATAATAATTAATTAGCATACATGTCATATACTTACCAAATCCTCTACTTACATTTCAAGCCACCAAAAATCTCAAGTTAATAGGTATAATACATACCTCTAGTTTAATTTCCTCTCCTAACTTAACCGTTAGTTCATGACCTGTGATAATATACTCGTACATTTCCGTATACTTAATATCATTAACAATAGAAATCTTTTAATGAATCTCATACTACACACTTGTAAATAAGATTTTGTAACGTATCGCACACTTAGTACCGTTACTTAACATATCTCGTAACGTATCGCTCACATAGAGCCGCTACTTAACATTTCTCGTAATGTATAGCTCACATAGAGCCGTTACTTAACCTTTCTCGTAACGTATCGCTCACATAGAGCCGTTACTTAACATTTCTCGTAACGTATCGCTCACATAGAGCCATTACTTAACATTTCTCGTAACGTATCGCTCACATAGAGCCGTTACTTAACATTTCCCACACACATAATGCCATATTTAAATCAAATTACCATCTCATTCATATAGATATAACTATCACATTTTTAAAGGAGATATACAACATTCATAGATATAGATATTCGAATTTCACCATCCCTCCTTCAAAGTGTTACCCTATTCGGCAATAGAAAACAACATAAATACTCATCAAATTTAATACCATAATCATACACGGTCAATCCAAAATTTGCCCTATCTCAATCAATGCTTTATCATTAAACTCAATTTATTCAAGCTTATATATATATAAATATACTAAGCTTATATTCGACCAACACATGTATTTCTATTTTATTCATATCACATTCGACAATTCATGAATTAAAATACCTACCTTTACTTAACTATTTCACCTCTATATTATCAAATTTCAATTTAACCCAATTGCTTAGAAACTTACCTCGAAAGTCGACAATTTAAGCTTCCCGGCTACTCGTTCAATTTAGCTTTTCCCCGATCCACTCTGGTTTCTTTTTGTTCTCGGTCTAAAACAATTTCAATTAAGCTCATTTAATTTCATTTCCATTAAATTAATTCATAATTACTTGATTGCGCAATTTACCATTTTATTCATCACATTGCTCATTCTTACTTTAATCAAATTTTCACAAAATACAAAATATGCCAAAATTACCTATTTCAAGCTAAGGCCGAATGTTTCTTAAGCTAATTTAAGTCCACATTTTTCCTAATTTCTAAAATCTAACTCCTCCATTTATTACTTTTGAAATTAAATCCTAAATGCTCCACCTAATCAAAATTTCCAACTCAAAATGTAGTAATCTAGCACATACATTTTAGTTAAAACCATCAACCATAATAAAGCATGAATTTTCATCAATGGCCGAACCAACATTCATGTTCAATACACAAAATTTTCGCATGGGCTTGATAAGAAAATGATCAACAATCACAAAAATGCAAAAATTACCAAAAATCCAAGAGTTGAACTTACCCAATTTTAGTTGATAGTGCCGAATCCCTAAGGAGTTTTTGCTTTTCTTTTTCCTTTGTTATAATCGGCCAAAAACTCAAAAAGATGACATGCAAAGGCTTCCTTAATTCTTTTTTTGTTTTTAATCCATTATCCATAATATATAATATTATTATATTAACATATACCACTAACCATATTATAATATAATATATTTGCATCTTTCTTATCACCTTGCCGTCCACTATATAAAATACTATGAATAATTGCACTACTAATCCCTTAATTAAAAGACACCTTATTTAATCCCCCCAATCAATCAAATGGTAAATTTTACCACTTATACGCTTTAGTCCTTTTTCCTTAAATTAATCACCCAAACACAAATATTAATCTACAATATTTTAACACATGTACAACCACATAACATACATATAAAATTAATAATTAAACATTTTTTTTCCAGATTCATGGTCCTGAAACCACTGTTCCGATTAGGGGTCGTAATTGTGCTGTTACACATAAATTCTTTTATTATAAAGTTTTCATGATTTTAACAGAATTAGAATTGAGTTGAAAAAATTATTTAAGTGAAAAAAATAATTAATTTAAATTAATTTAATAAATAAGATTTATTTTGGGAAATAGAAAAACATGTATTGAGTTGGGTTGAATTATAAAGTGTTAGATTAAAAGCCCATGAAGCACAAATAATTGGACCATATACAAGAGAGACTAGAATCTCAATTATAATACATATTAGGGGAGACACTCTATTAGCCTCCCCTTTCTCCTAGTTCAACTAGGGGATGGGATTTTTTATTAAATAAGTATTAGTCGTATTCTACTAATTCAACTAGGGTTTCACTTCCTCTCCCTATAAATAGATGGCATCGGCAGGGCTAAAAGATACAACAAGTTTTACACAACTTTGTGATATTTTTATTTTACTCAAAAATAGTAAGAATTTATTTCTAAGTATAAATTATATTTTTGAGAAAACCAATTCTACTGGTTTCTATTGAGAGGGAGATTTATTGTCCTACTGAAAGTAAAGAAATTATTTTTGGTTCTCTGTTTGATTCAAAATTGTTTGAGCCCATACTAGAAGTAGTTTGTGGTAAGAGAATATCAGAGAATGTCATTCGGTTGAAAATCGGGAACGTCTAGGATCCGTCTCGCTCAAAGAATAAGTACTATTTCGGGGAAAAAAATTAGTGCTATAAATATCACAAACCACTCGGTTTTCAAAATTTTTATTTTTCTGTGTGCAAGAAAACCATTTTCGAATCAGATTTTTTTCCAACAATAATATGATTCCAGAGTAGTGGAATTCATAGCCCAATAAAAGGCAAAAGATATCATTTCATCAGTATTACATGATAGATGGAAAGTAATATGACCACGAGTCATTTGTCTTAGTGATTAATGATTTAATTACTATTCGATAGTAATTGACTTTTCATGAAGGAAGATGTAATGATTAACATGAGAATAGGATCATATTGGGAGAACCAAAATATCCTAAAAAGATTAAGAATATTCTATGAGGGCAACACACCTATGACAAAGTCATTGGATGAACACTTATTGAGTAAAGTATGACTTTATGACTAAATAATATTGTAATTAATAATCAAAGAGTCAAAACTTTACAAATTATTTGAGCCCTAATCATATATGTTCTATTGGTCCCTCCACTAGCTCAAGATAACAAGAAATGAATTGCAAGTAGAACCAATAATATGAAATGAATGAAAAACGATGAAGTAAGAGATATAGATCACATGCATCACTATCCACAGTGAATGTGTTTTCTCTCTAAATACAAAAGATGACTTAGAAATTAATTTAAGTTCTTCAAATTATTATTTACTTAATTATAACTAAATAATTGAATTTTAAAGTGAGAATTAAATCAACTAGACATCATGGATTTGTTGAATAGGAAAATTAAATATATTTTCATCATTAATTCTACTATAGTAAAATTGTCATGATTTTATCGGAATTAGAATTAGGTTGAAAAATTAATTAAATTAAATCAATTAATTAAATTAATTGAATAAATACATAATATTTTGGAAATATAAAATAAATATTAGGTTGGATAAATTATAAGTGTTGGATAAAAATTCAGATTATACATATAATTGGACTCAATACATGAAAGACTCAATAAGGCCACAATATATGCAAGGGGTGACAACTCTAGTATCCCATGGAGTGTGTCACCGCCCCTTATACTTTTACTTAGAGTAAAAGTTTTATTTTCGGTTTAAATATTACTATTTAATTGGACCTTATTTTAACAGAACTCTTACACTAATACTCTATAAATAGGAACCGTAATAGCCCGTTTTTGGTCAAATAGGAACAGTGGTTCCAGGACCACAAATCCGAGGTCAAATTATTTATTTTATTATTATTTTAATGTCTACAGTATGAATATATAATTGTGTGAAATTTTCGTTTAAAAATTTTATCATTTGATTGGTTAATTCGGTAAAAAGGACTAAATCACGTAAAACATAAAACTTGAGTTCTAATAGCTAAAGGTGTCTAATAGCTATAGAACCTTAAAGTTAAGGTCCTTATATTGTAACTAGACCATTTTAATTGTGATTGGACAAAGATGGACAAGCATTAAGTGATTTATATGTTTATTAATTAAGGTTAAAAATGTAATTTGGTAAATTAAGTTAAAATAAATAAAACAAAAAGAAATCATCACCTGATATCATCATCTTCAACTGGTTCTAAAGAGAAGAAAACCATTCTTTTAGGTTTTACATTCGGCCTTGGTTAAATTGCTCATTAAGTACGATTTTTGTCCCGTTTTTAATGATTTCTACGTTTTTTAGAACGTTGCAGCTAGGTTTAGCTAGCCCAAGGACTAGTTTGTAAAATTTTTAAAGATTTTAGATGTTTCCATTGATGAATAAGTATGTGTTATGAAGTTTCTTGATATATTATGAATGCTTGTTGATAGATATACAAGTTTTATTAAGTGATTTTTAGTAAAAATGCAAAATAGGGATTAAATTGAGAAATGTGTAAAGTTAGTGGTTAAAACATGAAATAAATGAAAATATGGGCTGTTAGGGGCATATTGGTAATTCGACTTGAATGGGTATATTTGGAATTTTACTAATTTGTGATTTTATAAAATAAGGACTAAATTGTGAAAGATGTGAAATATGTAGGGCAAAAGTGTAAATGTGTTTTAAAGTGTTTTGGACTAAATTGAATGAATAGTTGATTAAATAAGTTAATTTTGAATATATTTAGATCAAGAAAAGTGGAATCCAGATTTAGATCGGGGAAAAATTAAAGTTATCGACTAATCGATTCGATTCGCCGTTTTAACGTCTGAGGTAAGTTCGTATGTAATAAGTATTGTTACAATTACGCTTTAAATGCTTTGATATTGCATAAATTGTGTATATGAGATTATAGTCATCTTTGACGACGATTCAGATATATATATGGCACTTAGTGTGTGATTCGAGATAGCTTCAGCTATATATCTTAGTGTGCAATTCAGAATAACTTCGGCTATACATGGCACTTAGTGTGTGAGACTGAGATAGCTTCGGCTATGTAAGGCACTTAGTATGCGAGATTGTAATAGCTTCGGCTACGTATTGGCACTTAGTGTACGAGATATCGAGTATTCGATAGTATTCCGAAAAGGTATGAGTTCGTTACTGATCGCTAAAATCAGAGCTTTAAAATTTATAAAACGAATGATCAAACCTGGAAACTAACTCTGACAACGATTAAAGGCAAGTGTACCTATCGAACAGTTGTATAGCTTAGGCAAGACCGAATTGTCGAACCCAAAGGAACTAAAAGTACTAATACTAGCTTTCTTTTTATTATTTAGCCTTAAATATAAAGTGAAGTTGCTTTAATATAAATTAACGACTACTAAACTAAAGATACAAGACAAAAAGAACGAATTGAGAAATAACTTGAAGGAAAACTCAGTTGATTATTACGATACCCTCAGGAAGAATCCACCTAGACTTCTCTTGTTACCTAATACTGAAGCATATGATTTCTTTACTTAGCCTGATCCGTGAGACTCCCTAACGTATATTAAACCCTCCCTCGAGGCGAATAACGTTTAACCCTAGGTTAATTAGTGGAACTCTCGTTCGCTTATAATAACCCCCTAGAATAGCAGTAAATCGATCTATGGACTTCCATATTAGGTTTCACCCTAATCCGGCAAAATCTCGTAACCCTATCTCTAGGCGTTCGATCAACTCCGCTTAATTATGCTAGATCTACTCGTAGGCAGGGTCTATTCCTCCTCCACCTAAGCACATCAGATTTGGATTAAGCAATATAATTAAGAACACACTAAGTAATTATCACATAATTCAGAAATCAAATAACAAGATTCATCTAGGTTTCATCCCTTTCAGGTATCTGAAGGGTTTAGTTCATGACAAATAAAGAAAACATCTCAAGAGAAAAGATAACATAAAACATAAGAAATCCCTAAAACTCCCTGAAGGAATTGAAGGAGAAATCTGCCATCTTGAGTATAATTTCGGTTTCTTGGGATAGATCAACTGGCTATCTTCGAGTAATTCCCTCAACCCTGACCTTCTTGGCTTGGCTCTTTGGCCTAGCTTTTACGCCTTCTCAAAAGTGGTACTTAGGGGTTATTTATAGGCTCTTGGAATGCGATTCTTTCTCCTTAAGTATCCTTTTCTGACTAAAATTGTCTAAAGCCAAGACAGGGGCACGGCCATGTCACACGCCCGTGTGACTTGTCTTCAGGCCATGTTTGGATTTCTAAGTTGAGGCACGTCCGTGTAAATCGGGGTGAGGCCGTGTTCTAGATGCTCGTTGAGGCACGGTCGTGTGCTCTTTGGGCCAGGCCGTGTGGATTTCGTGATATGGCCCATTTACTCTGTTTTGGGCCCGTTTTACGTTCTTTTCATCCTCGGGTGCTTTCCTGGGTATAAGACATGAAAAGAAAGGATTAAAAGCACCTTTTTACATAAATTGAGGGATAAATCATCCAAAAACAAGCTAAATGCGAGATTAAAATACGTTGTAATTACGGTTTATCAGTTACAAACTTGTACAGGTATGTACATGTAAAGTATGAGCTTCAAATAGAAGAAATTATGAATTTGCATATAAGCATATGATTAAGCATATGGAAGGTTTGTTGGCATCATGAATTATATATTAAATAGTTCAAATTAATGATTTGTATATAATGATTTGTTGAGTATATTTTGTACGAACTTACTAAGCTATAAATTTTGTACGAACTTACTAAGCTATAAAGCTTACTTGGTTTATTTTTCTCATGTTTTATAGAGATTTCAAAGCTAGATCGAATTCGAGGATCGTCGGAGATTACATCACACTATCCAACCATCATTTTGGTACTTTTAAACTTTTGGTTTGGTCATATGGCATGTATAGGAACTTTGAGTCATGTTGATTATGTTTTGGTAATGATGTTGGCCAAATGATTTGGCATTGTAAATGTTTATATCTTGGTTTGTATATATAGCCATGGGTGATGGCTTAATTTTGGTATATTTGGTATGTTTGAATCATATATACACACACACATATGCTTATGTCTTGTGTTTATTAGGTTGGTTGTGATGATTGATGGTAATAATAATTATGAGTGTTAAATGGATGATTTGTGAATATTGGTATGCTTGTGAAATTAAGCCAAGTAATATACATTTGGATTTGGTCATCTTTGAAGTTTGAAGTAGATGATATGGGATATGATTTAGATGATAAATTGGAATATTGTGTCTTGTATATTGATGGTGTCGAAATGGTTTAAATGATATTTGGTTGAAGTGATTTTAATGCCTATTATGCCTGGTGTTGTTGTCATTGAATTGTGGTGTAAGTGTGCACAAAATAGGGTGGCAAAATGGCTTTGTAAATAGCCTATTTTTGTCCACACGGGCTGAGACACAAGGCAGAGACACGGGCGTATGTCTCAGCCGTGTGCGACACACGGTCATGTTACACAGTCGTGTGTCCTCTGGGGTTGAAATTGAAATACGGTCTCATACACGAGCGTGTGATTGGCCGTGTTCACAAGTTGGTAGACCCCTAATTGGTTGTGTGTATGTCACACACAGGCGTGTGACTTAGCCGTGTTGCATAAGTCAGATACACTAAAAGTTTGGCACGACCTAGCACACGGTCTGACACACAGGCGTGTGTGGCCACTTAGAAGGACACATGGGCTAGACACACGGGCGTGTGGTTGGCCGCGTGACCCAAGTTAGTAACCTCACTTGTTAGGACACGGGGTAGGACACGAGCTGAGACACACTCATGTGCTCCTAATTCAAATGTGCACACGGCTTGACCACACGGGCGTGTGTCCCCTATTTTGAGAAAAAGATATTAAGTGTTAAAAAATTTCCCGAGTTTTTGGTTTAGACCCGAACCACCCCCAATGCATGTTTAGGGCCTCGTAGGCTCGTTTAAGGGACACTATGATTGATTGTGATTGAATTTTATTTGTATCGATAAATTGTGTATGAAATGTATGTTTAAAAGTGTTGTAAGTCCAGTAATATTCCGTAACCCTATTCTGACGGTGAATACGGGTGAGGGGTGTTACAAGAACTATGTGTTGAACTATTTGCAAACGCAATATAGATGTCATTATTCTATCGGGAAATAGTGGAAATTTATTTTACAGAATAAATTCTATTTTCTAGGAAAAAAACACATAATTCCAGTTGTAGAAAGAAATAACTTTATTGCTGAAAGTTAATAAAGTTTTCATTATGTGCAATTGGTTTGGGATACTTTGAGCCCACCCTCAAAGTAGTTTGTGGTTCGAGGATAGCGAAGGTCGTTCAGTAGAAAGTTTGGATCGACTTAACCACCTCTTACAAAACAAATATATAACTTCAGTTTAAGGTTTATTACTATAAATATTACAATGATGAAAAATTTTAAACTTCTTTTTTTTTCAACTGTTAATGATTGAACAACTTCGATTTTTGCAGGCTGGTTCCCAGCTCTGCCAAGCATTATAAGGACCATAGCATGAAACTATCTTGGGCTTGGGAACCCATGGGGAATTCGATGCCTCTTGCATTTTATCAAATTAAATTCAAGCTCCCTATGTAATTTTGCCTCGGGATATCCAATGGAATAATAATGTTGATTTATAACTTATGAGTTTCTCTCCATGTCATGGATTTCTGATAAGTGAATCATTTAAAAATGGAGGTTAACTAGGTTTTATGGTAAGCTTAATGTCCAATGATGAGGTAATTCGTGGAGGCTTTTTGCAACATCACCACCTTGGAAATGTATTGGGAACTTCAATGAAATAATATGGTCCTTTGATAAACTAGGGATAGACTGTGAAATTAATATAAGATGAGCAACTTTCAAGATACATTAAACTACTATGGATTTTATGACTTGAGATTTGTGGGTATTTACATACATGGTACAAAGGTTTGTTAGTTTTGATATTTTAATATTTTGATATAACAACATTTAAAACAAAGTGTATTTATATTATATTTTCTATGTCATTTGGTGAAATTATGGTAGAAAACTTTATTAAGTGTTAAGTATGACTCTTATTTCAGTCAAAATTGAGAAATAATCTTCTAGTTAAACTCTGTTTATTTGTTTCAATCAAACACTGATTATTTTAGATTATTTTATTATTATTTGACCTATGAATTTAGCCTATAAATAGGCTCTTTTACAACATTAGAAAACACACCCATTAGATATTAGAACTCATAACACATTTAGAGAATTTTGTGTTTACGTTTTGAGGGTTCTTTGTTTTCGGGTTTTTGGGGTTTAGTTTTTATCTCAATCTTTTGTACTCTTCGTTCTTTTGCTATTATAGTAAAATTATCTTTGCCCCTGGTTTTTTATCCTCTTTGGAGGGGTTTTTCCACATTAAATTTGTGTGTGTTCAATTTCTCAATTTATTTCGCTATTTTTTCTTGTTGCTTAATCGGGTAGATCATAACAAGTGGTATCAAGAGCTAGTTCAATTTTCATAGATCAGCCCATTTAGATATGGAAGCAACAAGGTTTGAAATTGAAAAGTTCGATGGTGAGAAAAATTTCAATCTGTGGCAAGTTCGAATGATGGGAATTCTAGTTCAATCCGATTTGAAAAAGGTTGTTACCAGGAAAAGGCCTGAGAATCTAAATAAAACAGAATGGGAAGAGCTTGATGAAAAGGCTTTTTCTACAATCCAGTTATGCCTCGCGAATACGGTATTGCAGGAGGTATTGATGGAGAAGACCTCATCTGCCTTGTGGAAAAGGTTAGAAACTCTTTATGCGACTAAGTCTCTGGCTAACCCTTTAGTGTTGAAACAACGTCTATTTACGCTTCGCATGAATGAAGGTGAGCTTCTTAGAGATCACATCAGTCAATTTATTACTCCTTTAAATGATTTAAAGAATGTTGATGTTCATATTGACGATGAAGATCATGCTATAGTATTATTGTGCTCTTTACCCCCTTCATACAAGTCTTTCAAGGAGACCCTGATTTATGGCAGAGACAAACTCTCATTCGAAGATGTGAAGGGTCATTTGTTGAGTAGAGACAAACTCGACAATGAGCTTCATTTGGATAGCAAGGCAGATAGGCAAGCTTCCATTTTAATAGCATCAAAGAAACGAGACAAAAGGTGTCGCTATTGTAAAAAGTTAGGTCACGTCAAAGCAGATTGTGATAAACGACAAAATAAAAGAACTGTTGAGAGTAATGAGGAAGATGTAGCTAGTGCTGGTTTGGTCGATGAAAGCGGTGATGATTTCTTGTTAGTGTCAACGAGCGATAACTCCAAGCTCAAGTCCGAGTGGATCCTAGATTCAGGATGTTCTTTCCACATGTGTCCCAATAGAGAATGGTTCTCCACATACAGTTCGATTGAATGTGGAGTTGTGTGCATGGGAAACGATTCATCTAGTAAGGTAATTGGTATTGGTACTGTTAAAATTAGGATACACGATGGGACAATTAGGACACTCTCAGATGTCAGGTATGTACCTGATTTACGAAAGAATCCCATCTCCTTGAGTATTTTTGACTTGAATGGATGCAGAATCACATCGAGTCGAGCGACATTAAAGTATCTCGTGGAGCTCTCGTTTTGTTAAAAGGTAAAAGAACTGGTAGTCTTTATATTTTGGAAAGTTCTACAGTGATCGGTGAAATCGGACGTCCCTTGTCCGTTACAGAGTCGAAGTCAACTCATTTAGAGCGGAGGCAACTTGGTCATAGAAGGGAAAAAGGTATGACCATTTCGTTGAAGAGAGGTTCTCTTTTGGATGCAGGTTTTGAAAAGTTAGGGCACTGTGTTCGTGAAAATCAAACCCGGGTTAGTTTTAATTTGGCAGTGTACAAGTCGAAGGCTAGAAGTCTTCTAGTTTCTAAGAACATATTCGACTCAATTAATTCCCTGCATAGTTCAAGATAGGCTCGTGGCAGGCTTTGGCAAAGATGGCATTATGGAAATATGAGTCAACGTGGAGATTTGTTAAGTATGACTCCTATTTCAGTCAAAACTGAAAAATAATCTTCTAGTTAAACTCTGTTTATTTGTTTCAATCAAACACTGATTAGTTTAGATTATTTTATTATTATTTGACCTATGAATTTAGCCTATAAATAGGCTTTTTTACAACCTTAGAAAACACACCCATTAGATATTAGAACTCATAACACATTTAGAGAATTTTGTGTTTAAGTTTTGAGGGTTCTTTGTTTTCGGGTTTTCGGGGTTTAGTTTTTATCTCCATATTTTGTATTCTTTGTTCTTTTCCCATTATAGTAAAATTATTTTTTCACGTGGTTTTTTATCCTCTTTGGAGGGGTTTTTCCACGTTAAATTTGTGTGTCTTCAATTTCTCAATTTATTCTGCTATTTTTTATTGTTGCTTAATCGGGTCGATCCTAACATTAAGCATTTTAGAGACTTGTAAAAACTTAAAAACATATTCTATATGTGTTTCATATTGTTCCAAATGTTTTTGAGTCAATACCAAAGTATTTTAAGGTGTTTAAAATGTTTTTCAAGGCATTTTGGTAGTCAATATTGATACTTGGGGTCTAAGTATTGAAACCTACAAGTCATTAGCTAATAGCACTTTCTAGAAGGGTAAGGTATTGAGACTTACCAGGCAAGTCTTAAGACTTGGGGATACATGTCTTGAGGCTTATACTTAGGTTACAATTCTTGAGACTTACCCTTCTAACAACCATATATGACTAATTTTATGACAAGTATCGATACTTCCTTGATAAGTATCGAGACTTGACTTGCAGGTACACTTTTTCAACTCAAAATTAATACTTACAACGACTTCATCAAATCATTTCCAATGGCCATAAACATTTATGAACTTATTCTTTGGTACAAATATAAGTCGAAAGGAACATTAAGACACAAGAGAGCAACAACCCAGTAAAAAATTAAATAGAAAATCTTTCATTTCTTCATTTTCTTTATTTTTCTTGTACATATTCATTGAAAATTTATTGTAATATTTGTTCTTGGTTTCGTATTTTTATTTTTAGAGCTTCAATTTGCGAACGCACACCTACTAGTGGTTCATTATTAATTTGCTCATCTTTTCTTTGTTGTAAAGAGTGAGGTATAAAATTTTAAGGGCATTAGATGGGTTGCTAGTTAAGCCTTGTAAAAGCTAGAGGGTTCTAGTTTAGCCATAAAAGCTAGGGGAATATTATCTTAGCTTTTTGAAAAAGATAGGGATTGTAAATGTTATACATTTTTCTTGAAAGGTAAAAATTCAACTATAGTGAATTTAGAAATCCTTGGTTAAGGTACAACAAGGTAGTGGAGATAGACAATTTGGGTTGAACCACTATAAATCAAATTGTCTAAGTTTTTCTTTCATTTCCATATTATTTAGGAAAGTTTGTAGAGATTTTTAGAATACAAATTCACTCACTCTTGATATTTTCGAGCTTAAAAAGTTAGATATTCTCAAACTCATATTAGGGAACGGTTGGTCAGAGGCACTGCTAATTCTAGTTGGTGAGAGTTGTACCCTTATTATCGAGTAGAACATTTGGTATCTACTACTTCTGATCATAGGCTACAAGACAAACTCGTATAAAAGGCAATGAGGTGATGCCATGATATAGCCAATCACATCTATTTGGTCCAAACAGTTTCCACTATCTTGGAAGAAGAATAACACCTCGTAAGGAGAAATTGGAGCAACTCAGTGATTTGGTTACAATTGAACTAGCGAAAAGAGAGGGATAGTTTGAACAAACTAGGGTTTCAGTTATAGAAGCTATTGAGGGGAAGAAGCTCTTAGAGAGAAGAGATTTTTTATGAAGATACTAAAATGTTTATCACCAAATACAATTGAGGAGATTAAAGATGCTGTGTTTCAAATGCATCCCCTAAAAGCATGAATTCTAGAGCTAATACGCATGCCATTAATCAAACTAATATTACCTTGACTCCTAAAGTTAAAAACCTTCAATTGTTTAGTCAATTTTGGCCTATTGGATTGTCTAACGTACTCTACAAAATGGTCTCTAAAGCCATTCTTAATAGATTTAAATTTATGTTGGATGTTTGTTTTGACGAGGCCCATGGCCTTCATCCTTGATAAGCTTATTGTTGCAATGCTTTCGTTTTCCCAAGACTTTGTTTTAGGTTGAATTCTATTATTTCTGCCTATTGGTCGAGAATGAAGGATAACGGTTAAGGGATGTGTTGGGTGGGTTGGCAAGGCCTATGCAAGACTAAGACCCTCACGGCGGACTTGGCTTCAAGGACATGATAGCTTTTAATGTGGCATTGTTGTGGCCTTTTTGCCTTAAACCATGGCAAAATATGCTTGCTAAACATCCCATAATACGTCATACATAAAATTTCTCAAGATTTTCTTCGTTCTTTCTTTGCTTCCTTTTTTTGTTCTTCTTCACCAATTAAGGGGTTAGCAATGAATAAGAAGACAAGTTAGAAAATGTTTTAAGGGTTTCTAACAAGTGTGGGGAATTAAGGGATATTAGGTATATTTTATAACAGCTACATCAGATTCCCATTACTAAGTTAACGATTAGTGGCAAAAAGGCAAACCGACTAGTTGGGTGACAATTTTATAACATTTTATAGTTAAATAATTATAAAAAAAATATAAATATAATTAGGTGACCTCCTATGAAATTTACCCTTTTTAGTATGGTGGTAAGTTTTGCGTGCAGCAATTTAAGAATATGGCAGTCAAGAAATTGAGTGAAACTGCTTTGAAGGTATTGTATATTGGTCATGGAAGAAAGGACAGGCCTACCTTCCATAGCATCAATTTTAGCAGGCAGTTAGCCTCTGAAATTCACAGGGCCTGCCCCATCTTGTCTTCTTTCGGTGAATATTTAATTTAATAAGAAAGAAGCTTGTTTTATTTTATTTTATTTTAAATTTCAATTTGACTACGGATTCTGACAATTTCAGGATCTCATGAAATTTGATTAGGAATTAAGTTGTCATCTTCATATATTTGTAATTTATCAGCTTCAATTCTTATTGGAAAATGAAAAGCTTATATGGTAGGTAAATTTGTATAGACCCTAGACTAACTCATTATCTCATGGCCTTTTTACTAAACTAACCCAAAAAAATTAATTAATTGTCAAAATAACCCACCTTTTTAATTAAATACCAAAATGACCTAAAAGCTACAGTAAATTTAGGTGGAGCCAAATTAAATGGCTCCACCAAGTTGCCACGTCAGCATAGGAGATTAAAAAATAATTTTTTGGTGGAGCCATTTTGAATGGCTCCACCTGTATAAAATACAAGGGAAATACTGTAAAATCTAAAAAATTGGGGGCCTTTAAAATAATTTTCCAATTTTTGGTGGAGCCATTTGAAATGGCTCCACCACCTTTACAGCTTGTTTTTTTTTTTTTAATTTTGTCTTTTTTTTTACTTTTTCATGTATTTAAAAAATTAAAGGCCTAAAAAGCAATTTTCTCTTTTTTGGTGGTGCCATTTGAAATGGCGCCACCACCCTCCTGAATTTTTTTTTTACTTTTATATTAATTTCTTATTTTATTTTATTTATTTATTTTATATTATTAATTTAAAAAAATTTGTAATGTGTATTTAAAATGTTTTATAATATATTTTTAAAAATTTTAAATAGCATTTTAAATAAATTTTTAACTTAAGATATTTTAGTAATTATTTTAAATATTATATTTTTTACTTTTTTCAAGTTTTTGAAAAGTTTGGGGGACTTAAAAGCAATTTTTCCTTTTCTTGGTGGTGCCATTTGAAATGGCGCCACCACCCTCTTACCCCTTTTTCTTTTTTTTTTACTTTTTTATTATTTTATTATTTTATTTTATTTATTTAATTTATATTATTAAATTTAAAAAATTTGTAATGTGTATTTAAAACGTTTTATAATATATTTTTAAAAATTTTAAATATATTTTCAATAAATTTTTTTAACTTTAGATATATTTAATATTTAAAAATAACTTTAGAAAAAGTAAAAAATATAATATTTAAAATAATTACTAAAATATATCTAAAGTTAAAAATTTATTTAAAATGCTATTTAAAATTTTTAAAAATATATAAAACATTTTAAATACACATTATAAATTTTTAAAATTAATAATATAAAATAAATAAATAAAATAAAATAAGAAATTAATATAAAAGTAAAAAAAAATTCAGGAGGGTGGTGGCGCCGTTTCAAATGGCACCACCAAAAAAGGGAAAATTACTTTTTAGGCCTTTAATTTTTTAAATACATGAAAAAGTAAAAAAAAAAGACAAAAAAAAAAACAAGCTGTAAAGGTGGTGGCGCCATTTCAAATGGCTCCACCAAAAATTGGAAAATTGTTTTAAAGGCCCCCAATTTTTTAGATTTTACAGTATTTCCCTTGTATTTTATACAGGTGGAGCCATTCAAAATGGCTCCACCAAAAAATTATTTTTTAATCCCCTATGCTGACGTGACAACTTGGTGGAGCCATTTAATTTGGCTCCACCTAAATTTACTGTAGCTTTTAGGTCATTTTGGTATTTAATTAAAAAGGTGGGTTATTTTGACAATTAATTAATTTTTTTGGGTTAGTTTAGTAAAAAGGCCTTATCTCATTGTATAGGTCTTTTATTTTGTCCTTACCTTCTGGGTTCTTACCCAACTAATTAATCATTCAGATGAACTTTTACCTTCTTCATAACTTTTAAGGGTAAAATATAATAGAGGTTTTGTCTGACTCAATTATTTAATTTTATCATTTTTAGGCATTTAATTATTAGTATTTTTTAATTAATTAATTATGAAAAATTATAAAATAATCATAATTTATCGTTTTCAGTCACTAATTTATCATTTTTCACATGAAAAATATCGACATAATATATGATTTCGGTACATTTTTGAATGTTGGGGTTATTTTGCATTAGAATTTATTTTCTTACTTCGGTTGAAATAATGTATATCAAGTTGAAATTATTTTGAATATATATTAATACTAAAATTAGCTTATATTAATTATACCATAATAAAAGAATTGGTTTAGAGTGTCTTCAAAGGTTGCACTATCCGTTGGACCCAGGTCAGGTTTGGATAAAGTGTGTTTCACATTAGTTAGAATTAAAATTTTAATAATAATTTGATATTTCAAATTTAAATTTAATTACAATAACATATAAATATTAATATGGTTTTTTATTTTTGTTATAAAATAAATAGATAGAGAGTAAAGAACAAAGAAAATGGGAGAGCAAAAGAGAGAGCGTATTTTATTGATCAATCAGAATATTTACAAAACTTCTCTAAAGTCTATATTTATAGGCATAATAAGTATAAATGAAGTAGAGATCTACTTCTAGTGACTATAAGAATTTAAAGTATATCAAAACTTATCTTGATCTTGATGGACATTCACTTAATAAGATATCCATAACACTCTCCCTTAGATGTTCATTGATAGATAATGTGCCTCGTTATAACCTTACTAAGATAAAAAAACCCGTGGAAAAAAAATCTTAGTGAAGGAAAAAGAGTACACATATCTATAATATGCATAATATGCTATCTCATTAAAAACTTTACCAGGAAAATCCAATGGGACAAAATTGGTAAAGGGAAAAAGAGTACAACGCATATTTACTTCCCCTCATGAAAACATCACATACTTTCTCATATTTTACATATTCAATCTTGAATACTAGTCTTTCAAATGACTATTTGAATGTATCTGCTAAGCATTTATATCACCATTCTTTTGAAAGTCATGAGTGAAGGAAAATTTTAGGGGAAATATATTGTGATCTCTTAGGAGTTTCAACAATAGTCATAACAAACTTTAATCATGATTCTTCAATAAAAACACAAATAGGTATTTTAGACCATTTTATAATCCTTTTTCAACTACTATTTACCACATATGTTCAAATTATTTTAATTCATATAAATGAAAAAATTCCTGAGAATTTCAATATGCTTCTAACATCCTAAATCCTTCAAGGATTTTAATATAAACTTTACTATATAGTGGTTCATAAAAGGTTATAACAACAACCATTAGACACAAGTTAAATCTTTTACAAATTATCAAAATAATATATCTAAAGGTTATTGCATTCACCACAAAAGAATATTATATCTTTTCATAATCAATGTTATGACTTAGCGAAAAACTTCATATTTTTATTCCGCTTTCGCAAAACTACTTCATTTGCACCCTCACTAGCTTTGTACCTTTAAATATTTGACTTTTGATTCAAAAACTCCACGAATTTAATTATATTTGAGTTGTTTCTTTCTATTTTAATCAATTTATTTCATATCTATATTTCTCAATAGATTTATTCAAGATCCTCTGTTTATTTCATTATTTCAATAATAATATTGCATGCAAAATCATTGTCAACCATTTTTATTATTCGATTCCATATTTTCTCGAATTGACATAACTTATTGAGATATATTATTTTCATTATTTTAATCTTCAGTTTCAGGTACCTAAATCTCTTTTAGAGTTTTACTTATTAGTTATGTTTTGGGTATCTTTTGGAGCACTCACCTCCACTATATTATCATCTAGAAGAAATTTCATCTTTGGAACCGATCAATCTATCATTTATTCTAACTGATTGTCTTACTGGGACTTTGTAACACCCCAAACCCGGTCTAGACGTTATGGCCGAATCTGGGAATGTTACGAAGAAGGGTTTTGAAACCAATCTTAACATGTCAAATTTCTCGTATTAGTTGTTTCTAGAAGAGTCCACATTTTAGGAAAACATTTAGTGTACCCTCATTTATTTGTCCTTTTAAGTAAAACGTAATTTTGCTGCGAAAGTTTGAAAGTCGTAATATTTAAAAATTGAGCTTGTATTTTCAAAAACATTTGTTTGTATAAAACCGTGGTTTTGTCAAACATCATAGTATAAAAATAAAAACACATCCAAAACCAAAATTGAAAACAAACAATCCAAGGAGTCCCAAAATTACAAAACTCTTAAAGAAAATCCAGAAAATTAATTAAATTATTAACTAAAAACAGTTTCCATACTAGTGGTCATCGTTGAGCCTCCGTCGCACATGTTGTTCCGATCGACTATGGGCCTTACATAGGGTCGGTAAGGGCAAACCGAACCCTAATGCATGAGATCTGCTATTTCTGATAGACTGTTTTGAGTATTAGGAAAACTGATATGCATGATTTGACTGCTTTGTATAAGTACGTATGATATCTGTATATGAGCATGCAGGACATGTAATTTCTGTTATATATGTTTATTTGTTATTTGTATCTGTATATGGGGTGGGATTTGTATATGTGGAAGAAGTATTTTGTGAGGTGACATTTCGCTGATATACTGGTAGCTTGGCTGCAAACTATTCTAATATGTGTCGTATAGACACTATGTGGTGTATAGGGATGGGTGGGTGTTTTATACCCCACGTGGTGTGTTGGGATGGTTGGAGTTGGTGTGTAGAGGATGGGTGTAGGAATTTGCATATGTGTATGACTCTGTTATTATTTGATTCTGCTGAGGACTTATGTCCGTATCTGATCTGCTACATGAGAAATCTGAGTTTATGTGTATGTATGTCTCTGTTAAGTTACACATTGAGTTTTGAAAACTCACATCTATTTGTCTGTTTTGTTTAGGTAATTTTCAAATATAGACGGGTCGGTGCGACGAAGGCTCAGTGGTGACCACTAGCCTGGAAACAGTCTTTTATTAACGGTTTTATTCAAATTTCTGGTTTTTCTTGATAGATTTGTAATTTTGGGACTCTCCGGACTTTTGGATTTCTTTTGGTTTTTTATTTGTGATTGGTTTTGATTATGTTTTCTGCGACGCACAACAAATTTTTTTTTTAGAAATAACGGTTCCTCCCAAATAAACGTTTTGGAAAATACAAACTCGATTTTCAAAATATAATGACTTTTAAGATTTCCGCTCCAAATTAAGTTTTTCTGAAAGAACAAATTATCGACGATATATGCCCTCAACCTTTGGGGGCTTTTGGATATATGCCCCTTGTAACACCTCTAACCCGTATCCGACACCGAAACAAGGTTACGGAGCATTACCGACTTATAAATTAAACAATCATACATTTCATATTCATTTCTCATTCCAAACAAAAACCATTCAAATTCATTCATATAGTCCCTAATACGAGACCTCGAGGCCCAAAATAGACATTAAAAATGGTTCGAGACTAAACCGAGTACTCAAGAAATTTTTAGGAAAACATTAAAATTTTTCAGAGGTGCAGGGGACACAAGCCCGTGTGGCCAAACCGCGTGTGTCTTACACGGCCAAGAGACACGCCCGTGTGGCTAGGTTATATGTCTCACACGGCTAAGAGACACGCCCGTGTGGGCATTCGAAATGGGGACAAACGGCTATGTCCCAGCCTGTGTCAATACCAGTGTAACTCACTGACTTGGGTCACATAGCCAGACCACACCCCCGTGTGTCAGGCCGTGTACCCTTTGAAATGGCCTCACATGCCCATATGCCAGGCCGTGTGCTAGGCTGTATGAAAACTGAAGGGTATACTGACTTGTGCCGTGTGCTAGGCCGTGTGAAGCTACTAGCTTACTTTCTATAGAAGTATCAGGGGACACACGGCCGTGTGTCATATACGGCTGAGACACATGCCCGTGTCTCTACCCGTGTGGACAAAAGTAGGCCACTTTCCAAGCCATATTTCTCACCCAAATTGGTACCGACCTAAACACAACAAATTGCATATAACCATGACAAATATAGGCATTCAAAGCCAACATATAACAATCTTATAACATGCTATAACATCACCTACAACCATGATATTTATACACACCTCAATTAGCCATTTAAGTATACCAATGTGTCACCAAAATTTACCTAAATGGACCAACATATAAATGTGCATCTTTGTGCTTCAAACTTAACATATATGTCACTTATCAAGATCAACCAAATGATACGCAAAATAACAATTCATAACTAGCATATGCTCACATGATAAACATACACCAATATGATAAGGCCATCCACATATATATACAATACAAATGTACCAAAAACTAGCCAAATCAAATGGCTAAATACATGACCAAAACATATAGGCTACCCTTAGCCAAAATGACCTATACATGCCAATATAACCAAAATTATAAAACCATGAGTACCAAAATAGCCGATGGAAAGTGTGATGATATCTCCAACAACTTTCAACCTGAACGAGCTTCCGATATCTAGATATACAAAGAAATTAACACAAAGTAAGCATGAAATGCTTAGTAAGTTCGTAATTCAAAAATAAAGCTTACCACTTCAATTTATAAGCATAATTCATTTAAGTCAATCCAACATGTCTTGGGCTTAGCCTAAACAACATTAGTTTTTCAATTTCAAATATCACCTAAACTAGTAATTTCTTTCAAAACATCATAACATATGTTCACATTATTTATGTGCATTCATATTTCAAGCATATGGCTAAACATATTTCAATCATCCAATGTAACATCCTAGAAATAGTAATTCTACATTTTGTACTATTTATTGTGTTTGGCTCATTAAGCATACTACATTGAAAATGTTAATTTGCCATGTCTTTTAATGATGGGATTTTAAATGGCAATTATGCCAATTACAAAGTAAGTGGATGGCAATAGTAAATAATCATGATGATTATTTACTTTATAAAATTACTTTTAATTTTATAATAAATTGAGTGGGTTAATAAAACAAATAATCATGATGATTATTTACTTTATAAAATTACTTTTAATTTTATAATAAATTGAGTGGGTTAATAAAACAAATAATCATGATGATTATTTATTTTATAAAATTACTTTTAATTTTATAATAAATTGAGTGGGTTAATAAAACAAATAATCATGATGATTATTTACTTTATAAAATTACTTTTAATTTTATAATAAATTGAGTGGGTTAATAAAACAAATAATCATGATGATTATTTATTTTATAAAATTACTTTTAATTTTATAATAAATTGAGTGGGTTAATAAAACAAATAATCATGATGATTATTTATTTTATAAAATTTCTTTTAATTTTATAATAAATTGAGTGGGTTAATAAAACAAATAATCATGATGATTATTTATTTTATAAAGTTATTTTAATATTATAATAAATTAAGTGGGTTAAAAAGAAATAATCATGATGATTATTTATTTTATAAAGTTATTTTAATATTATAAGAAATTAGGTGGGATAATAAAATAAATAAGCATGGTGATTTATTTAATTTATAAATTTATTTTGATATTATTAAAATTCATCTCCCATGCTTGTTAATTGTTTTAAAATTCAAGCATATTCGGTTTAAGTGTTAGCATAGGTGGTGTGCCGAAATTCCATAGGCCTTAGGCATTTGTTACGTTTCATTTTAGCATATTTGTTCATTAAGGGAAGTGTAGTGCCGTTTTTTGCAAGTGTCATTTGAGTGAGGGGTAAAGCCGAAACCATTCAAAGAATCTTCTCTCTTCCTGTATTTTGCACTTTGGTCATTTTGTTTGATTATTCTTTTGGTTTCCAAAGAAAGAACTTAGCACTCTTTTTTCTACTCTTTTTCTCTCATCACTTTTTCTCTTGATATCTTTCTTATAATCTAAACTTCCATCTAAATTCTTGGCTTCATAATTTTTTTGGTTATTGTGAGTGATAGCCAAAACATTTTCTCTTCCTCACTCTTCTTCTAGTTTTCTCTTCTTATGCCGCATATTTCCACTTGTACCATCAAAACTTTCTTGCCATCATTCTTTGCCAATAGCCGAAATTCAATCTTCATCCTCTTTGTTCAGTCGATCGATCATTCTCATCTATTACTTCTCCTGTGCCGAATCTTTTTGAGTGACAATCGATTTCTCTGCTGAGGCCGAATACCAAGAAGCAAGGTGCTGGAAAATCTTAGGTTGCTGAGAGCCTTTACGATCGGGTTTTGTTGTTGAAGGTAAGAAGCGATTCTTTTGCCTTTTCTTTTCTTTCTTTTGGTTTTGTGTGGCCAAAGCCGAATGGCTAGTTAGCATGGTGTTTATATTTCGGTTAACTCTCCTTTCTTTTCTCTTCTCTCATTTGGGACGTTTATTTCGGAAATCTCCATTAGTCGAGTGGTTGTAGTTCAAAGCCGAAGGGATTGTGGGTGTCGAATCGGATCACTCCAGTTGGATTTGTAAGGTTGGTCAATCTAAGGAAGGGAATGAACCCATAGTTTTGGCTCTTAAGTTTAAGAAGCGTGTTGTGTCGACAGTTCGGGATTTTTCGCCGGGTTGTGGTAGAGAGCCTACGTCTCCTAGGCAAATAGCCGCCGTTCCTTCTAGCGAAAGTGTTCATGTAGATAGTTTGGTATTACGCTTTATCAGGTGTGTACTACTCACATGCCTTCTTTGATATTGTGTTATTAACTGAAATGGCCGAAAGCCAAAATAACTGATATGATGGATTAACTACCCTTAGGGGTAAGGTTGGAGACACCAGGTAAGTTTTTCGTTAATATTATGGCTGCTAATATGCATGTATATATATTCTGATGTTATGCATGTATGAAATATGATCTGCTATATATTGTGATTTTGGTTGCATACATATTGTGCATAAAGAAAAGAGCATGGACTCGGGATTGAATGAAGGAGGAGAGAGAATCAGTGACTACGGTCACGAGTGACTTTCGTCACGAGTGGTCTAAGTACCACGGTGGTTGAAACCACGAATAATTTAATTAGTGACTTATCTCGGTGGTCAAGTACCACAGTGGGTTGGCCCCACGTATGCATTATTTATCAGAGATCGTCACGGTGGTCTACGACCACAGTGGGATGGCCCCACGAGAACATTATAGTGACTCTGTCACGAGTGACTACGGTCACGAATGGTCTAGGACCACGGTGGTCATGAACCACAGTGGCATAATGCCACGGGTGTTTTGGATGGAGAGCTATTCTGGGATGGGTAGCATTTGCATGTACATAACATGAGCTGTATTGAGTGGGCTAAGGCCCAATTTATGTTAAATGGGGATGTACACACTGAGTCTCATGACTCACCCCTTTTGTAAATTTTGCAGGTAATTAGTAGATGGCGGGTCTTGGTCCGAGACAGACTCGAGGTGGCCATGCGTTGTAATTTCTTTAAGTAAACTCAGACTTTATTTTAAATTTATTCCTATTTTGGGATTTCAAGTTGTAAGAAGGCCGCGTTAACTTTAATTTTAAATTGGGTTTTAGATTTTTATGCTGATATTGCATGTTTTATAAACTATCGAATATGGAGTATTTAAAAAAAATAAATAGTTTTCAAAGTGTTTAACAAAAGATGGATTGCAAGTAATTAATTAATTCGGAGTTTTTATTAAAATTTCAACATTGTTTTAAAATGACACTCTATGAGAATCCTTGATTTTGGCTTTCGTAAAGTAACAGATTTGCTCATAACCTTTTTGATTTGATTAAAAAGAAGTCAGCACAAAACTTTCAATCACAATTGTAAAAAAAAAATGCTTTTCAACACAGACATAAAAAAAAAGTTTTCAAGTCACGTTGTTTCTTTAAAATTTCAAAATCTCCAATCCTGTAACATACCAGACTTGGTCTTAGTGTATAGACCGGTTTTGGGGTGTTACATCCAAAAACTCATACCTTTCCATGCTTTCATAGCAATTCTAATCGAAGCATTTGTCGGTCTTTCATTCTTCTCATATTTGTTTAACCACAATTTAAGTGAGTAAAACAAAGCATATCACAACTTAATATGTCCTAAAAGCCTAACACAAAATCATCAACCAAGTTTACCATGTATTCATATGTCATAAATATATACCATTTCCACATACTTCGCATACATACATGTACTAGTTCATATCGAACTCATATAGCCTCATAACTGAACTGTGCCCGTTGAACCATTTGGATTACTATCGGATACTCGGGTATCTCACACACTAAGTGCCAATACATGGTCAAAACCACCACTATCTCATAACTCATATCGATGCTCACTCTCGAGCCATAACTGGGTCTGCTCACATAAGCTATCAGTCAAGACGTAGCTACACGGTGCAACTCACACAAGTTGTAAAGTATCCACAATGCATGCCAAAAACTCAACCACCGGTAGGACGTAGGATACCAACACCCAAAACATAGTAACCCCTAATGACATGTCATTTGTATCCTCTATATTCCTAAGGTTCACACGGGATTCAATAGTTGCCGAAACCTCGTTGGATTTTTCCGTAGTGTCGCAATATCAATAATATGACACAAATGCATTTAAATCAATTATAATTTAATGCTAATTAAATATACGAACTTACCTCAAACTCGTACGGAGAAAATCGATCGATTTGTCTAATACTTTATCTTTTCCCCGATCTAATTCCATACGTTACTTTTCTTGATCTAAATAATCAAATTTAACTAATTCAAACTTCATTATAATCAATTTAGTCCAAAAATCATGTTTTGGAAAAATTACCATTTACCCTTATACTTTTGATTTCTTTACAATTTAGTCCCTAGGCTCGTAAAATGAAATTCATGCAATTTCCTCCCTACCCAAGCCTAGTTGAATATCATATATATTCATAGCATCCCATAAATTTCATTAATTCACAATTTAAACCATGATATTTCACAATTTTCCATTTAGCCCCTAATTGACAAATTTAACAAAAATTACTTAACAAAAGTTGTTTATCTAACAACAATGATTCATTTTCTTCCATTAAACTCCAAAATCCTTGTTTATCTAACAACAAGGATTCATTTCTTCCATTAAACTCCAAAATCCTAACTTATTCATAAATGGAAAAACTCAAACAATTCAATAATTTTTCAAATTAGCCCTGGGATAGCTAGGTTAAGCCACAACGATCTCAAAAACATAAAAATCATTAAAAACGGAACAAAATTACCCTTACATGCAAAGGATAGTCTAGCCGAAAATTCAATCTCTCACATGGTGTTTTCTTTGCTGTAAATTTTAGTTGGAGAAGAGAATGAAAGATGATAGCTTTAACTTTTGATTATTTTTATCTTTAACTGCCTTTTTACCAAATTACCCTTACCTACTTTAATAATTTCATATTTACCAAGCACTACACATCCACTAACTCATTTAATGGTCTAAATATCACATAAGGACCTCCACTTTAAAAAACTATAGCTAATTAACACCTTTAGCTAATCGAAGACAACTTTTGCACTTTACGCAACTTAGTCCTTTTCATCAAATTGAACATGCAAATGGTAAAATTTCTTAATGAAATTTTTACACTATAATATCATCATGTTTTAGATCATAAAATAATATAAAATTAAATTTTACGACTTCGTATTTGTGGTCCCGAAACCACGTTCCGATTTCACTAAAAACAGACTGTTACACCCCTAATATTTTTATTTTCTGAAATCGGCCCTCAATGTAATAGATTTTTAGGCATCAACCCAGTTGAAACGATAACCATCAACTGACTACTAGTCAACAACCAGTCAAAAAATTGGTCTATGTGGCGTTCCAATTGACTGATGACATGGCAGACATTAAAATAATAATGCTGATGTGGCAAAAAAATAAACAAATTTAATAAACATAAAACAAAAAAAGACCTTAAATCCCCAAATCGTGAAATTTCCCAAATTCATAACATCCGAAATTTTCATTGAATCCCTAAAATCTTCAGCAATCTCCTTTTTGAATCATTGATTGAGGGATTTTTCTACATCTTTAATCCCTTAGAACCAAATTGTGAAATCCCTTAAAACCAAATCGTGAGATCCCTTATCTTTTTAGAAATTTTTATTTTTCTTCCTTGTCGTCTGGAATCATGAATTCACATAGTTCGAATAGTCAGTCTAAAGGTTGGTTAACACATGGTTCGATGGATTGAAAGGTTCGAAGAAAATATCATCATATGCAAATATTGTTACTTCATCGCGGAGGGAGTATGTCTACGATGGACCAGTAGTAAAATGTCACTGCAATAAGTTAGCTCCAAGAGACACCATGGAGCGATTTAAATCCGAGGAGGAAATTTTATGGTTGTTCAGCTTTTCGAGTAAGTGGAGATTTTTTATTTGCAAATTGAGCTTGAGCTCAACTTTGATGATTTCATAAATCTCATAATTTTTTTTGTTTTCAATTTAGATCATTTCAATTTGGTTGAATTGGGGTTTGTTTGTAGGACAGTGGTTGTGATTTCTTCAAGTGGTACGATGGGAAAATGTGTGATCATGCGACTGAATTACTACATCAATTGCGTGACAGTGAACAAAATCTCAATAATACCCTAGATCTTTCTATGGTGATTTTTGGTGGTGATGATAGCAAATGAAGAAGATGAACTTTATTTCTTATGTTATTTTTAGTGTTATTTACTATTTTACCTTTTTGCCGTTTAAAAATTATCAAAATTTCAATAATACCAATCCATGTACATCCACTATCAACATATATGGTATAATTGCCTTTCAAGTCCACTAACATTCACTTATAAAGCTATTTGACTCTCTTAACCATTAGAACTCAACTTTTTCACTTTTTACGATTAAGTCCTTTTTTACTTAATTAAGCAATTAAACATTATAATTTCTTAACAAAATTTTAATACGACCTTTATAAAATCTCGTAGACACTAAATAAATAATAAAATAATAATTTACTCATTGAAATTGTGATCCTAAAGCCATTGTTCCTGTATCACTGAAAATCGGGCGGCTACACCTCAAGCTCCAATGGTCTTATTTTTTCTTCTTGTCTCCAGATAAGGGTTATATGTCTCGAGACATATTATTGTAGGCTGCATTAAATGCACGAAATAAATTCTTCCATAAGAACACTCTCAAACAACTCCAAACGTCCAAAAATCAATTCAAGGGTATATATTTATGTCAAGAACTCTTGAAGACACAAAAGAAGAACAACCCAATATTGAAATCAAGAGAAAAACCTCAAATTATTTATTAATTCATTCTATTTTGTTCATATTTTTGTAAGTGATTCTCATTTCACTTCTTTAAGAAAGCTTAACACTTGTAAACATACACCTTTAAGAGGTCTTCATTGTTTAGATTTTTACTTTGTACTTGCTAAAAGATACCTAAGGTTTTTTAGATATAAAACCTTAAGTAAATTGTTAAATGTTATAATTGAGCTTTGTAAAAGGTAGAAAAATCTAGTTATGCCACAAAAAATAGAGGGAAGGTTCTATTTTAGCCTTGTGAAAAAAAATTGGGAAATCCTTGGTTGAGGTATACCAAGGTAGTAAAGGTAGGCAATTGGAGTCGAACCACTATAAATCAAATTGCCCAAACTTTTATTCCCTTTCATTATCATTTAGAATATTTTATAAAAAATTTTAAATTTTCAATTTGTTGCGTCGCAAAACTAACTAAAAATTTGACTAAGGCAAGTGCACCTATCAATTAATAGTATAGCTACGGTGAGCAAAGATATTGTTCCCACAAAGACTAAAAGTACTAGTAATTACTGTCTTTCTATTATTTAACCGAATAATTTGAGTGATTGATTAAAAACTAAAATGAATTAAATTAATTAACTAACAAAAACGACAAAAAACAAATCACGAAAATAATCGAGTAACAAGCAAGGAGCAAAACAATACTTAGGAAAGAATTCACCTAGATTTCATCTGTTACTATCAATCTAAATTACGCAATTTCCTTACTTAGTAACTTGATCCGTAGAAATCCCTAAATTATGCAAATATCTCTTTCGAGCATAAGATCAACTGACTCTAGGTTAATTAATTGAAATTTGTTTCTAATTAAAACCCCTATTATCACAATAACTCATGCTATAGATTCCCCTATTAGATTTGACTCTAATCCAGTATATTTATGTCATCTTACTTCTAGTATTGCATGCAACTCCACTTAACTATGCAAAAACTACTCTTAAATAGAGCCTATTCAACCACCAATTTAAGTACATTGAACATGGATCAATAATCTAGAAATATCAAACCAAGAATTAAGCACACATAATTGAGAATAAGAAACTAAATATTTATTGCGTAAAATAAAAATCAAACGACAAAATCCATCATAGGGTTCATCTCTCCTAGTTATTTAGAAAATTAGTTCATGCTTGAAAATAAAAACATCCAAGACACAATATAACCGCATGAAATAAAGAAACTCATGATAACTTCCTAAGAAATCAACTAAGAATCTTCAATCTTGATGGAAATCTGCTTCAAAGTCATCTTCAATGGTGTTTTTTGAGTTGCTTTCTTGAATATTCTCTGACGGTTCACTCCTATCTTCTTATTTTTGTCATATATACGTCTTGAAATACCCGAAAAATCTAAAAAAACGTGATTTTTCGTAGTTCAGTGCGTAATTCCGTGAAATCGACACGACCTACCACATGTCAATGTGCATCACAAGGCCATGTGGTATGGTCATGTGGAATGGTTCAACCCATGTGGGTTACACAACCATGTGGTTTGGCCGTGTGGTTTCTGCAACTTGCTCCGATGCTTTGATTTTCACTCATTTTTCGCTCTTTTTTGCTCCCAAGTGCTCTATTAAGCATTAAAACATGAATTTAAAGGATTATAAGCATAAAATTCACGACTAACATCGGATAATCCCCCCAAAAATGCATTAAGAATGAGGTTAAAGCATGTTACTTTTAGCACTTATTACAATTCACCCCTCTTGGTATTTTCGAGCTTAACTTTGATCGGTGTTCATTATCAGGTTGATTTGTTGATGATAGAGCTAGGAAGAAAATTTCAACTATTTGATCAAGTTGATACATCTTTGATTTGGTTTTTGAATTATTCCAATATTACAATTATAATGTTATTTGTTTTTCTTTTTTTGAGATTATTCTGTAGACATTATATTTTTACATTAATTTATGGTAATTTATTTATCATTTGTACTATATTTCATGTCATTGTATTTTTAGATTTTTATTAATAATAATATTTGAAAGAATAAAAAAACATGGCCCATTAAGTTGTCTCTCTCTCCTACTAATGCTTCTGAGACATTAATTATGCTTCCTTTTATTCACTCTTTAATCATGTAAAGTCCAGAGAGTGTAAACGCTGAGTGTATAAACATCGGGATCGAAAATGACAGATGAAAGCACATTAACCCAAGTTCACTAACCAAATCATCTTTCCCTCCACCACTACAAGTAATTTGCTGTATCCAATAATTCTTCATACTTTGACTACAAAAGTTGCTTTCTTCATTTGCTTTACCATCTATGCATATTATGCTCTAATTTTTTAGATTGCAGTTAATGAGAAGGGGGGGGGGGGAATATCTAAACATTCCTCACGGTGGCTTAGTTCTTAGCCACCTACAACAGGGTCCATTGGTATTCAATCAATCCCTTGAATAGGAGGACACTTAGAAACACTTTATATTCTCGAATAAAGTAACCCTGTCCCCTAAATATTACAACATTTGCATGTGTGTGTGAATATGTCTATGAACCCAAACCAAGTACCAAACCCCCGCAATTTAGTCAAGAATATGGCATTACTCAAGTAAACCACATTCATTCTTTCATATATCACTATATATAGAAAGCAATAATTACCAATGAAATATCTCCTTCAATATATTGTTTTTGAAGAAGGGAAAAATAGAAAGGTTGTGTAGTTTGTTTTAGCAAATAAACATCCATCATCTTTCAATTGTAAGTTGATGCTACCTTCAAAACCTTTCCCTTTCCTTGTGTCTAACCCTAACCCCATATTGTTTTGTCCATTTCCTCCAAGGACCCATCTCTACCTCTTTCTTGAGAGTGAGTGACTGTATGTGTTTGAAAATATTACTGAGTGAGAGAGAGAGAATGCACTCTTTTTTGTTTTCTGGTGTTGCCTGCCATGGCACTACAAATCCCACGTTTTCTCTGTCTGCTTCTGCCTTTTTTACAGAGATAGTTGCTTGAATTTCCTTTTTTTCATTTTCTTAGTTCATAATAATTGTGCTTTGCTGTTTGATCATAAATATGTACTTTGGGTATAGTATTTCCTTGCAAGAGTTTTTGTGTGTCTTCGTTTTGTTGCTCTCTTCATCACTGTTCTCTTTATTTTCTTCAGCTTAAACAAAATACAAGAATGTCAAGCTTCAACAATTCTGCACCAGAACAACTGTGCTACATCCCTTGCAACCTTTGCAACATCATTCTTGCGGTATGTAGTTTTGATCCATAGTTCCATACCCTATTTTATCTCTTTTTTTCCTTCTATATTTATATGCTTAATGTTGAAGACAGATTTTATCACTTTCTTGGATGTTTTTTTTTTAAATTTATTCTAGGGTCTTCTGGTAATGAAGTCAGGTCACTATCCTAAGACTTCTTTTTCTTATTTGTTTGCAGGAAAGTCATAAATTCTCTTTGATTTTTTTTTCTTTTGCAGATCTTACCCTTAGAGAGAAGTTATTAAATATGGGATCTTAAATTTTGTAGAAGATAAAAACAAGCATGTGATGATATATACACACACATAGAATGAATGAATGAATAAAGATGACATTTCCTGCATATTTTCCACTGATTACCTCAACCTTTTCCTCATTAAAATACTGCAGGTACCTGCCTTGAGTTTTTTTTTCTTTTGAAAAAGCTTCTTTTTTTAGACTGATAATGGAAAATGAAAGGGACTACCTCTTCCTCAAAAACCCCATTTTGATGTACATAAAGTGTTTTTGAACAATGAGAAAGATCAAAGATTGTTAAGTGTTGACTACCCAAAAAAAGAAAAAAAAAAACAAAGCCCTAGATTTTGTACCAATTGTGATCTCAAACAAAAGCTTTATATACTTCCAAAAACCCTTTATCTTTATGCAAAGATCCCAAGTTATTTCATTTTATAATATTTCATCTCTTTGGCTTCCTTTGAAAGATCATAAAACTTTGTATAAGCTATTGTTCTTAAAAACCATATTAAGATTTAATGAAAACCCTAAATTTTAACAAGCAAATTATGTTCATGTAAAAGGGTTTTTTTTTAAGAGATAAATGGTTTTGGCAGGTGAATATTCCCTGCAGCTGCTTGTTTGAAACTGTGACAGTTCGATGTGGGCAGTGCACCAATCTGTGTTCAATAAACATGGCAGCTTCCTTTCAATCCAGAGCTGGAAAAGAGATCCAGGTGATGACCATAATTTTGTTTTAAAGAAAATATTTTACTCTTTTTTTTCTATCTTTTTTTTTCTTGGAGATCTAGCTAGGGTTTCTGGGATTTTGTCCATTTCTAAGAAAAAATCCAGTAAATTTTCGTAGGGGCTTGAAATTTAGGGTTTTAAGCCTCATTTCTTCAAACCTATTTGATAATGAAAGTATCATTTTTTTCCCATAACCCTAGGAGCTGCTCTAATTACCTGCAAATTTAAAACCTAATTCTTGAAAGCTTTGTAAAAAGCCAGTATATGGTTGGTTATTTAGGGCAAATTGAGTGTTTTTAGAGATTTTTTTCACATTTAATTTTCATTGAGCCGCAATTTGTAAAAGATTTAACCTTGATTTTGATTGACATGAATTTTAGGGTTTATAGGCTTTCAGTCACTATTCACTCTTTTTCTTAAATTTTGTACACTAAATTTCAAAGCCTTAGTCCTATTAGATCCCAAGAAGCTTTTTTCCTTTGTTTTTTCTAAAAAAAAAGGACATCTTCTTTTATTTTATTGATGTAGTCACTTCAATTTTGTTTTTTCCTTTGTTTTGCTTCTTCCTTTTCCTCATTTTATGGGGTAAACACATATAAACACAGCTTTAAGAAAAGTCTTTGGGAATAGTAAAGTAAATTTATAATGCTAACTTCAAATCCATTAATAATGTATTTCACTATTTATACTTTAAATATTTATTCTGTTTATACATCTATATGTATTATCAAGTCCATGAGTTTAGATATTACAACATTTTACCAATAGAAATTGAAATATCTTGTTATGTAAAGACAGGTTTGTCCACATTTTACAAATAAAACCAAGAAATAAATCATATTGTGATTCCAAAACCTCACTAAATGAGCATAAAAATGCCCATATTCTTTTTAATTTTCAACTACTTCCACATTTAGGTACAATGATGATAAAATGATAAAAATCTCTTTTTTACGTTTGATTTTCGAGTTCATTAGGATTTAATTGCTTGGCTAGCTCAATAATATGTTGTTATGTTCTCCAGTTATAGATCGTGTCACTTAATCACCGAAAGGAAGTCATTTACCTTAAATTTCTTACTTCTTATTAAATAGAAATTACGTTGGGATAAAAACCAAGACTTTAAATAAAGAAAGACTGCTAATACCAGAAATAAGCTTAACATCTCTCTAAAGAAGTAATAGTTAAGGTCTTCAGTGCCAGGATATAGAGTTAATTGATGGATGTTTGGTGTAATGAAAAATGTTTCAGGTGCCTAACTACACATCATCGGAGTATAGAATTGGGTTAGGGTCTTCTTCTTCCAAAGGCAAGAACAAGTTACCAAAACGACCAACAATTATGAATACTACCACTCAAGAAAGGGTTGTGAACCGACGTGAGTAGCCAATCTTTACCCTACATTTTTTGTTATTATTCTTTTTTATATACTAAATTTTTATGGACTGTTTATTTTTCCTGTTTCTTTTTCAGCTCCTGACAAGAGGCATAGGGCACCTTCATTGTACAATCAGTTCATCAAGTAATTATAAACATAGTTACTGTAATTTGATTATTATAACTATTTTTCATGGATTTTTTTTAATGGTTTGAGAACAATAAAAATGGGGTTTTCTTTTCATATAGAGAGGAGATTCAAAGGATCAAGCTGAACAATCCTGATATCAGTCATAGGGAGGCATTTAGCACTGCTGCCAAAAATGTAAGTCTAACACAGTCATTTCACCATCAAAATCTTTTAAAGCAATGATCAAATGAATCTCACGTTCATTCAATCAAATAATATGAACCATTAATGGACTTTGTTTATGTTGTTATATTGGGGTCCTCGACTAATATAGTGGGCACGCTTCCCTCACATTCATTTTGGACTGATGTTGGAGGCTGGTACTCAACCTAAGCTGAATGATGTAAGTGATGATTTCATTTTCAAAGTATATAATTATGTTTTCAACTTCACTTTTTTTCTTGTTGATGCATGAAAGGAATTGATCTTATATGTTTTGGAAAAAGGGGAGGGAAGGGCTCTACTGTAGTAAAGTTTTCTTGAATGCTGCCTGCTTTGTTTACCAGTATTTGCTTTGGAATTTCATCCTATGTTACTCCGATTTTTTGTTTTGAAGTATCGAACACAAAAATGTGGGAATATGATACTCCAAATACATGAATTTTTTTTTTTTTTAAAATGCTAATCATACCCATGTGAATGCATAATTATATCTGATACTCGAATAATCAATTTTCTTACATTTCTTTGCCATATAAGCTAATTTGTTTTGTGCTCTTTAGATTCTTGATTAAACTGTGTTTTTTCCCCCTAGTTTTGAATTATTGAATGAGCTTTAATACTATATTAAATTGGATATAATAAAGGTATAATGATATTTTGGGCCCTCCAACTTTACAAGAAAATCATTTCAGCCTTTTATTTAATTTTTCACCTTTTTAGTCCTTAAACTTGTTTTTTTTTTTTTAATTTGTTATTTAGAAGATGAGCATGAGCTACCTCAAGATTGTGTTGATTGACCATTTTTGTTCTTTTTCTTCAATGATTCTGTGCAGGAGTCGACTGAGCATTTCCAGCAGCTCCTTAAGTGAAAATGGATATCCATTTTCGACCATCGTGATATATATATATATATATATATATATAGGTATGTGTGTTGTTTGGAGTGAATGAACTTAAATTTGTTTATCTAAATAGGGTTTGAATAGCTTACTTTTATTTATGTAATGGTTGATGTTATTAAGTATTGACTTAAAATGGAAAATGAAATCAACTTTTCACTTCGTTATTCTTTTTGGTACTTAAAAAAGAGAGTAATTAACTACCATAATCTAACTTCCCCTAACACAAGCACAAGAAGATTGGACATAGGAAAAGCTAATTTACGATAACTAGATCTGTTTATGGGACGAGTCATTTGTTTGCATCTGAAGACCCGCTCGAAAATGGGAGGATTTGAATAGGCTCAAAAAATAAATTTGGGTAAAATTTAATGTCTGTTTTCTATATTGGTTAGACTTTGGGTAAGATTTTTTAACTCAAATCTAGTCCAACCTGAATATATTATTCAATGGTGCTTAGTTGATTACATCAATAAAACCTTTAATTTATCCTCAACTAAAATATTAATATATTTTTTATTTTATTATACACACTCTTTTACCTCTATTAATTTTATTTTAAGTATTCTACTGAGTTGGTGTCACCCTCAACCGGGCTACCAACTCAGTTGTTAAATTACAAAAATGTCCTCTCATAATTAAAATAAGTTATATATTATTCGAGGATATTTTAGTTTTTTTTCATTTATAAAAAAATTATAAAAATATGCATATGATGGGATTTGAATCTACATTGATTGTATCAATAAAACCTTTAATTTACCACTCAATTAAAAGTTTATTTTGATACTTTTATACATTTTTATTTTATTATGCACACTCTGTTACCTCCATTATTTGTATATTTATCTATACTTCTATATTATTTATTAAGCACCTAACTAAGTTGGTGTCACCCTCAACCAGGTCACCAACAAGATCAAAAAATTATTGAAACGCCCTGTTGTAAGGTATTTTAGTCTTTCGACTTAACAAAAATCAATTAAAATACACGAATGATGTGATTTGAACCCTCACCAATTAGATTATTAAAACATTAAATTTATCACTCAACCAAATTTTCATTTTAATATATTTTATACACTTTTTTTTTCTCAATCAAGAAATTACAAAATTCAGCATTTACAAGAAATGCTAACATACTAAAAAGCAAACATTCCCCCAACGAAAATGACCCTTATTATATGTGGTCAGCATTTACACTTTTGTTTTAATATATTCAATTTATTATCTACATTGGTTGTATAACTAGTTTCAAACCATATGTTTCATTATTTATTATATATTATTTTTAAACAAGCATCTATGTTTTAAATCTGTGGTTTCCACACGCATACGCCTGTGATAAAATTTCTATTATATATTAATAATATTGTTAGTTAAATTTGTGTCACAAGTTAACTCGACACTAACTTACAATAGTTGACAAAACCATTGTAGACACGTAAGTTTGTTCGGATGGTTCAATTTTGAGCTAGTCGAGTTTTAAATTTTTAGAAAGAGAATTATTTGGATCAAGATTGAGTTCAAAGCCCAAGTCTAACTGATGCCCAAATGTGTGGAACCTAAGTTGTTTTTAGGGTTTCAAAACCCTGCCTTATAAGAAATCAAGTTATTAAATGTGATACTTTAGCTTCAAGCAAAAGCATAAAAAGGGGATGAACCGACACACGAGGGGAGATGGGGAAAGAGATGAAAGCACCGAAACGACACGGAAAATACTGCTCAAAATCGCAGGTCCTTAACCTAAATTTTCCCATATTTTCCTTCTCTCTTTCATTAAAAAATCTTTAAAAAACTATAATTATTAGTTTAAAAAATCTTAAATATTTTCCCATATTTATTTTGCAGGTCCTATTATCAATTTGATTTACGGACACGGTATAAACTTATAATTATTAAAGTTTTAAAAAATCTTATTATGTATAAATTATAATTATTAGTTAAATTTATAGTTTTCAGATATAATGTGAGCAAAAAAAAACTACTATGAATATCATTAACTGTTATATCCAACACAATTTGAATAAAAAATTTAAAAATAAATAAAATTTATTTTCAGATGGAATCAACTTTTTTACAAAAATACTTTTTGGTATAAAAAACTTTTTGACTAATTGATAAGAGACCTTTCTGTTTTTTGTGTTGAAGGGAAATAAAAGAAAATAATAAATAATGAGAGTTTACAAAATAATTGACTATTTAAGGTTTGGTGCCTCAAGAATATAAGGACACCCTTAAAGCTTTTTTTCAACAACCAATCTAAATGTGAAATTTATATATCAAGTCCCTAAATATTTTAATTTATCATATTTCAATTTAATGCTGCAAATATGTTATGTGACCGGAATATTGTAGCAAAAATCTATTTCGTAATTAATTTGTTACCCATACTATTTTTGTAGCTAATTATTTTTTTATATTATTTATGTAAAAAAGCCCCTTTCTTCTTTCTTTTTCCCCACGTCAGGCCGCCGCTCCTGCTCCAGCCCTCCACTGCCAGGATGACCTCCGTCGCTGCTCCTTCAAGGTCGTGCGTCGTCATTGTGCCGCTCACACCACCGCCTAGTTGCATCGCCTCGCTATGTCGTGCCACCATTGTTCCGCCTTTACCCAGACGTTCACCGCCCAGCCCTGCGTTGCCCATCCTAGCCCCGCCGCTAGTCTGCTTCAAGTAACTGTAATTTCTTTTCTTTTTATTTATTTTTGTACATCATTTTAACTATTATATTATTATTCCTTAATAATAATAATAATAATAATAATAATATTATTATTATTATTATTATTATTGTTATTATTATTACAGAACTTGTTTGATTTATGGGCATGAAATAAAAAATTCGATTCAATAATTTTGGCTAAACTTATATTAAAAGACAAAGTTATTAAAATCAATTAAGATGACTGCCGCATGAATTTGCTTTGTACTTTGTAAAAAAGATATTTACTGCTACACCCTTAACTTTTCAATTCTTTTACGATTTAATCTTCGAGCTTGATTCATATTCATGCAATTTGGTCCCTAGGCCTGTTTTAAAAGTTCATTCATTCATTTATTTACTTGCTTTTGATCTTTGTATGGACCTTTGGCATGAGAGTTTTTCTTTTATTACATGAATGTTTTATCTACCAATTTATTTATTTTTGAGTGGTCTTGTTTATTTATTTATTTTTAAAAACTGTTGTATTAATTTTGATTTTTGGTATTGTTTTTTGTTTATTACCTTCATTGTGTATCTATCTATAATTCTATAGTACTATTTATTAAACACCTAATTGAATTGGTGTCACGTTTAATCGGGTCACCAACTCAATCAAGAAATTACGAAAATATCCTTTTGTAATTGAAAAATGTATATTATTTAGGGTATTTTAGACATTTCATTTTAACAAAAAAAAATCAATTAAAAGATGCATATGATGTGATTTGAACCTGCACTAATTAGATTACTAAAATCTTAAATTTATCACTCTGGGAAAACTTTATTTTAATATATATATTTTTAATATACACAATTTATTATATACATTGGTTTTATAATTAGTTTCAAATCACATGTTTTATTGTTTGTTGTATGTTACTTTTTTTTTAATAAGCATTTGTGTTTTTAAATTTGTAATTTCCACACACATACGTGTGTGATAGAATTTTTAATGTTAATAATGTTGTTAATTGAGTTGGAGCACAATTCAACTCGATACTAACTCACAATTATTGACAAAACCATGATTAATAACTGTAGTACATTTAGTATCGTTTATTTGATGTATTTATATGCTTAATTTTTATTTTACTCACAATCTGATATATATTTTTATTTTAATATCATACATATTTCATGTGTTATTATAATTAATTAATTTCAAACCATACGTTTCATTATTTATTGTATGTTATTTTTAAACATACATTTATGTTTTAAATTAGTGGTTTCCACACGTATAAGCATGTGATAGGATTTCTAGTATTAATAATGTTGCTAATTGACTTGGTGATAGAAGTCAACTCGACACTAACTCATAATTGTTGACAAAACCATGATAAATAACTGAAGTGCATTTAGTATTATTTATCTGATGTATTTATGTGTATAAATCTCGTTTTACTCATAATTTAATCTATTTTTTTAATATTATACATATTTCATATGTAATTATGATTAATTAGTTTTAAACTAAGGGCGAAGCCAAGAAATTTTTTAGGAGAGACGAAATTAAATTGTAATTTTTACGATAATAAAAATACAATTTAACCATTTGAATAGCTTATATATTTATAACTTTTAAGGGATTAAATTAATATTTTATCATTTTTAAGGGAGGCAATGTGCAATTTCACCTTTACTAATTTAAATTTTTAAAAATTTTAAAGAGTCTAAATGAAAATTTTTCCATTTTAGAGGGGTCCGAGCCATTGCCAGCCCCTAGCTATGAGTCTATTCTAAACCATACGTTTTATTAATTATTATATATTATTTTTACGCATATATATGTTTAAAATATGTGATTTTCACACGCATACGCGTGTGATAGGATTTCTAATGTTATAAAAATTAATAAGGTTATTTATATATGTTAAATAATAATTATATATTTATATTAAATCACTAACCCAATAACAATTAAACCAATTACCTAAAACCCACAAAAGAAAAAATCTTATCTAACTATATAACACATTCCAAAATATAAAATTTTAAAAATGATATTTAACACAATAACACATTTGTCATATTTATTGATGTTTCTAATATAATAAAATATTTATGATATTTATGGTAGTATTTTTTAATATAATTTTTTTTAATGTGTTAGAAAACTTTTATTTTAACGTTTTTAGTGCGTTTAGTATATTATATTTTTCTTAAAAAATTATTTTTAAATAAAAAAACTAATCTAAGAAAATGAAATATGAGAAGGTCCAGGCCAAGTTTAGAAAGTTGGTTTGGATACCTTACATGGGTTTGACTCAAACTCAGTCTGGCCTGGCCCATGAGCACCTCTAACGACAACCAATCTCTTAATTTTGAGCAAGATTTGCAAGGTGATTAGCACATTTGTTGCCTTATCTAAGAATGTAAAGTGCTTGTATTACCTAGCCCTCATTGATTAATGCATCGCAATACTTCAACATGGTGCTTAAAAGATGACAATCTTTGACAAGATTATTAAGAAATTTAACCACCACAATCATATCTATCTCAACAATCAACTGTTGTATCCCTCAAAGACTTTGCCAATTTCACCCCTTCCCAAAGACTTTGCCAATTTCACCCCTTTTTGAACTCCCCAAAACTCAACTTGCAAACTATTAGCTTTACCATTTTTTAGCAAGAAACCATGAATTCAATCTCCATTCTCTTTTTGAATGAAGCCTTAGCAAAAGCAATGTCGGTGTTTACTTACATTGCTCCATCTATATTGAGTATATAAACTCTGTTGATTTGAACTAGTTATTAAGTTGCAAGAAATAGCGAATGAGAAAAAGTGCCCAATTTTACTATAACCGCAATAACCACAAAAAAAAAAACAAGGGATATCAAAATTAATCATGCAGTTCAGTTTTCCTACGTCTGTGGAGCCTAGCCAGTAAAATGATTCACCATATTTGAACTCAATACAACTAGTGATCTTAGACCTAACACACCCTAGTGACTAATCCTCACTCTTGAATTTCAAAGATTAGACTATTTACTATTGAATTCTCCCTCTAAGAACTAAGTTTGTGAGGCCAACAACAAAATGTTTTACTTTCTCAAATGAACTCTCACAAATAACGTTCCTCAATAAACTGGTAAGTGCTCTCAATACTTAGTACATAAACCTATACAAGTCTCTCAAATATATAGAGATTTTTTAAACTTGCTAATATACTAAAGATCAATTACAATCACTTTTAAACAATAGTTAAAACAGGTAAATACACTATAAAAATAATGATCAAACTAAGGTAGTGTAATATCCTAGATTAGGGGTTATGCAATTGGTGCATAAATTCATGAGTTAGTAGGCTCAGTGAATGGTTTGGATGTAATTTAGGGGTTCTTAAAACTCAAAAAAAAAAAATATCAAGGGTTTTGTTTACTATGGCCGTCCAAGCTTATGATCCACTAAGCTATTGCATTTTTTTTTAATTATTATTATTACTTCATCCCTTTAGCCACCCCATGCTTGAATAATTTAAGGAAACCATGAAGACTTGTTCCCCATGTTCGGCCAAGCTAATTAAAATTCCCATGCTTTCTTTATTTTTTTTTAAAATTCAGCCACATTCTTGAGCTCTTCAAGGATAACACATAAAGAATGTTTTATTGTTTGTCCCTAGCTCCACCGTGAAGAATAAAGTATTTAAGTGGCTGTTATTGCCAAAATTTGGCTGCATGTTTTGTGGGAATTAGTTTAGCATAAAAGGCCATAAAGGATAGTAGTGATTTTATTTTATTATCTTGAGTGGGTTGTTAAGGGATAATTGTTTGTTGTATTATTGTATTTGGAGTAAGTGATGTAGAGATAATAGTGGCATGTGTTTAATTAATTTTTAAAAGATGTGATAATGAAAATTGTGGGATTTGGAGTAGTGGAACGGCATGAGACTTTGTAAAGGTAAGGATAATTATTTTTTATTTAATACAAGATGGAGTTATTGTAAGATTTATATTAATTTATCAAATATGGGTTTCTTGGGTAGGTAATATTCGGCCAAGTGAAGGGGGAAAGAGTGCCGAAATTATTTATTTTCTTCTCTAGTCTTCATTGCTGAAAAATTTAGTCAAGTAAATTCATTCTTTCCCTCTCTTTTCTTTGAAGCCAAAACCGATTGTTGACATAGCCATAGGGGCATTTTGTGCATTTTTCTTTCTTCCTATTTTTCCTTGCCCGAAGCCGAATATCCCATCTCCTTAAAAAGCCATAACCGAAATTTAGGGACTATTTCTATTCATGTTCTTTGTCCGAAACTTGAAGGAGGAAGTCTTCGGGATTCAAAGCAATCAAGGTTTTACGACATCTTCATAGCCAAGAGATTAATTTCGGGATTTGGATTGGCAAGAGTACAACAAAGATTTCGGGATTTGGGTTAGCAGTGAAATCGGCACCAAGGGATTTAAGATCTAAGTCATTAGATCAAGTTTTACGGGTTTTAAAGTGAACCGCTAAGTTAATCAGGTGTGTACCCCACACTAAAATCCTAATCGATTTAAGGTTATGTTTTAATATATAAGTGTTTATAAAAATGTGAAAAATATGGCTAAGGTACCATGCTATGGTATAAAGTACTAAGGTATATTTCCTACTCCTACTAGGATTATGAATATATGTTATATTTAACATGTGAAAAGTGATAAGAATGTGAATTAAGGCATAATATGCATGATATGTGTGAAATAGGGCATTCGAGTTATATGAAAAAGGGGAAGTGAATGTGGTGATCTAAGACCACGATATCTGAATGTGGTGACTTCGGTCACAATGATTTAATCTGGTGGCTATGCCACGAATTTTATAAGGGCGATGAGCACGTCGACTGCAGCGACTGCCTTCGATGGTGTGTAGCGGATGGAGGGTTGACTTAGTAGTCCCCACGGTGTACAGGTTGGTTCGGGTGATGTGTAGCGGATGGCATATAGGTTTGGGTTCGGGTTGCATCATTATTTTTCTATCTGTTATATGAATATGTATATGATATGATAATGTATGCCTGAATTGTTAAATTTTAGTGTTGGTTACACATTGAGTCTGTTTGACTCACCCCGTTGGGGAATATTTTTATTTCAGGTGACGATCAGTGATGGACTAGGTCGGCAGTAGCTTAAAGGTGGCCATGCACAGCAAGAAATTTTACGATTTGGACTTTTTATTTAAATTAAGTACTTTAAACTATTTGGGTTTGTTTTGATGTAATAAGGCCCTAATATGAACTTTATTTCTGCATGCACGTTAAGTTTTTTTTTATGTTACGAACTTTTTATCAAATTAAAGGCTAAATGTTTTACTTAAATAAACTCTAAATGTTTGCCACATAAATTCATATGATTTTAATTAAAGATAAAATCTATCGTTCGACATATATTTCAACTTAAAAGTTGTGAACTTAACAATGGCATCTTTATAAAAACTTTTATTTCAAAATAAATTGGTTTTTAACTCGAGCCCAACCTAAATTGAATTTTTAATCACTTAAAGATTTTCAAAGAACTTGAACAGTTTTATTCGAGGAACATACCAGATCTGGTAGAGGCTCGTGGGCCGGGTTTGGGGTGTTTCAGGTAGACTATTGAAAGATAAGTGTTCAAGTTTTGTTCCGGTTCAACATCATCGATCCAAGGAATTTGGTACAATCGATCTGATCCAACATCTTTGGTACAATCAATTTGATCCTCTGGACATATTTCTCTAAGTGAATTGACCTTCTGTAACACCCCAAACCCAGCCTAGAAGTTAAGCCCGAATTTGACGTGTCACATGGAAGTTTTTTTTTTTAAACCATCTTTGAGATTGTTAAAAACTTGTTCGAGAATTACGGCCTCTTTGTTAAAACCCAAAACACTTAAGCAATTGTTATCTACTTGAAAACGTAATTATCTTTAAAGACCTTTTGGTTGTGAAAACATATTTGAAATAAACAATTTACGAAAATGGGATGTTTGGGAATAGAGTTGCAGAAGCATTTTGAAAGAAAATCCTAGGCCTTATTACAACATTTAACCCCAAATAGTAGAGTAATAAAATAAACAAGAAATAAGTCTGAAGTCCAAATAAACCATTTCTGAAGTATGGTCTCCACCGAGTCATCCAGGGCCCAAGTCCACGTCACTGAGCATTACCTGAAAAGGTTGAGAGAAAGAGGGGGTGAGTTACAAGAACTCTATGTGTAATCCCCTTACCATCATCCACTGGGTCGAAACACACATAGCAATATTTTGGGCCTAAGCCCATTTACAATTATAACATAATAACATGAACATAATATGCATGTGATATGTAATTCCCAACCAAGCCTAATTTTCACCCGCTACACACCACCCGTACCAACCATCACACCTGTGGGGATCAAGTCAACCCACCCCGCCAACACACCAATAGAAGGCATTAAGCCAATTAAAATTATATTTGTGGCAGAGCCACCGAACTAGATTGTGACAGAGTCACCGAACTAGAGGCATTAAGCCATTTAAAATATTTGTGGCAGAGCCACCGAACTAGATTTTGGCAACAGGCCTTTCTTCTCTTCGTCAATTATCCCAACCCATGCAGTCATGTATGTATATATATATATATATATAATGCATAACAATATATTCATAAGGTAAATTTCAACAAAAAGCCCATATTACAAGTTATCAATTTGTGACAGAGTCACCGAACTAGTGTAACATCCTGCATTAGGGGCCTTATCATTAAGCCTTATCATTAAATTAGGGCGAGTTTTGTCACAAAGGAATGGCTGGAGGAGTGGTTAGGGTGCTGCTAGTAGGCTTGAAGGTGCGCTGGGCTCAGGTTCGATTCGCGTGGGAGGAGTTTTATTTTGTTGTCATAAAGGAGGACTTAAGGAGAAAGGTATAAGAATAAATTCGTTGAACTTATTGCACAAATGAACACCTTGGCCAGGTGGCTAAGGGCGCTGCTGGAAGAGCTGTGGGATGAGGTCACGCGTTCGAGTCACATGAGTAGCGAAAGGCATTATATTTTTCCTTGGCGCTTACGAGAGGGAGCTAGAAAATGAAGGCTTAAATAAAAGTTTTACTGCGCCCATGTCATGAAGCGTTCAGTAGTCGAGTGGCTGAGGCGTGGGAGATTCTGCCTCAGGTCTCGCGTTCGAGACCCGAGAGTGGCGCATGAGTGTGCTTATTCTTTTGTCTTTGGCAATTAATGCGGGAAGGAACCTTGGGGAAGGATTAAAAGAAGTTCGCGGCGTGTTTTGACATGAAAGTCAAGACTGGCCGAGTGGCGTGGGGCATAGCAGGAGGGCGCAGCCCGAGGTCGCGCGTTCGAGTACCGTTAGAAACGCGCGGACACTTTTATTTTTGCTGGACGTGGTGACATAGGAGAACCTCGGGAAGGAAGGCTTAAAGAATATTGCGACGCAATATTGTCAAGAAGGTCGCTCTAGCACGAGTGGCAGGACGCTCGGGCTCATCCCTCCAGGTCTCGGGTTCGAGACCTGGCAACAGCTGGAGGGATTAAATTTTTCCTTCTCTCTCTCGTGGCCAGCATGGGCATGGGGCGCACGCATGCTAAGCATGCTGCCCATGTCTCCTAAGTGCTGCACGGCCTTGGGGGGGGGGTAGTGTTTTTTTTTTTATTTATTTTTATATTATTTAATTATTTTATTATTATTATTATTAGTGTATGGTGTAATATTTTATAAGGTATGGGAGATTACCTTTATTTTTTTTTATCTAGCTAATAGTTTAATCTAATTATGGGGGAAATGTTGGGAATGTACCAAACAATGTTCATAGGAAATTGAAGGTGGAAGGAGAACATGTCTTGGGGTTGGCCGGCCAAGGAGTTTGGCAAAAGAGAGAGCCATTCGGCTGGACATTGCTCTTGTTGCATGCTAAACTCTTCATTTCCTTTTTCCCTCTCCTTGAATTCTTGGAAGCCATCAACATTTCAAACCTTTCCTCAGACAAATTTGGTTGAAACTTTACCACCATAACACCAAGGCCGAACCTTCATAACTTCTCCTACACTTCTTTCCATTTTATTTTGATGCTTCAAGGGAACACCATAGGCAAGTCATCCTCTCCTCTTGTGGCCTACCTCTCTATCATCCATTAAAGGGCCTAACCGAATCTGTTTGTAGGTAAGCTTTCTCTCAACCTTTGATTTTAACCTATCTCTCTTTATGCATGCCAAAAACACGAGTTAAGGCCCTTGTACGGATAGGCCGAATGGGTATAAGCCATCTTAATGGTGTGTCCTTTGTAGGTAGTCGATACTTAGAGACTTGGAAGATACCTTCGGGCTTCATTTCTTCGAGGTAAGGAGACATGAAGATTCGGCCAAGGCCTTATTTACGATTATGGTGCGCATGTCGTTTCTAATAAATATTTTGATAGGAAGCTCGACAAAGACAAGTGACCACTTCGGGTTTTCGGTAAGCATGGAGGTGATTAATCAATTTCGGCCAATGGCCATTCTTGGCATTCTTAATTGATAACCGAATTTTTGTACTATAATTTTAGGATGCAAATCGGCCAAGAAACCAGAAGTTCGAGTTTTGATCACTTTGCTTTACGTTGATAAAGGTTCGGTCTAGAGCCCCGTTTTGATTATGTTACGACCAATAACTTTGGACTTATCAGTTATTAATAAGACCCCTAAATACTAAACCGTGTTGGCCAAACAATAGGGGCTATACGAGGACAAGTTCGGGACTTTTTAAATATCACGTAGATCCGGGATTTCTTGTAGACCTTCGATTAATTAGGTGTGTAAACTCTTACACACTTTATTAGTATAAACTGTTATTTAATGATATTAATAACCTCTCATATGGTAACTTGGCTTAGTGGGCATAAGCTTGGTTCTCGGGTAAGTTTCTTTATTACTCGATTTACGATATATGTTGTATATGCCATCATATGCTGAAAAATGCTATGCTATATTCGATTGCATGATATATGGAATCATGATACTTGTAATATGAGCATGATGATGGTGGGATTGATGAGAAGGAGTAATATTCGTGTCAACGGACACCAGTGTTTTGGTAACACATTGTGGCTACGGTCACCAGAGGTTTGGTACCTCCAGAGGTTTGGCACCTCATAGCGTCTCGTCCCTGTGGCTTAGTACCACCGTGGGTTGGCCCCACATTTGAGATACGGGATCAACGCCAGTGATTTGGTATCACACGATGGGTTGGCCCCATCATTTGATTGTGACTTCGGGTCACCAGTGGTTTGGCACCACCAGTGGTTTGGTACCACACGGGGTAGAAAAGGAGCATGGATGGCTAGGTTGGGTTGCATAATTGCATGTCATACTAATATCTTGTGTATGAGTGTTATTTTCGGGTCGGGGATTTATACACTGAGTCTTGGTGACTCACCCCTTCCCATATCATCTTGCAGGTGAGTAGAGCACGGATGCGGAGCCGAGGAGAGCTCGAGGCGGCCATGTTGGTTTTGTGGATTTGAAACTTTATTTTGCCCGTTTTAAGTTTAATCATTTACTACAATTCGATTGGGTTGTAATATGGCCGCTTATTATTATTTTGGATGGTTAGGTAGCTGTTTTTACTTTACTTTATAACTGATAAACTTATGGACGGTTATGCAAATCGGTTAAAAGTAACGTTTGCGAAAATAAGTACTTGTACGCGTTTTAAAAAGAAAAAAAAATGCTACCATCGGGTAGTGAAATTTTCTAAACTATTGATCACTCTAATGTTTTAAAAATCTAAATGATCAAATGGTTTTAAAGGAATAAAGGATTTCCAACTCTATTGGATTTACCAAATCAACCCACCTGAGTTTTAACGAATACCGTTTTATATCCTTAGCGAAATTTTAAAATTTCTACCATTAATCCAAACCTTTCAAACTTCATTTATTCCGTAACATACCAGATCCGGTCATGGCTCGTGGGCCGGGTTTGGGGCGTTACAATTTTGGTATCAGAGCCCGGTTCAAAAACTCGGCTGTGAGGGCCTAAGACCCAAAAATGTTTTTGCTAGATATGCTTTTGAAAACCCCGTTGAAAATGATTTTGGTTGAACAACATGGCGTCGAGTCTCCGGTACCGATCCGCTCTTGTAAGTATCTTTAATCTATTTATGAATGGTTATCTGTGAATGGGTAGAAAATGGGACGTAGATAGTATGAAAGGTATATGAACTCTAGGACTAGTTTACCCCAAACAATCGCATAAGATTTTAATTGCCTAATTAAACAAACCCATGACTAAGTCGCCGAGTTAAGGTGTGGTAACCCTTGTACGCATGTCTAGGATTGGATCCGGAAGAGCTTGGTACTTAAGTGGTCCTAGCGACTCACCTCCTCTTCACAGGAATCCTACCTGGTGCGTAGCTTCGGTTCACCCTAACCGTGAGGACTTGTTCATGGGCTAAACTCTATTATTAAAACCCGAAAGGGAATTAGCCGCATTTTTATAAAGACTCTAGTTTTAAAGACTTCCCTCAAACTTATGGGATTTATACTACAAATTCCTTTGATTTATGGACATTTTAAAATACCCTTAGGAGTAAATTACAAAAATGCCCCTAGTTTTAAAAAAAAAAAAATTTTACCAAACTACCCCAAAATTTCTTTTTTTAAACAAAATTTTCCTTATTTTACAAGCATACCTAAAATCCCTAATTCTGCAAAATGTCAACAATGTTGTGCTTTTAGAAAATTACAAAATTTCCACTAAATTGCAAATTGCCAAAATGACCCTGATTTTCAAAAGGTTTTTGCAACACTATCAATTTGGGAAGACATTTTTCAAAAGGAACCCCCAAGTTTGGCAAATTTTTAAAATTCCTTTGATTTGTCAAACTTACATTGTTTATTTACCAAAATACCCCTGTAGGGTAAAGGACGAAAATACCCCGGGTTAAGAAATTGACAAATAGGGTGATGGGATTAGTAAATCTGTATCTTCGAATTGCAATAGAAGACTTGAAACTTGTTTGATCGAAAGAACAACTTCTTAATTTCGCCCATAAGATTCTTTGCTAATGATCAGTGGAACGTTGACTAACTCATAAAACTTTTTAGATTGCGCCATAAGAAATGAGTTTCAGAGGTCGCGGCCGTCGGGGACGCGGTAGAGGCCGGATGGCCGTGACAGAACCAGTCAGGTCGGGCCAAGGATCGGATAATGAGATACCACCTCCACCGCCACCCCCAACTTTTGGTGATGGACCTCAGGATCAGACGGGGGGTGAGTCGGTATCGCAGGCTATGCTGCGTGTGCTAGAAATGATGGCTGAGACCAATAGAGGTGCAGGCGCTCGGAAGTCTGTGTCTGAGCGGCTCCGATCCAATGGAGCTGAAGTATTCCGGGGTGTGTCAGGTGTCGCACCCAGTACAGCCTAATATTGGTTAGAATCAACCGAGAGGATCATGGACGATCTCGACTTAACAGATGAGGAGAAGCTGAAAGGAGCAGTGTCGCTTCTAAAAGACGAGTCATACCAGTGGTGGCTCACGGTTCGAGACGGCGCTATAGCAGACGACCTTACTTGGGAATACTTCAAAGCTACTTACCAGAAGAAGTATGTGGGCACCAGTTACACTGATACTCAGAGGAAAACCTTTCTGGGACTGGTACAAGGGAATAAGTCGGTATCTGAGTATGAGGCAGAATTTCTGAGGCTGAGCCGCTATGCCCGGGGAGTCGTGTCAACTGAGCACGATCGTTGTGTCCGCTTTGAAGACGGACTTAGGGATGACTTAAGGCTGTTGATTGCTCCACAACAGGTACGTGAGTTTGCTGTTCTGGTAGAAAAGGCCAAGGTAGCTGAAAGAGTCCGGGAGTCTGTGAGGCAGAGCTATGATAGGAGTAAACAGAAGAGAGGTATCGGGTCGTCTGGATCGGGAAATACTGCACAAAAGAGGGCCAGACAGAGTGGGCCGAATCAGGCTGGAAGGCCCATGGCTTCTAACCAGAGACCGGCTCAGTGTAATCGCTGTGGAAAGTCACATTGGGGAGGTTGTTACACCGGTGAGAGGGGTTGCTTTGAATATGGATCTCCGAACCACCGTGTAAGGGATTGTCCTCGGAAGATGGCAAGGAATCAGCCAGAGGGTCAGAACCGTACTCCAGCACGGAATGTGGGACCACCGCAGAGGGGTCGTGGAAATGGTAGAGGAGGCAATGGTCCTAACCGAGGTCGCGGAACTCAGGGCAGAGGAGCAGGCAACACAGAAGCTAGGCAGCCTGGCTTAGTTTACGCAGCGAGGCGTCGCGAGGAGGGTGACGCACCGGACGTCATCACCGGTACGTTCCTAATTTTTGGTCTTCCTTATGTTGCATTAATTGATGTGGGTTCGACGCATTCATACATTGCCAGTAGTGTAGTAGAGACTATGAACTTGGATTCTGAGACTACTTCTAGCGAGATGACTGTAATTAGCCCTCTGGGACACTCTGTGATGGTTAACAAGCTATATAGAAATATACCCCTAGAACTCCAAGGGGTAGTGTTTGTGGCCGATCTGATGGAACTGCCGTTTGGGGAGTTCGACCTAATTCTTGGAATGGACTGGCTGGTTAAGCATCAGGCAAGGTTGGATTGCGCCGCTAAGCGCATGGTTCTAAAGACGGCTAAGGGTGATGAAGTGGTAATGATCGGTAACAGAAGAGATTATCTATCCAATGTAGTGACTGCCTTGAAGGCCGAGAAAATGATCAAAAAGGGGTGTGAAGCATTGTTGGTTCAGATTTATGCCTTGGAGGCTAAGGAGTCAACAGTTGAGAAGGTCTGAACTGTAGGGGAATTCGCTGATGTGTTTCCTGAAGAACTTCCGGGTCTGCCTCCAGATCGGGAAGTTGAGTTCGGTATAGACGTGTTGCCCGGAACGGCACCTGTGTCCATAGCACCCTACCGAATGGCACCGAAGGAGTTGGTGGAGCTAAAGGCTCAAATTCAGGAACTCTTGGATAGAGGGTTCATCCGACCTAGTATATCTCCGTGGGGAGCACCTGTGTTGTTTGTTAAGAAGAAAGACGGGTCAATGCGGATGTGTATCGACTACCGTCAGCTAAACAAGCTGACGATCAAAAACAGGTATCCGTTGCCTCGGATTGATGACCTGTTTGATCAACTGAAGGGTGCGTCGGTATTCTCGAAGATAGACCTTAGGTCGGGCTATCATCAACTTAAGGTAAAGGAGGCTGATGTGCACAAGACGGCATTTCGTACCCGGTATGGGCATTACGAGTTCTTAGTGATGCCGTTTGGTTTGACCAACGCACCGGCAGCATTCATGGACTTGATGAATAGGGTGTTTCAGCAATACTTGGATCAATTTGTCGTGGTGTTTATAGACGACATATTGGTTTACTCGAAGACGGAGGAGGAGCATGATGGGCATTTGCGCATAGTTCTACAAGTGCTGAGGGAGGAGCAGTTGTACGCCAAATTCAGTAAGTGCGAATTTTGGCTTAGAGAGGTGACTTTCTTGGGTCACGTGGTGTCAGCTGAAGGAATCAGAGTGGACCCCCGCAAGGTCGAAGCGGTGTTGGAGTGGAAACCACCTAGGACAGTGGCAGAAATTCGAAGTTTTCTGGGTCTGGCCGAGTATTATCGAAGGTTTGTGGAAGGATTCTCCTTAATCGCAGCACCGTTAACTAAGCTATTAAGGAAAGGAGTCCCTTTTGTTTGGTCAGAGAAGCAGCAAGAAAGCTTTGATAAGCTAAGAAAGATTCTGACGGAAGCTCCCGTTTTGGTGCAGCCTGAGGCGGGAAAATTGTTCACAGTTTATTGTGATGCGTCCCATAATGGGTTGGGATGTGTGTTGATGCAGGAAGGGAAGGTAGTGGCCTATGCATCCCGTCAGCTAAGACCACATGAGGTTAACTATCCTACCCATGACTTGGAGTTAGCAGCAGTGGTTTTTGCTTTGAAAATATGGAGGCACTACTTATATGGAGAGAAATCAATAGTCTACACGGATCATAAAAGTTTGAAGTATCTCTTGACGCAAAAGGACTTGAATCTGAGGCAGCGCCGATGGATTGAATTGTTGAAAGACTACGACTGTTCAATTGAGTACCACCCAGGCAAGGCTAACGTGGTGGCTGATGCGTTGAGCCGAAAAGTCGTGACAGACTTAAGGGCGATGTTTGCTCGTCTTAGTCTATACGACGACGGAAGTCTTTTAGCGGAATTGCAAGTTAAGCCAACTTGGATCGAGGAGATTAAGGAAAGGCAATTAGGAGATGACAGTTTGAGCGCGCAGAGATTGCAAGTTCAAGATGGCGGTTTGGAAGGGTATAGTTTGAATGGTGATGGGGTGCTGTGTTTTCAAGGACGGCCTTGTATGCCGAATGATGTGGGTTTGAGACAAAGAATTCTTCAGGATGCACATAGCAGCCCATACGCTATGCATCCTGGAGGTAGCAAGATGTATGGAGATTTACGTAAGCAGTTCTGGTGGCCAGGATTGAAGCGCGAGGTAACTGATTTCGTGGGAAGGTGTCTCACGTGTCAGCGAGTAAAGGCTGAACATCAATTACCATCTGGGTTACTTCAACCGGTGAAGATTCCTCAGTGGAAATGGGAGAGGATCACTATGGACTTCGTCAGTGGGCTACCCCTCACGCCCAGCAAGAAGGACGCAGTTTGGGTGATTGTGGACCGTCTGACCAAGTCAGCTCATTTCATTCCAGTTAGGATGGATTATTCGCTTCAGAGGTTAGCTAAGTTGTATGTGGCGGAGATAGTGAGGCTGCATGGTGTGCCAGTGTCGATCATCTCAGACAGAGACCCCAGATTTACATCGAGGTTTTGGAGGGCACTACATCAGGCTTTGGGTACACGGCTGGATTTCAGTACAGCTTTCCATCCACAATCTGACGGGCAGTCGGAAAGAGTTATTCAGATTTTGGAGGATATGTTAAGAGGCTGCGTTTTGGACTTCGGAGGTAGTTGGGAGGAATTTTTGCCATTAGCTGAGTTCGCTTACAACAACAGTTATCAGGCAAGCATTAAGATGGCCCCATATGAAGCATTGTATGGTAGGAGGTGTCGCACACCTACTTGTTGGACGGAGTTGGGTGAGCGACAGATGTTAGGACCGGAATTGGTTGCAGAAACTGAAGATAAGGTGAAGAAGATCCAAGCTCGATTGAAAGAAGCCTCGGATAGGCAAAAGTCTTATGCTGATCTCAAGCGAAGGGACATAGAATTTGCCGTAGGAGACGAAGTTTTTCTGAAGGTCTCACCATGGAAGAAAGTGTTAAGATTTGGGAAGAAGGGCAAATTAAGTCCAAGGTTCATTGGACCATTTAAGGTGTTGAGACGAGTGGGACCAGTAGCTTATCAACTCGAGTTACCTGCAGAACTGAGTCAGATTCACGATGTGTTCCATGTCTCCATGCTTCGACGCTATCGTTCTGATCCATCACACATCTTGGCAGTTGAGGAAGTTGAGGTGAGTCCAGATTTGACGATGGAAGAGGAACCTGTGCAGATCCTAGATCGGGATGTGAAAGTTTTGCGTAGGAAGTCAGTTCCTTTAGTGAAGGTCTTATGGCGGAACCATGGAGTGGAGGAAGCTACGTGGGAGCCCGAGGATGTGATGCGGCAGCAATACCCCCAACTCTTCTGACCCAGGTAATTTCGGGACGAAATTTATTTTAAGGGGGGTAGAACTGTAACATCCTGCATTAGGGGCCTTATCATTAAGCCTTATCATTAAATTAGGGCGAGTTTTGTCACAAAGGAATGGCTGGAGGAGTGGTTAGGGTGCTGCTAGTAGGCTTGAAGGTGCGCTGGGCTCAGGTTCGATTCGCGTGGGAGGAGTTTTATTTTGTTGTCATAAAGGAGGACTTAAGGAGAAAGGTATAAGAATAAATTCGTTGAACTTATTGCACAAATGAACACCTTGGCCAGGTGGCTAAGGGCGCTGCTGGAAGAGCTGTGGGATGAGGTCACGCGTTCGAGTCACATGAGTAGTGAAAGGCATTATATTTTTCCTTGGTGCTTACGAGAGGGAGCTAGAAAATGAAGGCTTAAATAAAAGTTTTACTGCGCCCATGTCATGAAGCGTTCAGTAGTCGAGTGGCTGAGGCGTGGGAGATTCTGCCTCAGGTCTCGCGTTCGAGACCCGAGAGTGGCGCATGAGTGTGCTTATTCTTTTGCCTTTGGCAATTAATGCGGGAAGGAACCTTGGGGAAGGATTAAAAGAAGTTCGCGGCGTGTTTTGACATGAAAGTCAAGACTGGCCGAGTGGCGTGGGGCATAGCAGGAGGGCGCAGCCCGAGGTCGCGCGTTCGAGTACCGTTAGAAACGCGCGGACACTTTTATTTTTGCTGGACGTGGTGACATAGGAGAACCTCGGGAAGGAAGGCTTAAAGAATATTGCGACGCAATATTGTCAAGAAGGTCGCTCTAGCACGAGTGGCAGGACGCTCGGGCTCATCCCTCCAGGTCTCGGGTTCGAGACCTGGCAACAGCTGGAGGGATTAAATTTTTCCTTCTCTCTCTCGTGGCCAGCATGGGCATGGGGTGCACGCATGCTAAGCATGCTGCCCATGTCTCCTAAGTGCTGCACGGCCTTGGGGGGGGAAGGGGTAGTGTTTTTTTTATTTATTATTTATTATTTATATTATTTAATTATTTTATTATTATTATTATTAGTGTATGGTGTAATATTTTATAAGGTATGGGAGATTACCTTTATTTTTTTTTATCTAGCTAATAGTTTAATCTAATTATGGGGGAAATGTTGGGAATGTACCAAACAATGTTCATAGGAAATTGAAGGTGGAAGGAGAACATGTCTTGGGGTTGGCCGGCCAAGGAGTTTGGCAAAAGAGAGAGCCATTCGGCTGGACATTGCTCTTGTTGCATGCTAAACTCTTCATTTCCTTTTTCCCTCTCCTTGAATTCTTGGAAGCCATCAACATTTCAAACCTTTCCTCAGACAAATTTGGTTGAAACTTTACCACCATAACACCAAGGCCGAACCTTCATAACTTCTCCTACACTTCTTTCCATTTTATTTTGATGCTTCAAGGGAACACCATAGGCAAGTCATCCTCTCCTCTTGTGGCCTACCTCTCTATCATCCATTAAAGGGCCTAACCGAATCTGTTTGTAGGTAAGCTTTCTCTCAACCTTTGATTTTAACCTATCTCTCTTTATGCATGCCAAAAACACGAGTTAAGGCCCTTGTACGGATAGGCCGAATGGGTATAGGCCATCTTAATGGTGTGTCCTTTGTAGGTAGTCGATACTTAGAGACTTGGAAGATACCTTCGGGCTTCATTTCTTCGAGGTAAGGAGACATGAAGATTCGGCCAAGGCCTTATTTACGATTATGGTGCGCATGTCGTTTCTAATAAATATTTTGATAGGAAGCTCGACAAAGACAAGTGACCACTTCGGGTTTTCGGTAAGCATGGAGGTGATTAATCAATTTCGGCCAATGGCCATTCTTGGCATTCTTAATTGATAACCGAATTTTTGTACTATAATTTTAGGATGCAAATCGGCCAAGAAACCAGAAGTTCGAGTTTTGATCACTTTGCTTTACGTTGATAAAGGTTCGGTCTAGAGCCCCGTTTTGATTATGTTACGACCAATAACTTTGGACTTATCAGTTATTAATAAGACCCCTAAATACTAAACCGTGTTGGCCAAACAATAGGGGCTATACGAGGACAAGTTCGGGACTTTTTAAATATCACGTAGATCCGGGATTTCTTGTAGACCTTCGATTAATTAGGTGTGTAAACTCTTACACACTTTATTAGTATAAACTGTTATTTAATGATATTAATAACCTCTCATATGGTAACTTGGCTTAGTGGGCATAAGCTTGGTTCTCGGGTAAGTTTCTTTATTACTCGATTTACGATATATGTTGTATATGCCATCATATGCTGAAAAATGCTATGCTATATTCGATTGCATGATATATGGAATCATGATACTTGTAATATGAGCATGATGATGGTGGGATTGATGAGAAGGAGTAATATTCGTGTCGACGGACACCAGTGTTTTGGTAACACATTGTGGCTACGGTCACCAGAGGTTTGGTACCTCCAGAGGTTTGGCACCTCATAGCGTCTCGTCCCTGTGGCTTAGTACCACCGTGGGTTGGCCCCACATTTGAGATACGGGATCGACGCCAGTGATTTGGTATCACACGATGGGTTGGCCCCATCATTTGATTGTGACTTCGGGTCACCAGTGGTTTGGCACCACCAGTGGTTTGGTACCACACGGGGTAGAAAAGGAGCATGGATGGCTAGGTTGGGTTGCATAATTGCATGTCATACTAATATCTTGTGTATGAGTGTTATTTTCGGGTCGGGGATTTATACACTGAGTCTTGGTGACTCACCCCTTCCCATATCATCTTGCAGGTGAGTAGAGCACGGATGCGGAGCCGAGGAGAGCTCGAGGCGGCCATGTTGGTTTTGTGGATTTGAAACTTTATTTTGCCCGTTTTAAGTTTAATCATTTACTACAATTCGATTGGGTTGTAATATGGCCGCTTATTATTATTTTGGATGGTTAGGTAGCTGTTTTTACTTTACTTTATAACTGATAAACTTATGGACGGTTATGCAAATCGGTTAAAAGTAACGTTTGCGAAAATAAGTACTTGTACGCGTTTTAAAAAGAAAAAAAAAATGCTACCATCGGGTAGTGAAATTTTCTAAACTATTGATCACTCTAATGTTTTAAAAATCTAAATGATCAAATGGTTTTAAAGGAATAAAGGATTTCCAACTCTATTGGATTTACCAAATCAACCCACCTGAGTTTTAACGAATACCGTTTTATATCCTTAGCGAAATTTTAAAATTTCTACCATTAATCCAAACCTTTCAAACTTCATTTATTCCGTAACATACCAGATCCGGTCATGGCTCGTGGGCCGGGTTTGGGGCGTTACAACTAGATTGAGGCAGAGCCACCGAACTGGATTGTGACAGAGTCACCGAACTAGATTGTGGCAGAGCCACTAGCACTTCTCTTCAATTTTATCCCAACCCATGCAATCATGTATGCATATACAAAGCATAACAATATTCATAGAATAATTTCATTATAAGGCCCATAATACAAGTTGGCCCATTAAGCGATCTAGCAAATTTTGGCCCATTAATCGATCTAGCAAATTTTGGTCCGTTAATCAATCTAGCAAATTTGGCCCATTAAACGATCTAGCAAGTTTGGCCCATAAATCAATCTAGCAAATTTGGCCCATTAAACACGTGAGGCCCACACTATCACTTTTAACACTTGGCACATATATCAAATATTACACGGCCCACATAGCAAAATACCAATCGACCCATATAGTAACATATTTCAATTTGGCCCATAAATGGTATTTTCGGTAATTTACCCTCTAAGGGTATTTCGGTAATTTTTGCAACCCAGGGGTATTTCGGTAATTTACCCTCTAAGGGTATTTCGGTAACTTTTGCAATGGAGGGGTATTTTGGTAATTTACCCTCTAAGGGTTTTCGGTAATTTTTTACAACCCAGGGTATTTCAGTAATTTACCCTCTAAGGGTATTTCGGTAATTTTGTAACCCAGGGGTATTTCAGTAATTTACCCTCCACGGGTATTTCGATAATTTCGCAACCCAAAGGTATTTCGATAACTTACCCTCCAAGGGTATTTCGGTAATTTCGCAACCCAGGGGTACTTCGGTAATTTACCCTCTAAGGGTATTTCGGTAATTTTTTTACAACCGAGGGGTATTTCAGTAATTTACCCTCTAAGGGTATTTCGCTAATTTTTGCAACCTAGGGGTATTTCGGTAATTTACCCTCTAAGGGTATTTCGGTAACTTTTGCAATCGAGGGGTATTTCGGTAATTTACCCTCTAAGGGTATTTCGGTAATTTACCCACCAAGGGTAATTCAGTAATTTACCCACCAAGGGTAATTCGGTAATATACCCTCCAAGGGTAATTCGGTAATTTACCCTCCAAGGGTAATTCGGTAATTTACCCTCCAAGGGTAATTCAGTAGTTTTAACCACCAAGGGAAATCCGAAAATTTTACCCTCTAAGGGTAATTTGGTAATTTACCCTACAAGGGTAATTCAGTAGTTTTAACCACCAAGGGTAATTCGGTAATTTACCCTCTAAGGGTATTTCGGTAATTTACCTCTAAGGGTAATTGTAATTTCATATTTAACGGTGTTTCCGAAGATTCACTATCGCCTCGAGTGATACAGAACTCTATTTGGGTCTCTACGGAACTATTGGGTCAAAATCCATTTTAGGCCCAAACAGGGTAATTTCGCAACTAAAACTTAACTAGTAATTTGGGGCATACAAATTTAAACTGTCCATTTACGTCATACTGACTAAATTGGCTATAACTCGAGTTAGAAAACTCGAAATCTAGATCCATAAAATTTCCTTGAAACTAGACTCATGTATCTTCTTACTATGATTTTTCCAGAATTTTTAGCCTATCCATTTAGTACAGTTTATTCCTTAATTTTTCCCTTGTTTCACTGTCCAACAATTCTGACCTCTCTTAACTTAATTTCAATTATCTCACTGTACAGTTTTCATATACTGTTCCAACTTGTTTCTCTTGAAAACAGACTCACTAAGGAATCCATACATATAAATTATAACCCATAATTCACTTTGTACAATTTTATATGATTTTTCTAAAACAGATCAGTGAACCCTACAGTTAATCAGAACCAGTCTCACTAAAATCAAGATATCTCAGAATATAAAATTCCTTTTCCTTCTCTGTTTCTTCCATATTAAAAAAGACACAGTAAGCTTTAATTTGATATCTTATTCACTTTCTAATTCATTTTCTCCTATTTTTAGTGATTTTTCAAAAACACGTCACTGCTTCTAACTGAAACTATTTTATTACGAAATACGATTACCACTACGATCATACGCACACCTGAGTGATTACGGATGCCGGTTTTTAGTTTTCTTTGGTATTTCCACCGATTAACAGCATATTTCATACAAACTTTCAGAGAAGTGTGATATTACACACCATTTCAATCATATATACGAAAGGTACGGGATTACACACCTTAATAACGAGTTGTGCTTTCCACCGATTTCAACACCACTTATGTGATCTCCCTCGATCCTACTCCTTTGGCTACTGAAATCCCGTCCCCACTTACTTGACGAGTCGATGATAATGATTTGGTTAATACAATCACTTGTGCTCCTTCACCTTGTTGAAAGTCCGATTCGATCAACTTGAGGTTTTTCCCACACGATAGGGAACGAAATGATGAAGAATTAGGATGATAATGGTTAAAAGAAAAGAATGGGAGGTTGGATGGATGCTAGGTGATTCAGCTATCAATGAAAGATGAACAAAAGATGAATTTTTTGACCAAACAAAAGAGAAGAAAAACTAAACTCACTAATGGCTTGTAACTTTCGGCACATAGTTGGAGAAAACACAAAATAATGCCAAATAGATTTTGGCCTAACTAGCACTAAAATTCTAAAATTCTATCAAAAGACAAAGCAAAATTCAGCCCCTTTCCTCCCCAAAACCGTCCACATGCATGATAATAATAGTCAAAAGTTTGGCCACTCAAACTTTCCAAATCATCTCCCTTGAAAAATGCCAACATATTCCCCTTTTTACTCCTTTTCTTTTTGTTTCATTCTTTCCACTATCCCCTGTTTCCCTCCATACCATATTTCTTTTTGACTCTTTCCAAAATAATAAATATAAAAAAAATAAAATCTCCCCTACCATAATTACAACCATGGAAGGACGTACAAAAATAATAGTCAAAATTTGCACACAAATGGGATTTGAACCTCTTCCCTCAAAGTACTTCATTTGATGCCATAACCTCCTTACCATATGCTCATTTTATGCTAGCAATTTACTCTTTTATTTCCATAAGCCTTGATGCCACTTACTATCTCTCCTTAATAGGCTTAAACACAAAATTTTACTAAGGCCCAACTTGAACTCGAAACTTTATAGAATCCCGTAACTTTCTAAAATCATCTTCTTAATAAGTCCAACTTGAAATGATGTCATTCTCTTGTTCTCAAAAATTTTAAACACTCCTATGCCCAAGGCCCAATGGGCCCAATCCTACTAGGCCCAATTTTGGGATGTTACACCTTCATTGATGAGCTTGAATAATCCCATGATATCAGCATAACCCAAAGATTTGTTTCAATAAATTGTCAATTTTCCAAACATGGCAAGTAGCAAACTGGCATAGTGGTGATGGAAGTAGCACTTTCATTAGCACATTGTAGCAACTTCTTCTGCTTGATGGCTTTGGCAACCATAAAAGTCTTTCCATTCTCCTTCTCTATCACAATAGCGGTGTTGGAAAGTTATTTTTCCACAATAGATCACATCATTCTTTTATCAACTAGAGATGGGCCAATAGAAGTGGGCACTTCCTTGGTCACTTCAATATCAAAATTTAAGGCTTCAGACTTTACCTCTTCTCCAATGACGAGTAAGAGTCTCGATCGATAAACTAAATACTTAGATAAGACATTATTTGTTGTTTAAACATATTAGTCAGTATAGATAAAGAGTACCTATACACGTTAATAGCCTTTAGAATAAAAAGTAATAGCACTTTTGACAAGGCCTCATCAAATCTATTATCATCCAAATGCTCCCCAAATAAAATGAAGTAGTGTGTTTTCTACTACCTCCCAACGTTTTGATAAAAACATCATATGTATGCCATTGGGCCGTTACGCCTTCAAACCCTTCATAAAAAAAATGTTGTGTAGGTTTCCTCCAAAGTGACATCTACTAGTAATCCCTCTCGTTTAGTTTTGGTCAACATTGACCAAAATCATTCTTAACTACCTCATAGGTTGTTAATAGTCTTATTAAAAAAAAAGTTGTTTAAAATACTCATCAACATGAGCTTGGAGTTTCTTTTGCTTAGTTTCCCAGTGATCATCAATAAATAATCTTGTTACTCTATTTCTATTACTTTGGATAAACGTTGCAAAATGGAATAATTTAAACGTTGCTGTGACACGCCAGGTTCAGGCTTAACTTCTAGGCCGGGTTTGGGGTGTTACATTTAGTGGTATCAGAGCTCAGTTTGCAAAACTCGGCTGTGGTTTGGGTTCAAAAATGTTTTCCAAAGCTGTTTGAATTATATGTTTTGAAGGAAGTATGGCACCACGAGTATCCGGCACCAAGTCAAATAAGTATATGTTATCATTTTATGATTATGATTATTGTGATATGACCGTAGAAATACTCTAGAACTTTTGGCTTTAGGAGTAAAACTATAGAGATTGAGACTCTATGATGCGTTTTGCGAAAACCACTTCAACTCTTATACTCCATAAGACATTGTTTAATAAACATCGAATAGTATATTGATTCATAAGATTTATAATCAGATTAAATCGACATTAGTGAACATGAGTGCTAGAGGACACAGACGTGGTAGAGGCCGAAGTGCTAGGGCTAGATCTTCGGCACCGAGGTATGTGCCCGAAAGGGAGGTACTGGCAGCGTCAGTGGCTAAGACGGGATCTCATGATTTAACTAAGGTTGATGAGCTGACTCAAATAGTTAATGAGGTATTTGAAGAGGTTAAAGGAATCAGTGAAGCACTTCGAGTTAGGTCTATGGACTGTAAGAAGAAAATAGATCGTGATTCTTTTGGGTCGCAGTGTCGTTCCGTGAAGCGTGTTAAAGCATTCCCAAACTTTTCAGCTTGCGATTATTGCAAAAGGCGTCATCCGGGAGAATGTTGGAGGAGGTCAGGAGCATGTATGAAATGCGGGTCTAAGGAGCATAAGACTCGGGATTGTTTTATCACCATCAAGTCAGGTATGTTTTGGTTGGATGTGATGATTGAGTGTAGAAAAATTTTAAGTATAAGTGGTAGATGACTGCTTGCTTTTGTGGTTAGATGTTTGGTTATGAAAGAGGATTCAAGGTTTTGTTAAAAGTACATTAGTGTTATTAAAATTGGAGTGCGGAGTGAAAGCATAATGGTGTGATTTGAGCAGTGCGTTTAGCAGTTGATTGGAAATTTCGAGGACGAAATTTTCTTTAAGGAGGGTAGAATTGTAACATCCCGAAATTGGGCCTAATAGGATTAAGCCCATTGGGCATTGGGCGTAGGAGTGTTTAAATTTTTTGAGAACAAGAGAATGTCATTATTTCAAGTTAGACTTATTAAGAAGATGATTTTAGAAAGTTACGAGGTTCTATGAAGTTTCGGGTTTAAGTTGGGCCTTAGTGAAAGTTTGTGTCTAAGCCTATTAAGGAGAGATAGTAAGAGGCATCAAAGCTTATGGAAATAAGTGAGTAAATTGTTAACATAAATGAACTATTGGTAAAGAGGTTATGGCATCAAGTGGAAAGCATGGAGGGAAGGGGTTCAAATCCCATCTTTTGCAAATTTTGGATTTATTTTTGTGTGCTCTTCCAAATGTCAACCATGACATTATTAAAAGAAAGAAATAAAAGAAAAATGAAATGATGACTAAAAAGATAAGGTAAGGAGAAAAACAAGGAAAAAGAAAGGAAAGAAATAAAAGAAAAAGAATAATAAAGAAGTGGGAAAATAATAATGATGGAATTTGAAATAATGGAGTAGGTGAAAACAAAATATAATGATGGGATTTGAAAGGTAATGGAATAGGTGAGAAAAAAAATGCATGGAGGGTGTAATAGCCCGATTTAGGGGATAGTCGGAACAGTGATCTTGGAATCACTAAACCGGGGATAGAGAAAATTATTTTCATGTTATTCTATGTGTTATAACATGTTTAAAGATGCATGAAAATTTTGGTGTCTCAATTTTAGCGATTGAGGGCTTAATTTCGAAAAAAGGACTAAATTGCATAAAGTGCTAAAGTTTAATTTTAATTGCTAAAGGTGCCAAATGGCTATGGATTATAAATTGGAGGTCCCAAGTGTGCAAATTGGCCTTGTCTAAGTGAGTTGGCTGGCCATAGTGGGCATAAGGGACAAAAACTTTTATTTTGGGTCAAAAGTTGGTGGTATTGGTTGGTAAAATGAATAAAATAAGATGATATAAGCAAAAGTTATCGTCTTTTCTTTTATTCTTTTTCACCAAACGAAAATATCAGCCATGGGAGGGCTTTGAAAGCTTGAAAATTTCAGCAACTCATTTTCTCTTCAAGTAAGTGATTTTGATGGCTTTAGTTGTTAATTTTTGTATTTTTGGAGTCCTCAAAGTTTAAGCTAGCTAATGAGGGGACTAATTTGTAATATGGTTGAGAGTTTAGGGACTTGCCATGAGAGAGTTTATGCTGGTTGCAAGGTCTCGAAGTACTTTATCAAAGGTGCAATTGAAAACCTATCCCTCGTAATAAGTGACTCGGATTTTTGGTGCCGCGGAGAGCATCGCGTTACGGATTCCGAATAAGGTGTGTAATCTCATACCCTTCCATATACATATCTGAAATGGTGTGTAATCTCACACTTCTCTGAAATTTTGTATGAAATATGCTGCTAATCGGTCGAAATACCAAAGAAAACCAAAAACCGACATCCGTAATCACTGAGGCGTGCGTATGGTCGTAGTGGTAATCGTATTTCGTAATAAAACAGTTTCAGTTAGAAGCAGTGATGTGTTTTTGAAAAATCACTAAAAATAGGAGAAAAAGAATTAGAAATTGAATAATATATCAACTTAAAGCTTACTGTGTCTATTTTGATATGGAAGAAACAGAGAAGGAAAAGGAATTTTATATTCTGAGATATGTTAATTTTAGTGAGACTGGTTCTGAATGACTTCGTGGTTCTCTGATCTGTCTTGGAAAACTCATATAGAATTGTAAAAAGTGAATTATGGGTTATAATTTATATGTATGGATTCCTTAGTGAGCCTATTTCCAAGAGAAACAAGTTGGAGCAGCATATGAAAACCGTACAGTGAGATATTTGAAATTAAGGTAAGAGAGGTCAGAATCGTTGGATAGTGAAACAAGGGAAGTTTTAAGGAATAAACTATACTAAATGGCTAGGCTAAAAATTCTGGAAAACTTTCAGTGAGAAGATATATGAGTCTAGTTCCAAGAAAAATTTACGGATCTAGATTTCGAGTTTTCTAACTCGAGTTATGATCAATTTAGTCAGTATGATGCAGATGGACAATTTAAATTTGTATGCCCCAAATTACTAGTTAAGTTTTAGTTACGAGATTACCGAATTACCCTTAGAGGGTAAATTATCGAATTACCCTTGGTGGGTAAAACTACCAAATTTACCCATGGAAGGTAAATTACCAAATTACCCTTGGTGGGTAAAATTACTAATTACCATTGGAGGGTAAATTACCGAAATACCCCTGGGTTGCGAAATTACTAAAATACCCTTAGAGGGTAAATTATCGAAATATCTCCGGGTTGCGAAATTACTAAAATACCCTTAGAGGGTAAATTACCAAAATACCCTTAGGTTGCGAAATTACTAAAATACCTTGGAGGGTAAATTACCGAAATACCTTTGGGTTGAGAAATTACAAAAATGCCCCTAATTGGTTGAATTACGAAAATGCCCCTAATGGGCTAAATTACGAAAATGCCCCTAATGGGCCGAATTACGAAAATGCCCCTAATGGGTCGATTTGATAGATTGCTTTAATGAGCCAAATTTTTGTATTTAATCTTTGAATTGATTATTGTTGTTTATATTTGTAAATTCATAATTTACTATGTATGTTGCATTTGCATATTTTGCATGGGATGGGAAAAATGTAAAAGAAGAAAAGTGTAGCCTGGTGGCTCTGCCACATTTTGATTCTGGTGGCTCTGCCACAAATTTTGATAATGGCTATGTGCCAATTTAAATATGGCTTTGTGTCATAGTGATTAAGGCTGTGTGCCGATTATATTACCGTATATGATTTTGGTGGCTCAGCCACAAATATTATAAATGGCCATTGGCCTGCGAATTATTATAAATGGCATAATGCCTGCGATTGTTGTGTTGGCGGGGTGGGTTGACTGATGATCACCCACAGGTGTGTTGGTTGGTACGGGTGCTGTGTAGCGGATGGATTATTAGGATTGGGTTGGGAATTGCATTACATTCACATGATATTTTGATAAATGGGCCAATCTGATATTTTGCTAAATTGGCCAATCGGATATTTTATTAAATGGGCCAATCTGATATTTTACTAAGTGGGCCAATCGGATATTTTATTAAATGGGCCAATCTGATATTTTGCTAAATGGATAAATCTGATATTTTGCTAAATGGGCCAATCTGATATTTTGCTAAATGGGCCAATCTGATATTTTGATAAATGGGCCAATATGATATTTTGCTAAATGGGCCAATCTGATATTTTGATAAATGGGCCAATCAGATATTTTGCTAAATGGGTCAATCTGATATTTTGATAAATGGGCCAATCTGATATCTTGCTAAATGGGCCAATCTGATGTTTTGCTTAATGGGCCTTTTTGATTAATTGAGACAATGGGCCATAATTTTGTAATAAATATCCGAATAAATTACTGTTGTTATATTGTGATTTGTTATGCATTATATACATGATTTTGCATGGGATGGGATAATATTGAAGAGAAGTTCTGGTGGCTCTGCCACATATTTTGGTGGCTCTTCCACAGATTTGTATAGTGGCAATGCCACGTAAATTTTGTTACTCTAGTGGCCTGTCCACAACTAAATTTGCTATAAATGGCTTAATGCCTGCACTTGGTGTGTTGGCGGGGTGGGTTGACTGATGATCACCCACAGGTGTGTTGGTTGGTACGGGTGGTGTGTAGCGGATGGAATACTAGGTTTGGTTTTGGAATTGCATTTCATACACATGATATATTTTATACATTATTGTGAAAAAAGGGGCTTAGGCCCAAAGTATTGCTAAATGGGCTCAAGCCCAAGATTATGCTTTATGGGCTCAGTCCCAAGTCTTTTTCTAAATGTGTTCCTAACCAGTGGATGATGGTAAGGGGATTATGCACTGAGTTCTTGTAACTCACCCCCCTTTCTCTTAACCCTTGTAGGTAATGCTTGATGACATGGACTTGGGCTATGGATGACTCGAATGAGGCCATACTCCAGAAATGGTTTATTTGGACTTAAGACTTCTTTCTCGTTTATTTTATTACTTTACTATTTTGGGTTAAATGTTGTAATAAGGCCTCGGATTTTCTTTCAAAATGCTTTTGCAAATCTATTCTCAAACTTCCTATTTTTGTAAATTGTTTATTTCAAATAAGTTTTCACAACCAAAAAGGTTTTTAAAGATAATTACGTTTTCAAGTAGATAACAATTGCTTAAGTGTTTTGGGTTTTTAACAAAAAGGCTGTAATTCTCAAACAAGTTTTTAACAATCTCAAAGATGGTTTGAAAAAAAAACTTCCATGTGACACGTCAGATTCGGGCATAACTTCTAGGCCGGGTTTGGGGTGTTACATTTAGTAGTATCAGAGCTCAGTTTGCAAAACTCGGCTGTGGTTTGGGTTCAAAAATGTTTTCCAAAGCTGTTTGAATTATATGTTTTAAAGGAAGTATGGCACCACGAGTATCCGGCACCATGTCAAGTAAGTATATGTTATCATTTTATGATTATGATTATTGTGATATGATCGTAGAAATACTCTAGAACTTTTGGCTTTAGGAGTAAAAACTATAGAGATTGAGACTCTAGGATGCGTTTTGTGAAAACCACTTCAACTCTTATACTCCATAAGACATTGTTTAATAAACATCGAATAGTATATTGATTCATAAGATTTATAATCAGATTAAATTGACATTAGTGAACATGAGTTCTAGAGGACGCGGACGTGGTAGAGGTCAAAGTGCTAGGGCTAGATCTTCGGCACCGAGGTATGTGCCCGAAAGGGAGGTACTGGCAGCGTCAGTGGCTAAGACGGGATCTCATGATTTAACTAAGGTTGATGAGCTGACTCAAATAGTTAATGAGGTATTTGAAGAGGTTAAAGGAATCAGTGAAGCACTTCGAGTTGGGTCTGTGGACTGTAAGAAGAAAATAGATCGTGATTCTTTTGGGTCGCAGTGTCGTTCCGTGAAGCGTGTTAAAGCACGCCCAAACTTTTCAGCTTGCGGTTATTGCAAAAGGCGTCATCCGGGAGAATGCTGGAGGAGGTCAGGAGCATGTATGAAATGCGGGTCTAAGGAGCATACGGCTCGGGATTGTTTTATCACCATCAAGTCAGGTATGTTTTGGTTGGATGTGATGATTGAGTGTAGAAAAATTTTAAGTATAAGTGGTAGATGACTGCTTGCTTCTGTGGTTAGATGTTTGGTTGTGAAAGAGGATTCAAGAATTTGTTAAAAGTACATTAGTGTTATTAAAATCGGAGTGGGCAGCGAAAGCATAGTGGTGTGATTTGAGCAGTGCGTTTAGTAGTTAATTGGAAATTTCGAGGACGAAATTTTCTTTAAGGAGGGTAGAATTGTAACATCCCGAAATTGGGCCTAATAGGATTAAGCCCATTGGGCATTGGGCGTAGGAGTGTTTAAAATTTTTTAGAACAAGAGAATGTCATTATTTCAAGTTGGACTTATTAAGAAGATGATTTTAGAAAGTTGCGAGGTTCTATGAAGTTTCGGGTTTAAGCTGGGCCTTAGTGAAAGTTTGTGTCTAAGCCTATTAAGGAGAGATAGTAAGAGGCATCAAAGCTTATGAAAATAAATGAGTAAATTGTTAACATAAATGAACTATTGGTAAAGAGGTTATGGCATCAAGTGGAAAGCATGGAGGGAAGGGGTTCAAATCCCATTTTTTTGCAAATTTTAGATTTATTTTTGTGTGCTCTTCCAAGTGTCAACCATGACATTATTAAAGGAAAGAAATAAAAGAAAAATGAAATGATAACTAAAAAGATAAGATAAGGAGGAAAACAAGGAAAAAGAAAGGAAAGAAATAAAAGAAAAAGAATAATAAAGAAGTGGGAAAATAATAATGATGGAATTTGAAATAATGGAGTAGGTGAAAAGAAAATATAATGATGGGATTTGAAAGGTAATGGAGTAGGTGAGAAAAAAAATGCATGGAGGGTGTAATAGCCTGATTTAGGGGATAGTCGGAACAGTGATCTCGGAATCACTAAACTGAGGATAGAGAAAATTATTTTCATTTTATTTTATGTGTTATTACATGTTTATAAAGATGCATGAAAATTTTGGTGTCTCAATTTTAGCGATTGAGGGCTTAATTTCGAAAAAGGACTAAATCGCATAAAGTGCTAAAGTTTAATTTTAATTGCTAAAGGTGCCAAATGGCTATGGATTATAAATTGGAGGTCCCAAGTGTGCAAATTGGCCTTGTCTAAGTGAGTTGGTCGGTCGTAGTGGGCATAAGGGACAAAAACTTTTATTTTGGGTCAAAAGTTGGTGGTATTGGTTGGTAAAATGAATAAAATAAGATGATATAAGCAAAAGTTATCATCTTTTCTTTTATTCTTCTTCACCAACCGAAAATATTAGCCATGGGAGGGCTTTGAAAGCTTGAAAATTTTAGCAACTCATTTTCTCTTCAAGTAAGTGATTTTGATTGCTTTAGTTGTTAATTTTTGTATTTTTGGAGTCCTCAAAGCTTAAGCTAGCTAACGAGGGGACTAATTTGTAATATGGTTGAGAGTCTAGGGACTTGCCATGAGAGAGTTTATGCTGGTTGCAAGGTCTCGAAGTCTAGATCCGTAAATTTTCCTTGGAACTAGACTCATATATCTTCTTACAGAAATTTTTCCAGAATTTTTGTCCTAGCCATTTAGTACAGTTTATTCCTTAAAGCTTTCCTTGTTTCACTGTCCAATGATTCTGACCTCTCTTAACTTAATTTCAAATATCTCACTATACGGTTTTCATATACTGCTCCAACTTGTTTCTCTTGAAACTAGGCTCACAAAGGAATCCATACATATAAATTATAACCCATAATTCACTTTTTACAATTTTATATGATTTTTCCAAGACAGATCAGAGAACCATGAAGTCATTCAGAACCAGTCTAACTAAAATTAACATATCTCAGAATATAAAATTTCTTTTCCTTCTCCGTTTCTTCCATACCAAAATAGACACAGTAAGATTTAATTTGATATCCTATTCACTTTCTAATTCCTTTTTTCCTATTTTTAGTGATTTTTCAAAAACACATCACTGCTTCTAACCGAAACTGTTTTATTACAAAATACGATTACCACTACGATCATACGCACGCCCGAGTGATTACGGATGTCGGTTTTTGGTTTTCTTCGGTATTTCGACAGATTAACAGCATATTTCATACAAAATTTTAGAGAATTGTGAGATTACACACCATTTCAGATATGTATATGGAAGGGTATGAGATTACACACCTTATTTGGAATCCGTAACGCGATGCTCTCCGCGGTACCAAAAATTCGAGTCACTTATTACGAGGGATAGGTTTTCGATTGGACCTTTGATAAAGCACTTCGAGACCTTGCAACCAGCATAAACTCTCTCAAGGCAAGTCCCTAGACTCTCAACCATATTACAAATTAGTCCCCTCATTAGCTAGCTTAAGATTTGAGGACTCCAAAAATACAAAAATTAACAACTAAAGCCATCAAAATCACTTACTTGGAGAGAAAATGAGTTGCTGAAATTTTCAAGCTTTCAAAGCCCTCCCATGGCTGATATTTTCGGTTGGTGAAGAAGAATAAAAGAAAAGATGATAACTTTTGCTTATATCATCTTATTTTATTCATTTTACCAACCAATACCACCAACTTTTGACCCAAAATAAAAGTTTTTGTCCCTTATGCCAACTATAGCCAGCCAACTCACTTAGACAAGGCCAATTTGCACACTTGGGACCTCCAATTTATAATCCATAGCCATTTGGCACCTTTAGCAATTAAAATTAAACTTTAGCACTTTATGCGGTTTAGTCCTTTTTCGAAATTAAGCCCTCAATCGCTAAAATTGAGACACCAAAATTTTCATGCATATTTATAAACATGCTATAACACATAGAATAACATGAAAATAATTTTCTCTATCCTCGGTTTAGTGATTCCGAGATCACTATTCCGACTATCCCCTAAATCGGGCTATTACACCCTCCATGCATTTTTTTTTCTCATCTACTCCATTACCTTTCAAATCCCATCATTATATTTTCTTTTCACCTACTCCATTATTTCAAATTCCATCATTATTATTTTCCCACTTCTTTATTATTCTTTTTCTTTTATTTCTTTCCTTTCTTTTTCCTTGTTTTCCTCCTACCTTATCTTTTTAGTCATCATTTCATTTTTCTTTTATTTCTTTCCTTTAATAATGTCATGGTTGACACTTGGAAGAGCACACAAAAATAAATTCAAAATTTGCAAAAGATGGGATTTGAACTCTTTCCCTCCATGCTTTCCACTTGATGCCATAACCTCTTTACCAATAGTTCATTTATGTTAACAATTTACTCACTTATTTCCATAAGCTTTGATGCCTCTTACTATCTCTCCTTAATAGGCTTAGACACAAACTTTCACTAAGGCCCAACTTAAACTCGCAACTTCATAGAACCCCGTAACTTTCTAAAATCATCTTCTTAATAAGTCCAACTTGAAATAATGACATTCTCTTGTTCTGAAAAATTTTAAACACTCTTACGCCCAATGCCCAATGGGCTTAATCCTACTAGGCCCAATTTCGGGATGTTACAATTCTACCCTCCTTAAAGAAAATTTCGTCCTCGAAATTTTCAACAACTACTAAATGCACTGCTCAAATCACACCACTATGCTTTCGCTGCTCACTCCGATTTTAATAACACTAATGTACTTTTAACAAAATCTTGAATCCTCTTTCACAACCAAACATCTAACCACAGAAGCAAGCAGTCATCTACCACTTATACTTAAAATTTTTCTACACTCAATCATCACATCCAACCAAAACATACCTGACTTGATGGTGATAAAACAATCTCGAGCCTTATGCTCCTTAGACCCGCATCTCATATATGCTCCTGACCTCCTCTAGCATTCTCCCGGATGACTCCTTTTGCAATAATCGCAAGCCGAAAAGTTTGGGCGTGCTTTAACATGCTTCACGGAACGACACTACGACCCAAAAGAATCACGATCTATTTTCTTCTTACAGTCCACAGACCCAACTCGAAGTGCTTCACTGATTCCTTTAACCTTTTCAAATACCTCCTTAACTACTTGAGTCAGCTCATCAACCTTAGTTAAATCATGAGATCCCGTCTTAGCCACTGACGCTGCCAGTACCTCCCTTTCGGGCACATACCTCGGTGCCGAAGATCTAGCCCTAGCACCTCGGCCTCACCACGTCTACGTCCTCTAGCACTCATGTTCACTAATGTCAATTTAATCTGATTATAAATCTTATGAATCAATATACTATTCGATGTTTATTAAACAATGTATTATGGAGTATAAGAGTTGAAGTGGTTTTCGCAAAACGCATCCTAGAGTCTTAATCTCTATAGTTTTTACTCCTAAAGCCAAAAGTTCTAGAGTATTTCTACGGTCATATCACAATAATCATAATCATAAAATGATAACATATACTTACTTGACTTGGTGCCGGATACTCGTGGTGCCATACTTCCTTTAAAACATATAATTCAAACAGCTTTGGAAAACATTTTTGAACCCAAACCACAGCCGAGTTTTGCAAACTAAGCTCTGATACCACTAAATGTAACATCCCAAATCGGGCCTAAAAGTTAAGCCCGAATCTGGCGTGTCACATGGAAGTTTTTTTTTTCAAACCATCTTTGAGATTGTTAAAAACTTGTTTGAGAATTACAGCCTCTTTGTTAAAAACCCAGAACACTTAAACAATTGGTATCTACTTGAATACGTAATTATCTTTAAAAACCTTCTTGGTTGTGAAAACATATTTGAAATAAACAATTTACGAAAATGGGACGTTTGAGAATAAAATTGCAAAATCATTTTGAAAAAAAAAACCCGAGGCCTTATTACAACATTTAACCCAAAATAGTAAAGTAATAAAATAAACGAGAAAGAAGTCTTAAGTCCAAATAAACCATTTCTGAAGTATGGCCTCCTTCGAGTCATCCATAGCCCAAGTCCATATCATCAAGCATTACCTACAAGGGTTAAGAGAAAGGGGGGTGAGTTACAAGAACTCAGTGCATAATCCCCTTACTATCATCCCCTGGTTAGGAACACATTTAGAAAAAGACTATAGCCTGAGCCCATAAAGTATAATTTTGGGCTTAAGCTTATTTAGCAATACTTTGGGCCTAAGCCCCTTTTTTCATAATAATGTATAAAATATATCATGTGTATGAAATGCAATTCCCAAACCAAACCTAGTATTCCATCCGCTACACACCACTTGTACCAACCAACACACCTGTGGGTGATCATCAGTCAACCCACCCCGCCAACACACCAAGCGCAGACATTAAGCCATTTATAGCAAATTTAGTTGTAGACAGGCCACCAGAGTAACAAAATTTACGTGGCATTGCCACTATACAAATCTGTGGCAGACCCACCAAAATATGTGGCAGAGCCACCAGAACTTCTCTTCAATATTATTCCATCCCATGCAAAATCATGTATATAATGCATAACAAATCACAATATAACAACAGTAATTTATTCGAATATTTATTACAAAATTATGGCCCATTGTCTCAATTAATCAAAAAGGCCCATTAAGCAAAACATCAGATTGGCCCATTTAGCAAAATATCATATTGGCCCATTTATCAAAATATCAGATTGGCCCATTTAGCAAAATATCTAATTGGCCCATTTATCAAAATATCAGATTGGCCCATTTAGCAAAATATCAGATTGGCCCATTTAGCAAAATATTAGATTGGCCCATTTATCAAAATATCATATTGGCCCATTTAGCAAAATATCAGATTGGCCCATTTAGCAAAATATCGGATTGGCCCATTTAGCAAAATATCATATTGGCCCATTTATCAAAATATCATGTGAATGTAATGCAATTCCCAACCCAATCCTAATAATCCATCCGCTACACACCACCCGTACCAACCAACACACCTGTGGGTGATCATCAGTCAACCCACCCCGCCAACACACCTATCGCAGGCATTATGCCATTTATAATAATTCGCAGGCCAATAGCCATTTATAATATATGTGGCTGAGCCACCAAAATCATATACGGTAATATAATCGGCACACAGCCTTAATGACTATGGCACAAAGCCATATTTAAATTGGCACATAGCCATTATCAAAATTTGTGGCAAAGCCACCAGAATATGTGGAAGAGCCACCAGAATCAAAATGTGGCAGAGCCACCAGGCTACACTTCTCTTCTTTTACATTTTTCTCATCCCATGCAAAATATGCAAATGCAACATACATAATAAATCATGAATTTACAAATATAAACAACAATAATCAATTCAAAGATTAAATAAAAAAAATTCGGCCCATTAAGGCAATCTATCAAATCGATCCATTAGGGGCATTTTCGTAATTCGACCCATTAGGGGCATTTTCGTAATTCAGCCCATTAGGGGCATTTTCGTAACTCGTCCCATAAGGGGCATTTTCGTAATTCGACCCATTAGGGGCATTTTCTTAATTTTTCAACCCAAGGGTATTTCAGTAATTTACCCTTCAAGGGTATTTTAGTAATTTCGCAACCTAGGGTATTTTGGTAATTTACCCTCCAAGGGTATTTTAGTAATTTTGCAACCCAGGGATATTTCGGTAATTTACCCTCCAAGGGTATTTTAGTAATTTCGCAACCCAAGGGTATTTCGATAATTTACCCTCCAAAGGTAATTAGTAATTTTACCCACCAAGGCTAATTCGGTAATTTACTCTCTAAGGGTAAATTCAGAAATTTTACCCACCAAGGGTATTTGGTAATTTACCTTCTAAGGGTAAATTCGGTAGTTTTACCCACCAAGGGTAATTCGGTAATTTACCCTCTAAGGGTAATCCGATAATCTCGTAACTAAAACTTAACTAGTAATTTGGGGCATACAAATTTAAACTGTCCATCTGCGTCATACTGACTAAATTGACCATAACTTGAGTTAGAAAACTCGAAATCTAGATCCGTAAATTTTCCTTGGAACTAGACTCGTATATCTTCTTACTGAAATTTTTCTAGAATTTTTGTCCTAGCCATTTAGTACAGTTTATTCCTTAAATCTTCCCTTGTTTCACTGTCCAACGATTCTGACCTCTCTTACCTTAATTTCAAATATCTCACTGTACGGTTTTCATATACTGCTCCAACTTATTTCTCTTGAATAGGCTCACACAGGAATCCATACATATAAATTATAAACCATAATTCACTTTTTACAATTTTATATGATTTTTCCAAGACAGATCAGAGAACCACGAAGTCATTCAGAACTAGTCTAACTTAAATTAACATATCTCAGAATATAAAATTTCTTTTCCTTCTACGTTTCTTCCATACCAAAATAGACATAGTAAGCTTTAATTTGATATCTTATTCACTTTCTAATTCCTTTTCTCCTATTTTTAGTGATTTTTCAAAAACACATCACTGCTTCTAACCGAAACTGTTTTATTACGAAATACAATTACCACTACGATCATACGCACGCCCGAGTGATTACGGATGTCGGTTTTTGGTTTTCTTCGGTATTTCGACCGATTAACAGCATATTTCATACAAACTTTTAGAGAAGTGTGAGATTACACACCATTTCAGATATGTATATGGAAGGGTATGAGATTACACACCTTATTCGGAATCCGTAACGCGATGCTCTCCGCGGCACCAAAAATCCGAGTCACTTATTACGAGGGATAGGTTTTTGATTGCACCTTTGATAAAGTACTTTGAGACCTTGCAACTAGCATAAACTCTCTCATGGCAAGTCCCTAGACTCTCAACCATATTACAAATTAGCCCCCTCATTAGCTAGCTTAAGCTTTGAGGACTCCAAAAATACAAAAATTAACAACTAAAGCCATCAAAATCACTTACTTGAAGAGAAAATGAGTTGCTGAAATTTTCAAGCTTTCAAAGCCCTCCCATGGCTGATATTTTCGGTTGGTGAAGAAGAATAAAAGAAAAGATGATAACTTTTGCTTATATCATCTTATTTTATTCATTTTACCAACCAATACCACCAACTTTTGACCCAAAATAAAAGTTTTTGTCCCTTATGCCCACTATGGCCGGCCAACTCACTTAGACAAGGCCAATTTGCACACTTGGGACCTCCAATTTATAATCCATAGCCATTTGGCACCTTTAGCAATTAAAATTAAACTTTAGCACTTTATGCAATTTAGTCCTTTTTCGAAATTAAGCCCTCAATCGCTAAAATTGAGACACCAAAATTTTCACGCATCTTTATAAACATGTTATAACACATAGAATAACATGAAAATAAATTTCTCTATCCTCACTTTAGTGATTCCGAGATCACTGTTCCGACTATCCCCTAAATCAGGCTATTACACCCTCCATGCATTTTTTTTCTCACCTACTCCATTACCTTTCAAATCCCATCATTATATTTTCTTTTCACCTACTCCATTATTTCAAATTCCATCATTATTATTTTCCCACTTCTTTATTATTCTTTTTCTTTTATTTCTTTCCTTTCTTTTTCCTTGTTTTCCTCCTTACCTTATCTTTTTAGTCATCATTTCATTTTTCTTTTATTTCTTTCCTTTAATAATGTCATGGTTGACACTTGGAAGAGCACACAAAAATAAATCTGAAATTTGCAAAAAATGGGATTTGAACCCCTTCCCTCCATGCTTTCCACTTGATGCTATAACCTCTTTACCGATAGTTCATTTATGTTAACAATTTACTCACTTATTTCCATAAGCTTTGATGCCTCTTACTATCTCTCATTAATAGGCTTAGACACAAACTTTCACTAAGGCCCAACTTAAACCCGAAACTTCATAGAACCCCGTAACTTTCTAAAATCATCTTCTTAATAAGTCCAACTTGAAATAATGCCATTCTCTTGTTCTCAAAAATTTTAAACACTCCTACGCCCAATGCCCAATGGGCTTAATCCTACTAGGCCCAATTTCGGGATGTTACAGTTGCAAAATGGAATAATTTTATGTTATGCTTCCCTTGAGAAATCCATTCTATACGAGATTTTTTGGTTCACAATAATTCTTCTTAGGCTAGAACTCTTTAATACTTATTGTTCAACTTGATTTCAAGTTGTTGTAAAAAGGAAAAGGTGATAAGGGAGCAGACAGTGGACCAAGATCTTATTCAAGCTGTTTGGACAAGGGAAAAACTTAATCGAAAAGGGAAAACACTAACTTGGTGAATAAGCAACCTGAAAAGTAACAAGGAAGCCAAGAAGAGTTAGATGAAATTGATAATAATAACACAACTAAAAGAAAAAAAATTCAGAACAAAGAATAAAGATTCAAAATAATAAATAAAAATTAAAAGGTGAAAGATGAATAGAATAAGCTGATAGATATGGATAGAATGGTAAATGTTTAATTGAACCCTTCAAGGGAGATTTCCTGACAAGCTCAACCAATGGCTCTAACCAACCCCTTAAGGCTGAACCCTAATAAATTAGAGGGTGAAGAGTGCTTCCCATGACTTCAAGAAAAAAACTAAGAAGAAAACTTACTTCTAAAACCAACAAAAGAGAAATATCACAAAAGAGAGAATACTCAAAGAGTTGAAATTGTATTAATGAATATGCCTTTAATGAATAACAAAGAAACATTTATATAGGCTATCTAATTACATAAAAAATCTCTTAAGTAGAATGAAACTCTAATTAATCTAAACAAAAAGTATTTCTAGTAGAACTAAACTTTATTGTTAACTAAGAAACATAAAACTCATAAACAACTAAAAATATTTAAAAATATCCTAAATTTTGGAGTCAATCAATAAAAAGTATAAAACATAATAGATATAATTTGTGCTTATATATAATCAAAATTAAACTTAAAAGTCGAATCCAATATGGTTTGAACTTGAATTAAAGCCCGAAACTCGTAATTTCTCGTAATAATTTCGTCTGGAAATTTTGCTTGTGCAGTTTCACCAAAATGGTCATAAATTGAGCTCTCATACTCAAAATCGAGTTATTCAAAATGCATTTTGAAGTTAAGAGATTGATCTTCAAACATTGTGAGGCATCTCAACTTAGAAATGTTTGTATCCTATTCAAAAATTCGTCGCAAGTCAATTGATTTTCCAAGCTTGATTTTCTCATCCTTACATGTATCAAAAAGACATATATAACGACAATCTTTGAATTCCACTGAGTCGACAAATTATAGCTCACTTTTTCCTGATTCTTGAAAATTATGTCCTTCCATACTTTCACAACTAAAGTGAAATGGAACTAGCATTATCATCCAACCCTTCTCAAATATTTCAAAGAAATCATTGGCAATCAACTAGGTTGTTTCAAATTTGAAAGGATGTTTATCTTTAGGTGGCATACAACTAATAGTAGTGTTAAAAAACATAGGATGATGATCAAAATAAAGACGTGAATGTTGAATACATTTAATTTACGAAAATCACTCAAAGCTAGAGTATTAATAAATACTCAATCAAGTCGTTCTTGTAGTGTAATTTTGCTACTAATCCTCCCTACCCATATGAATCTTGAACACATACAACTTGCATCTAGCAAATTACATTAATTACACCTCTTCCAAAATTGAATCATGTGATCCAAACAATCTCTACTACCACCACAATATTTATCAAGGGCCGCGAAGTCATTAAAACCTCCTAACACCATCCATGGAAATGATATACGTGATGAAAATTCTACAAGACTACCCCATAATCTCCTTTTAGCTTCATTAGTTTGTTACACTTAAATAAAAGAGGTTACACAATCCTTTAAACCCTTCTTCATTAGACATTGCATAGCTTGTTCAGTCGACACCATAACCTCCACTTCAATTAAATGCACATAATTTTCTCTCCAATAATTTACAAGTACCTGAATTCGCTTTAGTTTCAAGCAAGTAAAGCACATTCAGATTCTCACGGCTTAACATATCTTTATAATTCTACAAAAAATCATTATAACCAACTTCTCTATAAGTCCACACTATGGCTTTTATTTATGACTAGCATGAATCACGATGTTTTCCAAGTTAACGAGCTCTGAATTTTGTATATTTTCCTCGATGTTTTTGCATGTAAAGCAAAATGTAAGCAAATATTGACTTACTGATTATCTAACGTTCAACTAATAATAAGCGGTATTACGTAAGATTAGTTCCTTATGCTTCGGTAAAAAACGTCTCATGTATGTTATGTTATGCACACATATAAGTATTTGTTTCACAATAGGGTTGGTGATCGATATCAAGCGAATCCTAGCCCAAGACACTGTAACACCCTGAATTAGGGGTTATTTGTAATTTAAATAAATTCCATGTGGGCTTCAAGAAATAAAATTTATGATTTATTTGGCATGTTTTAGGACCTAAAAATAATCTCGAACTAGGCCTGACTTAGTATTAAAATTTATTTTTTTTAGTGTTTAAAGGAGGGAAGCTAGGTGATTTAGGGGTTATAAGTAATTTAGGTGGGTTTAAGACGAAAGAAATGGGTTGGCAAAGTGGCTCCCATGCGCCACTTAAGGGCTGGAAGTAGCGCCAATACGGGCCTGGGTTCGAGGCACGATGGCTGCAAGTGGCGTTTTATTTTTGTTTTGGGCGAGCTAAGGAAGGAGGCTTTAAAAGAATATCATGGGAGTTCATGACACAAAGAGAACAGCAGCAGAGTGGCGTGGGGGCGCATCTTGCAGCAAGGGACCTAGTTGGTCCTAGGTTCGAGTAGCTGGAGCGGAGTTTTGCGTCTTAATTTTTATATGCGATGCTGGGCTTTAGTAAGAAGGCTTTAAAATTAAATGTCGTGGTTATGTGACATGAAAGTCAGTTGGGAAAGATGGCATGGGCGTTGGAAGCAGGAGTTGCGGTAGTAGGTCTTGGGTTAGAACCAAGGAAGCAGCAGTGGGGTTTTTATTTTTTGGGCGTTCTGGAGAGGGGGTCATGGCCTGCACGTGGGACCTAATTTGTTAACAATGGACCTTGTTGTTATTCGGCTGAAGGAGTGGGGGTTTTATTATTTTTTTATTATTTATTTTTTTTATCTTTATTGATTAAAGAAGTGATAAGGGAGAGCTATTTTTTTGGCTCATATTCGGCTAGAAGTGGGGGGGAGTATTAGTGGTTTATTTGCTTTTGAATTCTTGGGAGATAAACCATGCATTATCTTTGATAATTAAAAACTGAAATTATCAACAAAAGGGGGGAGAAGTTGGCTGAATGAAGGACTCATTAATGCCATCCCCATTCAGTTTTTAATAGCAAAAAAGTGCCAAACTCATCAATTTTTCCTCTCCAATTTACTGCTGCCGAATTTTCCCTTGTGCATTGCCTAAATTACTCAAAAATTCCAGCCTTCCATCTTGTGTTAGCCGATTCTCTTAGGGGCTGTCAAATTTTCTCTTGGAGTTCTTCAAGTAGCATAGTTTGGTAAGGGTAATCTTTTCTTCCCTTGACCGATTTTTTGTGTAGTGATTAAATTTTACTTTCTTCTAAATCTTAGTATTAAAACCCTGCTCTTGTTCCTTGAAGGTGTCGAAAGCTATTAACATCAATTAGGGGTGCCGAATATTGGTGTGACTTGTCGAATCCATCTTCAAGGTAAGGGTGCGGCAACTCTTTTTCCCTTTACGGGATTTATGTTTTGGCCGAATGGCCTATGGCTCTTATTAACTTGGTTAAACCAATTTTAGGGAGGCCATAACCAGTTGTAGGGAGCTTTCGGGATTTAAGGATTATTCGGCCAAGATTAATAAAGGCTTTCGGGATTTCGAATTATTTTGGTAAGTGATGGTAAGATTCGGCCTTGGACCATAGTTCGATTTTTGAGCGCTAGTGATTCTTCGGGATCTCTAGTTTAGCCATTTGGTTAATAGATCTAAGAATTCATATGTTGACCAATTGTAGGAAGAAACAACGTCTCCGGATTTCGCTAGTATATTCGGGATTGCTAGTAAATAGGTGTGTAAGAACTCTCTACACACTTTATTAATTTACATGACTATTGTTGTTGTTATTCACCTTTTGGTAGTGTTTTGCTTATGGCTAAGCATGGATTCCGGGTAAGTACCCTAATTTGTGATTGTAGATATATGATTGCATGCTGTCACATGATGCTAAATGTTATGCCATGATATATGATAATTGATATACAAGCATGTGATGGTGGGATTGATGAGAGGAGGGGGATGATATTATGGACTGTCGTCAGTGGTTTTGACCACAAGATGGGTTGGCCCCATCAGATTATTTGTGACCTATGGTCATCAGTGGTTTTGACCACACCGATTGATAATTTGTGACTAAGTCCCAGTGGTTTGGTACCATCAGTGGTTTTGACCACATTTAATATATTGTGACCTATGGTCATCAGTGGTTTTGACCACATGATAGGTTGGCCCCATCATTTGAATTGTGACTTTAAGTCATCAGTGGTTTTGACCACACGGGGTAGAAAAGGAGTATGGATGGCTAGTTGGGTTGCATGAGCATGTTTATTAATGAATTGTGTATGAGATGTATTTTCCAGGTGGGGGATTTACACACTGAGTCTTGGTGACTCACCCCTTCCCTTAACATTTTGCAGATGAGTAGATCGCGGAGATGGAGCCGGATGGACTCGAGGCGGTCATGCAGTGGAAATTTTAATTAGATGGACTTGGATTTTAGTTTATTTAATTTTAATGTTGGTTTTATTTTTGTTAAGTTGTAATAAGGCCTCCTAGAATTATTTTATTATTGTTACATGCTTTGAATATTTGTTTAAAATATTTAATTATGTTAAAAATGAATTCACATGTTTTTCCCAATCAAACGTAAAATGTTTTAAAAATGCCATCGGGCACATTTGCAATCTATAAACAACCCGACTTAATAAATATTTCTAAACAACACCAAGTATGGTTTTTAACAAGAGACTTGAAAACACAAGGTTTTCGACAAAACTTAAAACGGTTTTGAAAAGATTTCAAAATGTTTTCTCGGTAGCAACCCAAATTCGGTCGTAATGTTTGGGCCGGGTTCGGGGTGTTACAGACACTGACAAGAAATTAAGCATATACTTAAGTATTTACAGAGAATGAAATTTATATGTTTGTATATTCTGGAGGAGATCTTAGTCCTAACTGTTATACCGATTCTAACTTCTAAACGTGTCCAAATTCAAGAAAATCAACATCGGGTTGTGTCTTTATCTTGGGCGTTAAGTTCATAGTATGGAGAAGTGTCAAGAAAAGTTGTCTAGTTGAATCCATTATGGAAGTCGAATATGTACTTCTGAGACAACAAAAAAAGCAATATGGCTTCGAACGTTCCTTACTGATCTTGAAGTCGTTCTTGATATGGAAAAAACTATTACACTATATTGTGATAGCATTGCAACAATATCTAACACCAAGAAAACTTTAAACCATAAGAGGATAAACACATTAATAGAAAGTATCACATAATAAGGGAGACAGTAGCAGATTGAATAATGGATGTAGTCAAAGTTGCTTCAAAGGACAACCTTGCGAAGCCGTTTACCAAGATTCTAGTAGCTAGGTGTAATGACCCGATTTATAGTGGTATTGGAATACGCGATTTCATAACCTCATTTTCATAAACTGAGTTCGTAAATATAAAATAGGAATGTTTACAAAATTAATATAGAAACATATTGAAGAATGGTCGAGAAATTTTATCCAATCGCTATAGAATTTTAATTAACAAAAGGCTCAAGGACCTCAATAGAAATTAACCAAAGACCCAAAATGACAATTACACCATTCTTAAGTATAATTTAGTGGATGATGATGTGAGAATTCACTTGTGTTGATTAGCATTATAATTATGCTTGCCTTAAGCTTAATTAAGTTGAATTAAACAAGATTAATTAAGTCCTAATCATAGTATATAAGTTAAATTAGTGGAGAGAATAGTGTCATCTTCTCCATTTCATGTTTGTCCCATCCAATGAAGAAAAAAAAAAAGAGAATAGCTATCAAACCCTTCAACCATTCGACTATTTCTTAGACATGAAATCCAAGTTCTTTTCTTGTAATTTTTATAAATTTGTTGTAATGGATGCTTGATAGATAGCCCATGTACCAATTTGATGTGCTTGTGACATTCATAATGTGTTATAATTTAATCCTGAGTAAATGATGGGCTTTGTATGTGTGACTCGTACTTTGATGTAAGTAAAAGCTTGAGTTCAAATAGATAAGAAAATGAAAGCTGATGCCTTTTACAGTATATAACATCATTCACAATATTGTAATTCATAACCCAACTAATGGGTAAATGATATCCCCTCATCGGCACTATACAATAGATGAAAAATAAACATGGCCACAAGTCGTTTGTCTTTCTGGTAAATGACTTGATTACTATTCGATAGTAATTAACTTTTCATTAAAGATGTAATGGTTATCATGAGAAAAAATAGGATCATATTAGGAGAATTGATTTATCCCAGAGAGATTAAAATATCCTATGAGGGTAACACACTTATTACAAGGTCATTGGATGAGCAATTATTAAATAGCTTTCGTAATGGTATGTAATAAGGGAGAGCTCAGTCACAATACTATAGTGAAATGACTTCTTGACTAAATAAGTTTATAATTAATAAGCGAAAATATGGAACTTAATTATAAATTATTTGAGTCCTAATTATATATGTTCAATCAGTCTATCCACTAGCTCGTTGAAACCATAAATGAATTCATATAGAACCAAATGAACATAAATGAATGTAAATGAAGAAATTGGAGAAATAAGACACATTCACAAATGAATGCGTTTTTCTTTTCACTAAGTATAAAGAATGACTTATGAATTAATTTAAGGTTTTCAAATTATTTATTTACTTATAATTAATTAAATAATTGAATTTTGAAAATAAAATCAAATTAATTAGTCATTATAACTCCGTTGAATATAGAAATTAAATATTTCCTCATAGATTCTTTTACGGTAAAGTTGTCATAACTTTTACAGAATTAGAATTGAGTTGAGAAAATTATTTAATTGAGAAATTAATTTAGTTAATTTAATTAATTAAATTAATCAAATAAATTATATCTATTTTGGGAAACGAGAAACAAATCTTGGGTTGGATTAAATTATAAAGTGCTGGGTCAAAAGTATAGAAAATACATATAAATTGGACCCAATACATGAGAGGCCCAACCCATCTCTCAGTTAAACTGGGTCTGGGAGAGTGTTTTCTATCTAAATAATATTATTTGTTTAAGCTTTATTCAACCAACATTCTCTTATCTCTCTCTATAAATATATACCTTTGGTAGAGGCACTACAACAAAAAAGGTCTATAGCGACACTTATGGGGCGACACTTTCGTAAGTGTTGGGATAGACTGCCCAACATACGTTTTAGCCAACTCTTTTATAAGTGTTGGGATATGCATGCCTAAGGCAACGCTTAAATAAGAGTTGGTTTTGTCTAGTCCTAACAGACAGTTTTGGGGCGACACTTTCCTAAGTGTTGGGATAGACTTGCCAACATACGCTTTAGCCAACTCTTTGTACAAGGGTTGTGATATGTATGCCTAAGGCAACGCTTGAGTAAGAGTTGGCTTTTGTGTAGTCCTAAGACGACAGTTTTGGGGCAACACTTTCCTAAGTGTTAGGATAGACTACACTTTTGCCAACTCTTTGTATAAGAGTTGGGATATGTATGCCTAAGGCAACACTTGAATAAAAGTTTGCTTTTGTGTAGTCCTAAGATGACACTTTCCTAAGTGTTGGGATAGACTATGCTTTGGCCAACTCTTTATATAAGGGTTGGGATATGTATGCCTAAAGGAACGCTTGAATAAGAGTTGGCTTTTGTGTAGTCCTAAGACAACAGTTTTGCGGCGACACTTTCTTAAGTGTTGGGATAGACGTGTCAATATAAGCTCTACCCAACTCTTTGTATAAAGGTTGAGATATGCATGCCTAAGGCAACGCTTAAATAAGAGTTGGATTTGTCTAGTCCTAAGACGATATTTTCCTAAATGTTGTGGGATAGACTTGCCGACATATGCTTTGGTCAACTTTTTGTATAAGGGTTGGGATATGCATGCTTAAGGCAACGCTTAAATAGGAGTCGGCTTTGTCCAACACCATGCCTACAGTTTTGGGCCGACACTTTCATAAGTGTTATAATTAAAATACTATTATTTAAAATAATTCTAAAGTTTTTTGGGTATATATACGACTGATTGTTTTTAAATTTATATATTAAATAATTTCTTATATAATTTAAAAGTGATAATATTAATTTTAAAATTTTGAATTAATTATCATTATAGTTTAGGGTTTATAGTTTAGGAGTTAGGGTATATGGTTGAGTTACTATGTTAATGTTTAGGGATAGTGGTTTATGGTTTAGGGATAGTGGTTTATGGTTTAAGGGTTAAGGGTTTATGGGTTTAGGGATTAAAAGAGGTTATGGGTCAATGTTTTATGATTTAGGGTTTCAAAATTAGGGGTTCGGAGTTTAGGATTTATATTAATTAGTGTTTTTTAATTTATATATTAAATAATTTATTATATAATTGCAAAAGAGATAATTTTATTTTTAATATATTAAAATTATGATTATAGTTTAAATTATTTAATAGATAATAGATAAACTTTATATTTATTAAATGGTTTAGGATTTAAAGTTTACTTGACCAAGTTTGACCAGGTTTTTCGGTTTCTCATTCATTGTTAGGCTGGATAATGATACCATTCTAGAAATCAATTTACTATTTAAGTGTTGGTCAATGATGTTTGAACCGGATAATATTGGCTGATCGAATTGGGAGCTAGCCGGGGTTACTAGTCTGAAGAATGGCTTTGATTCGGTCAGACCAGTAACTGGCCATTTTATGTAAACATAAAATGATGATATATCAATAATTGTGTTAATAAATTATAGTAATTGGATCGAATTAAAATTTTATGTATAAAATTACACAAAATCAAAGTTTATGTATACAATTGCACATTAAATCATAATTCATGCATAGTTTTAGGATTTCCCAATATTTTTTTGGATTGAAACGTATTTTTGACGGATATTTCCTAAAAGTTAATAAATTATGATATACCATCTACAATGATTTTTTTTTTTTTGTAAATTGTTAAAAATTTAGGGAAAATTCTTGACAATTGTTTTGAATTTTTATACTTCTTTCAAACTTTTTGAAATTTAGACTTTTTTATTTTTATTTTCGTCTACCATTAAACTCATTAATTAAAATAACATGATTTTTTGTCATATTATATAAAAATAAGATTAATATATGTTTTCAAAAATAAGATTAATATATGTTTTCAAAAATAACATAATTTAACTTAACAAATTTACCTTTTAGTATTTGATCAATACTAAAATTTTAAAATGTAGAAAGTAAATAAACTAAAAATGATCAAATTATAATACAGAAATTAAATATGGCATAATACAATGACTAATAATAAATTTTAACTTTTATTTTATTATTCAAAATATATTAAATTCTATATTAATATTATATATTTTCATGATTATTTTAAGTAACATTTCTCTTTGTCAGTCGACTCTAATCCAACATGATACTATTTATTTTATATGTTAATTTATAATTATAAAAATATTTAAAAATTTAAAATTTAATATTTTAGCCCATATTTCTGTTAAAAAATTAAATATTCAAAATTTAAAAAAATATGAAAAATATAAAAAATATGTTAAAAATGAAAAAAAAATTAAAACAAAAACTACCGTATTATTTTCACCCCTAAAATTTCCCCCCAAAATTTCCCCCCAATTCCTAAAATTTCCCCTTTCATTTCTCTTCTCCCAGATTTCCCTCAAATGAAACTCAATCTCTCTTTAAACGCAAACCCCACAGCAAATACTTCAACCCCATTCCTGTCTTTCCCTTCAAAGTCAAAAATCCAAATTTTCTTGTTAAAATCGGCCACTTCTATTTCCTTCTCTACAAAACCCTCTCCTTCTTTCATCCCATTCTGCTCTTCCAATCGTTTTACCATTTCGAATTTGAAAATATCAAGTTTGGAGGCCAATGGATTGCCCCAAACTTCAAAGTTCAGCCTTTGGAGAAGAATCTAATCAAAATTACAATGTGGTATGTTTATGAGATACGACAGAACATTAGAATTGTGGTATGTTTCTACCAGCTTTTTACTTGTATACTTGTCTTTCCCTGTGTTGTTCTATTTTTATTTAGAACCCTCTGATTGGAATAACTTTTCTGAATAAGGCACACGATTTTACTTTTATACGTCATGGCTGCGTTAAAATTAATTTTGTATAGTTGGATTCAATTCACTGGTTAGATGTTGATCAATTACGATTTTGTTTTCCCTTTTAAGCAATTTCCTAGATAGTGAATAACAAATAGCAAAAATGGTTAACAAATCGAACATTCCTAGCTGAACTTTTAAGTTTTAAGACGGTACAAATGAGCAGGTTGCTGGAGGTGATGGAACTGTTGGTTGGGTACCTGAATGTCTTGGAGAACTTTATCAAAATGGTCAGGAGCTAGTTCATCCTGTAGCTATCATTCCACTTGGTATAGGCAATGACTTGTCTAGAAGTTTTGGTTGGGTACGATATTCCTTTATATAATGAAATTTGATCATGTTGTTGACTATTTGCTTATCTTTCTTTCTTGATTCACGCTTTGAATCTTCATTGTAGGGAGGTTCATATCCTTTCACCTGGAAATCGGGTATTAAAAGAACTTTGCACAGAGCTAGTGTTGGTCCAATTTCCAATTTGGATAGGTAAGCATACATTATTACACGATGATTAGTACCATGTTTTGCTTCCTTATCATACTGAAGGTTTTAGGTGACTGCCTTCTGTTTGTTAAGTTTCATGATATTCACTATTGACTAAATGTTCTTTGATGATGCAGTTGGCATGTTGTGGTGCAAATGCCTAGCGGTGAAGTTGCTGATCCTTCCCATTCTTTGAAGGCTGCAGAAGAGTGTTCTCTTGATAAGGTAGTGAATCTATCTGCTTTAAATCCTCTATTCTATTTAATAAGCTTTTGCATGTGTGAACATTGATGCCTAATCTGAGTCTTGTGAAGGTTAATAAAGTTTTATTTGTCAAATATACTCTGAGGATAACATAGAGGAATGCAATTTTAAAAATATGCATATCTCTATCTTTAGTTGATAATATAATTATAAAAAGTACTTCTTAGATCATAGATCAACATATGCTACACTGATTTCTCCAATATAGCTCATCTGATGTGGAATTTTAAATACAAATGGGAAAAATCTTATCTGTGATTGCAGAATCTGGAGATTGAGGGAGACCTTCCTGACAAAGTGAACTTCTATGAAGAAGTATTCTACAAAGGAGATTGCAGACTTTGATTTATCTTTAAAGGTGTCAAGGTTTCAGGCTTTCTTGCAGGCTTACAATGTCTAACTTATTATTACTTTAATGCAGGCTGCAGGACAGGATTATGAGAAGGAAAAACTTAACTAAACGAATTGAAGTTTCTTGAGGCTAACTTCGTAGAAATAAAAGATCAACAGAGTTTCTTGGAATTGAAGTTGCAGTTTCAAAATGTATTAGCTTTTATGTAGTACAACATCAATATCAATGTCCATCATCTTAGGTAGTTTTTTATTTGTTTACTTTTGTACATTGAGTTGAATGTTAGTAGTATACATTTTAGCTAAATGTTAGTATATTTTAATTGTTGGATCGATTTTTGTAGTGAATATTCAATATTTATTTTAATTTTAATTTTATATTTTTTAGTTGTATTTAAAGCACAATTCCTATCATTATTCACTGTAAATATTTATAGAAATATATTAATATTAAAATAAAAAAATTACATTATATGTGTCTATCCCAATCTCCCAACCTTTTTAAGGTTGCTTTAAACGGGTCTATCCCAACTTTTTTTAAAGGTTGTCTTAGACAAGGTCTATCCCAACCTTTTTAAGGTTGCCTTAGACGGGTCTATTTCAATCTTTTTTAAAGGTTGTTTTAAACATGGTCTATCCCAACTTGTTTAAGGTTGCCTTAGCTAGGTCTATCCCAACCTTTTTTATAGGTTGTCTTAGACAAGGTCTATCCCAACCTTTTTAAGGTTGCCTTAGACGGTTTTATCCCAACCGTTTTTAAAAGTTGCCTTAGACAAAGGTCTATACCAACTTTTTTAAGGTTGCCTTAGACGGCTCTATCCCAACCATTTGTAAAAGTTCCCTTAGACAAGAACTATCCCAACCTTTTCAATGTTGTCTTAAATAGGTCTATCGCAACATTTTTCAAAGGTTGGACTTGACTAGGTCTTTCCCAACCTTTTTTAAAGGTCAGTATTGACTAAACTTTTCACAACCCTTCAATAAGCATCGACTTATATTGACTAGGTCTTATACACTTTTGAAAAAGCGTCGCAATGCATATACCAACCCCACTATATACGACCATTTTGGAAGCGTCGCAAAACCTATGGCAACCTTTTTTGCGTCGTCTTATGTCAAAAAAAGTGTCGCTATAAGACTGTTTTGTTGTAGTGAGGAAAAGATGTTTGATTGATACATTGTTATTCTGCTAAAAAACAGGGTAAATTTATTCTTAAGCATAAATCCTCTTTTTCAGAATAACAAACTTTTTCAGTTTATAGAGAGAAACTACTTCCCCATTGAAAGTAATAATTCAATTTCTTGTTCTATGTTTGGTTCGTGCTGCTTAAGTTCACACTCGACTCAATTCGAGAAACGAGGATGGTGAAGAAGATCATTTAGTTAAAAGTCGAGAACGATTCAAATCCGTCTTGCACAAAGCACATGTATATTTCGATAAAATTTTATTGCTATAAATATTTCAAACCAGCTCAGTTTAGAAAATTTTTTAAACTTCTATTGTTTTAAAAACCATTTTCTTAATTAAAATTTTCCTATAGTTTTGTGGGTCATGCCGGGTTAGGTACGAGTCATATTTATGTATGATATTAATACACATTAAACTTGTCCAAATTTGGGCCGCCTTGAAATATGAACCTTAAATTTTTCCCAAGTTCATCCACTTTTGTAAATGGCTACCTAAGCATATTTTAGGTCCGTCTTTCAATTATTTTTTTTAAATACTTGTATCATTTTGAATTTAATATTTAACAATTTATATGTTTTTTTTAAAATTTATTAAAATTTTAAATATAAGCAACTTAACATTTTTTTATACTTATATTAAATCTTTTACTGAGTTGATGTTGGTGTCACAGGTCAATCGGGTACCGACTTAGTTATGAAATCACTAAATTAGTGTCACATATACAAATTAAGTATAATTTTATGAGAGCATTTTTGTCCTTTTTTTTATAATAAGTCATTAAAATTCTAATCACATAAAGATTTGAACCCGAAATATCATGCATAAAAAATAATTATTTTTACCATTGTAAACAACGCTTTAATTAATTTTGAGATAATACCACATTTGGTACCTATACTTTCATAAAATGCCCAATATAATACCTATACTTTGAAAATATCTAATGTTGTACTTAAACTATTAATGTGATATTTATTATGGTACATGTACTTTAATAAAAAGTCTAATATGGTACATGCACTTTAAAAAGGTCAAATGTGATTCTGGAACTATCAAAATTTGTTTTTATTATGGTAATGGTGTAAGCATCGTTAGTAAATTGCTAAACCAACTAATTAAAATTTGATACGAATTTCTTTTTTTTTCAAATAATCAATTCTGCATAAATAATATAACATTATGTAAAAAACTAAATAAAATAAATAAATAAATTTAAAATCAAATAACTAAACATATTGTTAATAAAAAATAAATACTAAACTAAAAATATCATATTTTCCGTGTAAGTAAATGATTATCTTCTCCAAAAGAGTTTTCCATTAAAAATAATATTTTTATTTGATTTGTAAATAATATATCTTTTTATCCATGAAGATAAGTACTTTCCCTGTACTTTCATGTAAGTTTAATATTTAATTTTGTTTTATTTAATTATCACATAATGTTATATTATCTATATGAATTTAATAGTTTGAAAAAAAAAATTCTACGTGTCAAGCTTCATTTGTTAGTTTAACAATTTATTAATAATGTTAACATCATATAGCATAATAAAACACATTAATAATTCTAGTACCACATCTAGAGGCGAGAGGGCCCTAAAATGGGAAATTACAATTTAGGCCCTTTAAATTTTTTTAAAATTTTAAATTAGTAAAGGTAAAATTACACTCTGGCCCCCTTAAAATTATAAAAATTCAATTTAATCTTTTAAAAATTATAAAGATATAGATTATAAAAAATTAAAATTTCATTCGGCCCCCCTAAAAGATTATTCTGGCTTCGCCTCTAACCAAATTAGATATTTTATGAGAGTACAAGTACCATAATTCGGATATCACATTAAACATTTTTTTAAAGTATATGTATCAAATTTAACATTATTACATAATTATTTTCACTCAGTATCACAAAACTAATAAAATTATATATTATTTTATATGTTACAAAATTAGAAAACGGATTCGACTCAAACTTATTTATTTTAAATAACCTAATTTTTTTATTTAAATATATATTTATCAAACTCTAGTCTTTAAAAATGGAGACAAAGTTGGAAGGTTTGAACATCAGAAGTAAGAAGCATGCATGTGAATGTTGTCAAAAATCATGGCCAGCACTACAACAACTTGTCTTTAAAATTTCATCTCACAACCTAATCTTAGTGGGAAGTCTGGTAAGCTGGAAATAAATGAGTGCTTTGGATTGAAAGTTGACACCCAACTACCTTAACCCACCATCTGATCTCCTGCATTTCCTGTTTAATTTCTACTCTTTTTTTTCTTTATTTTTTTATTTTATTTTTAATTATAGCATAAATTAATTTTCAACTGAAAAAATAAAAACTACGGTTGAGCGCTTCACAGTGAAGAGAAGGGAGCGAGTCAAAAGTAACCCCAAGGCAACTACACCAAACTCGAATCAGTCACCGCCAATCACTTACTGCCACGTCTTATTTTCTCCCGATCTTATTCGCCCTTCTTGACATTCCCCTCACAGCCCAGTTAATTCGTACAGCCGTTATCAATTTTCCCTCGATTTTCTTTGGCCTTTTTTACTTTCCCTTTCTTCAAACAAAATCCCCCGTCTCTCTCTGAATCTCTCTCCTGAAAAGCAAATTAGGCCAAAAGAAAGCCGTTCTAAGAAACGATGTCGTTTTCGTCGTCGTTCAGGAAGTCCTCGTGCCTTTCACGGAGATTCTCGGGATCGAGATCATTGGCCAAAATGGCAGCGCCAACAACGGTCTCGGCAACGGTGAACCAGTCGGAGATTTCTTCTTCGTCGTCGTCGCCGCCGCCGCCTTCGCCGCCGGAGGAGGCGGAGGAGGAAGGGCAATCGTGGTCGACGATGCTGCCGGAGTTGCTAGGTGAGATCATGGAGCGCGTGGAGGCGAGTGAAGATCAGTGGCCTCAGAGGCAGAACGTCGTCACATGCGCCTGCGTTTGTAAGAAATGGAGAGAAGCTATGAGAGAGATCGTTAGGGCTTCTTCCCCCGGAAGCGGTAAAATCACTTTTCCTTCATGTCTTAAACAGGTAATTTAAAATTTTCTTTTATTCTTTTTCCAGTTTTTGTTTTAATTCTCTTTTAATTGAATTTTATGTATAATCTCATAACATGTTAAAGTTTAAAATTTAAAATTTATATATTTAAACTTTGTAGCCACTACCTCTCATTAATAAGAACCAAGCATTACAAACTCATGGATATCGCAAGGATACTCCATGGGACCATGTCGAAAGGATAGAGTACACTTTTTGTTTTAAATGTTCAGAATTGGTGAAAATTTTGTTTTCTTTTGTTCATTTGTTTGGATTTTAATATTTGCGGGTAAATTTTCTTACATTTGTCTATTTCTGATTGATGCATTTTGTTCATATAACTTTCTTCTGTGTATTGGGAAATTTCAGGGAAATGTAAGTTACTTGGGGGGGGGGTGCAAATTTGATACAAATGACATTCCTAACATCCATTGGTGATTGGGAACTAAAATTCGGTGAAATTTTAGTCATGTATTGTCATTTTTTAGCTTTTAACATGATTTGCTTCTAATAGAAAGGAAAACTTCTTTTTTCTGTTATGAGAAAATTATCCTTTTGAGGGCAAGGATTGTTTTCTGGGCAGTTCAGAATTCTGGGATTGTCACTCCCAATCATGAGAATGTGACTTGTTGTTTTCAATTACACAAATGGATTTTGAAAACAAAACAAATCGTCTAGAATTTATCTCCTTGTGATCTTTAAGTGTTTGTTCACTTATTGCTGTTAGTTTGAGGTGTAGTTTTTAGAAATAAAGTTGCTTCGAGGGTGCCGGTAATGGCGCTAAAATGTATTCAGAATTTAGCGCTGTCAACTAATTTGTTATATCTTTTGTGATTGATGGTTCTTTTCCCTTCTGCTTATGCAGCCTGGTCCAAGTGATTTTCCAAACCATTGTATTATAAAGCGGTGCAAAAAGAACTCAACATTCTACCTTTTTCTTTCTCTTACGCCATGTAAGTGATCTTTTCTTTTTTCTTTCACAAAGAAAATAGGATGGCAACATGTTGATTAATTGGTTTGCTGAATTATTCATATGCGAATAATAAAGTTGAAAAAAAAAAAGTGGACTAAAAGTTGAAAGGGGCATATTCCACTTTGCCTAAACTTCTAAATTGACTTTTGACTTTTATCTAGGTAGTGCATTTCTGTCTTCTGACCTTTTACCTTTGCCTAAGTCAGCATGACTTGTTCTTAAACTTGAAAATCTCCAGAAATTTGAACAAAGACCATCCATCTGCTTAATTGTCATTGTTTTATTACTTAGTTTGATATCTGGTGTCTTTTCTTTTTAAAGCTTTACGCCTTACCATAGCTTTGGCCGAACTGAATACGCCAACCTTAAGTCTGCAAGCAATTGTTTTTCCTCAAAAATATTGTTGGCAGTTGAAAAGCTATCTAAGTTTGTTGCCATCTGCATAGAAACTATGGCACATCTTTTCCTTGTGATATTAGTTCTTGAGACCATGTAGAAGGGTTCTATTGTTTTAAGCCAACCTATTTCCTTATTTGTGGTCATCATGCAACTGGATTGCATTAGTGGTTGAAATCTGCCTTATTGAATATTTTTCCTGATTTTTGGCAGCCTTCACCGACAAGGGGAAGTTTCTATTGGCAGCAAGAAGATATCGACATGGTGCTCATATTGAGTATATTATATCCCTTGATGCAGATGACTTATCTCAAAGCAGTAATGCCTATGTCGGGAAGTTAAGGTAGGAAACTCGTATGATGTTTTGGTCAGGTATTTTATGTTTTGATCCTTCACTTTCTGGAACTCTGTTGACAGAATCTGCACTCTGAATTTTGGGTCTTTTAAGGTTCTTAAGAATACAGCTATTGTCACCAGAGCAATTTAGAAAATGATCTGAAGAGAGAAGCTGTAGTATTTGGTTCATAGGTTAGATACAGTCGAATTTGAGAGAGCATGTAGAAGACTGCTTATATGCTGGGAATAGCAGTCTTATCTTATGATGCGATTACTGTTTCCTTTGTCATGTTATAGTAAAAATAGAACACTTCAGAGTTCCTTTTATAGCTTTTAGCTGACACTCGCAAATTTAAAATCTTTGCAGTTCGGATTTTCTAGGCACCAACTTTACGATTTATGACAGTCAACCCCCGCACAGTGGAGCCAAGCCTTCAAGCAGCAGAACAAGTCGCAGATTTGCAAGTAAGCGAATCAGCCCCCAAGTTCCAGCTGGCAATTTTGATGTGGGAAAAGTGTCTTACAAGTTCAATCTCTTGAAATCAAGAGGTCCAAGGAGGATGGTTTGCTCAGTGAAATGCCCTTTGCCAGAAGAAAGGGCTGACAAGCATTTAGATGACTCCAAAGCAAAAATAACTGAGGGAGCTGCACCTGGTCTTGCAATTTTGAAGAACAAAGCTCCAAGATGGCATGAACATTTACAGTGCTGGTGTTTGAATTTCCACGGTCGGGTTACAGTTGCATCTGTGAAAAACTTTCAGCTGGCTGCAACTGTAGATCCAAGTCAACCAGGAGGGAAAGGAGATGAAGAAAAGGTTCTCCTCCAGTTTGGGAAAGTTGGGGATGATACATTCACCATGGATTACAGGTCACCCTTGTCCCCCTATCTTGCATTTGCCATCTGCCTTACAAGCTTTGGTACAAAGTTGGCTTGCGAATGAGTTTATTTTGATGTGTTTATATCTATATCAAGTTGTGTTACATGTTTAATATAATTATTTCTGCATGATTTCTACTTCCAAAAGGTTTGGACAACCTTTGTTCAGTGATACAAAGCAAATGATGTACATGTTCCCATTGTATCTATATCATTTTCTGAAATTATTGGCTGCAAAACGCATCTTACGGTAGCACTGTGTAGTTTACATAAAGAACAGTTCATTTTGTCTTGAAATCATCCTACAATATATTTCCATGCATAAAATTCCAATTGCAACAAGTTCAAATGTCAAAAACAAATTTGATGTCATTTGCGGGAGTTTTAAGTTCGCTGAAATCTTTCATCTGTTTATTGTTGGAGTGTGTTTTAGAAATAATATGAAATTGACCAAAAGCAAACACAAACAGCACAGAGAATCCCATGTTACAGTCAAGAACACACACGAACTTCATTTCATAAGCAGTCGCAGACATAAGTCATCACACAAATTCAAAAACAGTGTTCTTACAAGCGACCCATAATAACGGCATAAAACATTCATTTACATCACCAAGTTTTAGGACTCAAGATTCTGGGCGATATTCAAGTTTCTGTTTGTTCTTTCTACGAGACTCTCACTCACTCACTTCTTCCCTCGCAGCTTCGCACCAAGAGCCCTCTCCAGTTTACCAATTATTTGTTGATTAGGGATGGCTTTTCCAGATTCATACTCCTGTATAATCTGGGGCTTCTCATTGATCATCTGTGGGATGACAAAATGATATACTTAAAGAACTAAAAATATACAAGTCAAGACTCATCATACTCTTTAGTCTTAGGGAATAGGCATGAAAATATATACACACGGATACAAGGAGGAGACCTGAGCAAGTTGAGCCTGGGTAAGTTTCTTATCCATTCGAGCTTGCATGATGGCTTTCTTTAGCTCAGTTGGCACTCGGTCATCTGTTCATGAGTTTAAACATCAATGAAAATTTACAATGGAATCATTCTCGAAAACTAAGTACTATAGAAGTTGAAAAGTGGTGAAATCATAAGCAGTAAGAGCTGCAGGTGGGATTATTATACATCAAAGATATAAGTTTACCAAATGATCAATAACCAGGTTTGGGAGTATATCATAATAGCCAATTATGTTAACATAAATGCATCTTGCTTTGATATGGAAGAGATCACCAAATTGTGTAATCAGGTAAACCAAGGTTGCTGTAAAGGCGAATTACAGAAGCAATACGTAGATACAATCATAGAAACACAATTGATATTCCATGGTAAAGGAGAGCATAGGTTATTCAACTTGCATATGACAAAAAAAAAAAAAGGAAAGAAAAATCCAATACTTGTTACAGAAGAGATGACTGAAATGTGTAATCAGGTAAACCAAGGTTTCCATAAAGGCAAATTACAAAAGCAATACTAAGTGTAATTGATCTACCATAGTAAGGGAGATATGAAGCATAGGTGATTCAACTTCCATATGACAAAAACAATCCAATATGCTCGGACATTGTTTGATACAACGGACATATTAGAGAGAGGACCATTCTCAGGGATGAAGGGGAGAATATGTATGTACAAGCAAAGCCATTTCTTTAGTTACTATATCAGCCCAATGTCATCCTTTTTTAAACAGAAAAGAAAAAAATTGAAAAGTGGAAGTCATCCAGTCGTTCTAACAGTATACATAGGTGCATATAAACCTGTAGAACCTCCTAACCTCACAAAGAAAGAGGAAATCAAAACACATACAGACAAACCTAAGCAATAAAAATAAATTCATACAACCCCCTCAATTCATATTGCAAAACTATTTGTTAAATCCCTTAGGCCGAAAAATTAATGCAAAAACTACTAGTCATACAGTATTACACAATCTAAAACCAGCTTTAAATCAACAATCAGTTCGCACCAGAAGCATGCATATCATAAAAATCAATCCCAACATATAAATTCTTCTGTACATAAATTTCTTACAAATACTTTCATTCTAAACTGTTTTTCTCTTTTGAGCAATAAATTGGGAATTTTAATCAAACATAGAAAATGAATAAAACATTTCTTACGTGCAAGATTCTCAGTGTCTTCATCGAGCTTCCTTGTGTTCAAAGAAGTACTACTTGATGCCGCCCTATTCGTCCCAGCATTTGCTGCGAATTCGCATTTACAAAAATAAGTATTTTTTCATTATCCTTTCATTTCACACACAAAAAAAACCCTAATTGAAGAAATCGTCATGATATGACTAAATCTGTGGTGTTTTTCAAAAGAAAAAGAGGGTAGTACATTTTTTGATGGACTCGATCTCGGCACCGGCACGGCGGGCGGCGTTAACGACTTTCTCATCCTTCTTGGCGGCGGCGGTTGGGGCTTTTTTACGAATAACGACGGGCTCCCAATCTTGAGTCAAAGGTCCGATTCCGGCCATTAATTTAATCTACTCTGGACTTTTGGGTATTTGGATGAAAGAGAGAAAAGATATTTTTGAGATGTTGGTAATAATAAATGGATTGATGAAAGCGAAGGGTTTGCTCTGTATTTATAGTAAGGGATGACGTGGCAGTAAAATCCCTAATAGTAAGATGGGTTGGGTTGGGCGTCTAATTTCGACAATGCCCTCAATCCAACCTACACTCATTTACCAGACTTTCCAACTCAGCCTTCACCTTCTACACTTTTTTTTTTCCCCAAAATACTTCTACTTATATCAATATTTGAATTTGAGATATAAAAATATGATAGTCTTATTTGAATCCAACTGGATAAGTTGGTCGAATCAATTGGATCGAAAATTAGTTGAGAGATCAATTTAAAAAATAATTTTAAACTAATTAGATTGAAAATCAGTATGAACTAGAGGTTAAATCAATTGAATTGATTAAATTTTGATTCAATCAAGAGTTGAATCTTTTGAACTAGGATTTTAATTTTTTTTTGAATTCTTTAATTTATTTCTACACTCGTCATTAGTAAAATTCACATTATCTATAATAATGTTCAAATTATCCCCTTGGCCTGGAGTAGAGGTGTTCATGGGCCGGACCGGGTCGAGCTCAACTAAAAATTTAAGTCCATTCATAGGACTCGGGTCAGGCTGGGCCCAAAAATGGGCCTAAATTTTTACCCAAGCCCAACTCATATAAAAATGCTAAAACTTGAGCCCAACCTAGCCCAGCCCACCCTTATTAAATTTTTATATTATTTTATATAATTTTTAAATATATAATACATCAAAAATACTAAAAAAATCAAAATAAATATTTTCCAACAAATTAAAAATAAATTTTAAAAAAATATGTAGACTTAAATAAGACTAAGATAGATGTAACTTAACAAGTAAATACCTCTAAAATAATAATAAAATTAACAAGTACCTTTAAAATAATAAAAAAATTAACAATAAAATAAATTTTATATAATATTCAATCAATAACGACAAAATAGTAGTAACATAATAGTAATATGGTAGCAAAATAGGGAGAAAACAATAATAAAATAACATTAAGAAATAAAAAAATAGCAAAATTTTTTTATCATTTAGTGAATTCGACCTGGGCCCGGGCCAAAAATACCTTACCTTAAGCCTGATCCATTTTTTAAACGGACCTTATTTTTTGTCCAAGCCCATTTTTCAGGCTTATATTTTTGCCCAAACCCTCTCAAATTTCGGCAGCGCCTTCGGGCCGCCCGGCCATGAAAACCTCTAGCATGGAGGAGGAGGAGCTGTCAGCTTGCATTACTAACTATTTGTTGTAGAACTCCGTAGCTACCTCAACACTTCGTTTCACAAGCTTTTCCATCTTATCGGAGCTACTTAATGCCTTTTGAAACTCTTCCTGCCCATAATTTTCATCCTCTTCTTCGTCCGGTTCTTCATCTTCGGTCCCTAATTCTTCATCTTCATTATCTTCAATGTCCAAAACTACATCATCTTGATCCTCTGCTTCCTCTCCATCATCATCATCATCATCATCATCATCATCATCATCATCATCATCACGACCACCATAATCATCCTCAACCCAATCTGTGAACTGCATCTCACCCGACTCTCGATGTCTACCAACATCCTCATCATCATCTGAGGCATCACAACCGAGTTCCATCTCCTCCAACTTAGCCTTTCGTTCCTTTGTATAAGGATGCAAAAGAGGCAAAGGATGATTCCCTAATAAAAACCCCAAACACCTAGACTTCCCTTCTTCACTCAACTTTTCAAACCTTTTTACCACATCATCCACAAACGCCTTTTGATTCACCTTTCACAATCTTACACAATCCTTCAAAATAACTACACATTTCCACACTCCCATCCTATTTGTAACCCCAAACAAAAAATCCCTTTCTGTTTTCGGATCGAGAAACGGTATCAATGCATTAAAGAACTCATCTTGACCCTCGAATCTACACTGATACACAGGCTTCTTAACATAAATGATATCTGGTCTCATCCTAGCTGCACATTGTGTAATCAACGATCTAGCTTTGTTTCCTAATCTTCCCATCAAACTCCATTTATCTAACCTATCAGTTTTCTTAGCTTCAAGGACTACTTCACTAACCAAAGTCCATTGTTCCCAAGGCAATTCAGTGATCCTCCATTTTGGATGCCTAACAAATACCCAGCAATACCTAAAACCAGCATTTCTATCCATCATTTCCGGTGTTTTACCAAACTTAGAAGCCGTCTCGAACTGTTCTATCTTCTCCCATTCTTTATGGTTCTTCACTTCCCCTATCATTGTGACCCTTTCATCCGGGTACCACCCACGAATTGGTTCCGCAACAACAACCCCACGCCATGAATAGGGACCAAATTCACCATACTTGTATTAATCAAAAGGGTGTTTCAAATTCGGGTCGTCTTTTTCCATGAACCGGACCATCCGGTCATAACCGAGCCCGATTGCTTCCAACTCTTCTTCGTTGAAGTTATCGGCATGGATGCTTTTTCCCGGGTTTTTCAACCAGTAGAATAGTGATTTGGCTCGCTTCTTCTGTTTCCGACGCGTGTTTTGCCTCGCCACGCGCCTTATCTCCGCATTTCCTTCGAGTCGACTCGAAGATTGGCCTCCCGGTTTCTTCTTGCTCCGGCCAGCAAATGCACGGATGTCTCGATGGTGAACGGAAAGAATGGGAGGATATTGGCACGAAAATGGGCGGTTCTGGCGTGGAAATGAAGCGAAGAGGCAAGGTTTAGGGGAAGGGAAGGGAACAGAAGGAAGCAAGGGTTTAGGGTTTTAGAGAAGGAAAGATTCTGAGGCTGCATTTTGTGCTGCGAAAATCAAAGAAAATTTTTGAATTATTTTTGAGCTAATAAAGCCCTCAAAACGCTGCGTTTTCGGGAGAGAAATTCAGTTTGTTTTTGGTCATGGAGACAAGGAATTTCTTTGAGATGATTTTAAGGCCCATTTAGCTTTTTCTTTCTCGGCCCAATAACAAAAGAAAGCCCAATTTGTTTTTATGAATATATATATAAGTTGGCACTTACGTTATACTTTATTTCACATTTTGGTATTTAAAATTTTCTTTTGGTCACAAGTAATACTTAAATTACTTTTTCTTCCCAAGTTAATACTTCCCTTAGTCAAATTTTCGTTAAGTCTATTTTAAAAGAGGTTTAACCCATAAATTGGTACCTAAACTATGTTTTTTTTTTTCTATTTTGGTATCTGTTGGCTCAATAAATCAATTCGAAATCATCAAGAGGGGGTGAATTGAGTTTTAAAATTTTTGTGGAAGCTTGAGCGAAATGATAAGAAAATCGAACACAACAATTAGAGTGGTTCGTCCCCAATTACCTACCCCACTACCATAGTTTTTCCATAACTAAGTATTTTCCTAAATTTACTAATTTGATCAACCTTTGAGGATAATATTTAACCTTATAACTCACTCAAGATTTCTACACAAATCTTAAGACTGAAACCCTCTAAAAAAGAAACAAATAAGCAAACAAAGAAATAACCCTTACAAGATCAAAGTGTTTGCCAATTAAGCACAATTACAAAGAAAAACACTTGAGTTGATAGAATAATAATGGAAGCTCATAAGTGTATAAAAGAAAAGAATGAAAACTTTAAGTACAAAGGTTGATTGATTGAAATTTTTGCTTTGATGATCTCTTTTTATTTTTATAAGACTTTTAGAAGTTGGTATTTATACCCTCCAATTGATTTCCAGCCGTTGTGGTTGTTGGAATATTGAATAAAGTCGTTGGGAATGAAAATATCAGTGCATTAATTAATGTCACCTGCAATAACATATATATATCGATATTTTTCCTATGAGTATCGATACTAATAGCATTTAATGTCTAATTTAGTGACCTTTGGACCATCAATATCGATATCAAGGAAATTCTATCGATACCAAATAAAAGATATCGATATTTGATGAATCCTTTGGAAGCCAAAATGCCATTTCATAGCGATACTGAAAAATGCATTGATAAAAGTATATTATTATTGAGACTTGAAGAAATTTATTAATATCAAGCAAACGGTATCAATACTTGGTAAATATTTTGAAAAACAGAATGCCATTCTAATATCAGTACTGAAAAATATATCGATAAAATATTGATTCTATTGATGCTCAATAAAAATTATCAATATTTGACAAAAAATATCAATACTGGATTGATACTTTTTGGCTTGGAGCAGTTTTAACATGTTTGAAAATTGTTTGAAAGTTAATTTAACATCTTGGCCTCACAAATATTTTCTAAGTAGGAGTTAACAAAGTTTTCTTTTTAGATGTCATTTGAAATTAAATATTTTTGCCAAGTTTTATTAACAATGATTTTTATTCATAACATTTCTTATATCAAAATAATTTGCAAGTAAAGCTTAGTTGAACAACACCTATTTTTTTTTTTTTTTTGCCACAAGTGGTCCTCCTAACTATTATTTTTCATGTCAGTATCTCTACTAGTTTAATCATTAGATAAATCGTTAAGTATATTTGAAAAAATAACCAAATAAAAATTGTTATGTGGCAAAAAAAAGACAAAGTATTATTTTCTCTTTTATATATATATATATATATATATATTTATTTATTTATTTATTTTTCCTTTTTCCTTTTTCCTTTTTTTTTCTTTAGAACTAAACCAATAGTTGAACTAGTGAAGCCACCAATTCCTGATTTCATCAGTTTTCTGATTTGATAAAATAAATTATTTAAATAATTCATAAAAATATTTTAAAAAATAGATAAAATGGGTTCAATTGGTTGTTTAGTTTGGTTCAATTGATCTGTAACAATTGGCAAGTCAATCGGTTTAACTCTTATCTTTAGACCAATACATTGATCGATTCCCGGACTAGTTCTAAAGTTATTGATTTTGATAAGTGAAATAATTTTTTCAATCTCATCATGATCTCATCATGTAGAACAAGTAGGATATAAAGTTCGAAAATAGAATTAATTGTCAGTGTCTCGACCTCGGGAGGGCAAATTTCAAGCATTGCTAGTATTGCCCCACATTATAAAGGAAGAAGAAAAAAATAGGAAAAATGGAAAGAAAGATAAATAATATAAAAGAAAATTAGAAAAATAAAAGAATTAAAAAATAATTTTTAAAATTTATATGATGTGGTGGTCTAATATTAGTTGAATTTTTTTTAATGAATATAACATTTTGGCGTAAATATTGTAACATAAGATTAGTTTTGGGTATCACTAATGACAAAAAAAAAAAAAAAACCAACTTAAGAAAAATGGTGTAATTTAAATATATATGAATGATTGAAATAAAGAATAAACTTTTTTTTTTTTTTGTTTAAGAAATGTAAATGAAGTGTGCACACTTTTATCACACTATTTGGCATACAAGAATAGAAAGAGAGAAGAAAAGACTTATTAATATAATTTAGATTTTACCTATATTTTCGGTGTCTTACCTAATTAATTAGAAAAAATTTTTCACTATATAAATAAAGATTTCAACTCAATTTATCTTAACTCTCGAATCATTATAACTTTACTCAAGTATACTATGAACTCTCTCTCACTCGCCTTACCTAAAGGTAGAAAATAAATAACTCAAAAGTGAAAATACAAAGCTCTCGAATAATCCTTTCTTTAATGAAACAAATGGTACAATCACTCTCTCAATAATCCTACAAGTCAATTGATTATTTATAGACTTACAAGGCTTCGATATTAAACAAGAGGGATAAATATCATATTTATCAGTTTATTTACACCATGTCAATTGTCCAACAAGATAGTCTTTTATTAAAATAATTTTTTATTATCTTTAATTGACTTGTTCAATCTTTAATTGATTTAAATGATAATTATCACAACTTTTCCTCTTATATTTTATGCTAAAGGGAACTCACTTATCCTTATATCCATGTTTGGATTTGCACCATATACGAGTATTTTAACAAAAACAAAGACATTAAGCATGCTTTTAAATATATAATTATCACAACTTTTATTTTACTTCAATTTTTTTATTTTAAAATGTGAATTTAATAATATCTTGAAAATAATTCAAAAAAATTTCCAAACTCTTATTTTTATTCATATTATAAATCAATACATGAAAAAAAATGTATCGACACTTCAACCGCTTAAACCATATTGCAAGGCACATTGCAGAAGATGGTCAACGACTTGAAAATCGAATTTAATTATGTTGATTATAGCAAAGTAAAATGGAACAAATGTTTAAATGCCAACAATGGTAACTGTTTCATCTATTTCAACATTAGGCCTAATTGTTTGGTTAGAGTATATAACTCAAATGAAGACATGCATTAGCTTTATCCTTCTCACCTTTGACCACTGCTTTTGACGCCATTTATACTATATTAATTTCTTTTAAGGAAACCTTACGAGTGATCATGCCATATGGAGTCAATACAACCATGGGTTGCTGTTAATAGTTATAGATGTCCGGCCATTGCTGGATGTGTCCAAGCAAGATAGAAACAAAAAAACAAAGGGGTACTCAATGAATTGACGAATGGCATAAATTGGTAGTGGAATTGTTTCCATTGGAAACTTATATAAGCAACTCCACAACCAAATTCTTTGTTCATCTTTTTTCTCTTGGGTTCATAACAGAAAGATGGTATATTTAATCCTATGCTTCCTTTTGGGCTTCTTCAACTCTTCACTGCTATCCCTTTCTTTGTCTCTTCCTCCAACACATTTATGTCGTCCCGAACAGAGTTCTGCATTGCTGAAATTCAAGAGCAACCTTTCCCTTTCCGTTAGATATTGTTCACATGAATTTCACATTGTTTCTGTTCATAAGACGGATTCTTGGGATGAAGGTACTGACTGTTGCAAATGGGAGGGTGTGGTGTGTGATAACAAGAAAGGCAATGTGATCGGCCTTGATCTCAGTTGTAGTGGACTAACTGGTTCTCTCAAATCAAACAGTTCCCTCTTCTCACTTCAAAACCTTCGATGGCTCAACCTTGCCGGCAATTTTTTCGGAAACTCTGAAATCCCATCTGAGTTTGGTAAGTTGAGGAGTCTAACTTATCTCAATCTCTCTGCCACTGGACTCACTGGTCTTGTCCCACCTGAAATCTCTCTTTTGTCAGAACTAGTTTCGCTTGATCTCGGTGTGAATTTTCTTTTGTTTAGGAACCATGATTTTAACATGCTTGTCCACAACCTTACAAAATTAGAAACTATGATCCTTGACGGTATGGATTTGTCTCTGGTCGTACCTTATTCTTTCCTTAACTTGACTGTCTCATTGAAGCATCTAAGTCTTTCTAACTGTAATTTGCAAGGAAATTTCCCAACCCAAGTTTTCCATCTTCCATATCTTCAACACATCAGTTTAAGATTTAATCCAAATCTTATTGGTTATCTACCAGAAACAAATTGGACAAGTCCCCTTAGTTCGTTGGATGTTTCAGAGACAAGGTTTTCAAAAGAGTTACCCGGCTCAATTGTTAAACTTAAACACTTGAAAACACTCGGCCTTTCTCATTGTGCTTTTACGGGGTTCATCCCTTCAGCACTTAGAAACCTCACAAAACTCACCTTCTTGGATATCTCAGGCAACATGTTCCAAGGGAAAATTCCTGATGTTTTTGGGAATTTAAACGATCTGAGTTTCATGGATTTTTCCTCTAACAATTTCAGTGGTGTCTTCCCATCATCAGCATTTAACCTCACCAGCCTTACTTTCATGGACTTCTCTTACAATTTCCTTCGGGGTACCCTTCCCAACAACATAAGTGGACTTTCGTATCTACGAGAACTCCACTTATATGCAAACTTGCTTAGTGGTAGAGTACCAGTTTGGTTGTTTAGTCTACCATCTTTGGAGTATCTAGACCTACACTCTAACCAACTTAATGGTCCCATTGACCAAATCCAAGAGCCTAATCTTGTCCTCCTCAACCTTACTTCTTTTGACCTTTCATCTAATAACTTGAGTGGCAATATCAAGTCATGCATTCTTGTGAAGCTTAGGAATCTAAGGTCGCTTGATCTTTCATTTAACAACTTACTATCATTAACTAGGTGTAGTAATGATGTCAATTCTACCCTACCCATGATAATTGAGTTCCATTTCTCTTCTTGCAACATGCAACGTTTCCCAAGCTTCTTGAATGCATCCAAGCACCTGACAGTTTTAGATCTTTCTAATAACCAAATTCATGGTTCTATTACAAAATGGGAAGGCGAAGGATGGGAGGACTTGCGCTTTTTGAACCTTTCTATGAACTTCTTGACTAGCGTTGAGCAAATTCCTGGGAAGCATCTGTATTTTCTGGACCTTCGCTCCAATTCACTTCAAGGACTACTTCCAACTCCACCACAGGAGTTGAGTTATTACTTAATCTTAAACAATGAGTTAGTTGGAGAAATCTCTTCCAAGATTTGCAATTTGAGTTTTCTTTCTGTACTAGACTTGTCTAAGAACAAGTTGGGTGGAACTATTCCAGATTGTCTTGGGACTTTTAGAGACCAGCTCTCGGTGGATAATTTGAGAACAGTTAATCTCAATGGTAACCAACTTGAAGGATCAATTCCGCAGTCACTAAAGAATTGCCACAGTTTGGAAGTTTTAGATTTGGGCAACAACAACATAAATGATACATTTCCTTATTGGTTAGGTACGCTTCCATATCTGCAAGTTCTTGTCCTTCGATCTAATAGATTCCATGGTGACATACAAAATTTCAATGGAACATTTTCCTTCAGCAGCCTTCGAATGATTGATCTCTCTCGAAATGAGTTCACTGGTCACATCCCTCCTGAGCTATTTGAAAATTTAAAATCAATGAAAGATATTCAGGTAGACAAAACTGGTCCAAACTACGTGGAAAGATATTATTATCAAGACTCTGTAATTATAACAATGAAAGGGTTGGATTTCAAACTTGAGAGAATTTTAACTTCTTTCACAGTTATTGATTTTTCAAGCAACCATTTCAAAGGGTCGATTCCTAAAGAAGTTGGAGAACTTAAGTCACTCATAGTGCTCAACTTCTCGCACAATAGCTTAGCAGGTAATATCCCACCATCACTTGGAAAAATGGCAGCACTTGAATCATTGGATCTCTCGTCAAACAAGCTTCAAGGAAGAATCCCAGTGCAGTTAACTGACTTGACATATCTTGGAGCATTGAATCTTTCTCATAACAATCTTGAGGGGCAGATACCGTTAGCTAATCATTTCGATACTTTCTCAAACAATTCCTTCGATGGCAACTCCGGACTATGTGGATTTCCATTGTCAAAGAAATGTGGCAACAATCAGGAACCAGAATCACCTCCATCAACAGTTGCGGACGAATCTGAAACAACACTTGTTTGGAAAATTGCAGCAATGGGTTATGGAAGTGGACTAGTGCTTGGATTGAGTATGGGATACATAGTTTTCACAACTGGGAGACCCCGTTGGCTAGTGAAGATGATCAAGCGAAACCCACAAAAAAGGAGGATCCATCGAAATGGAGGGAAAAAGAATTAGCGGTGGATGATATAGGGTTTGTTTCCAGCATATTTTCCATAATATTTTCCGTGTATTCTTGTTATAAGCAAAGTTTCATGCATGATTTCAGTAAAAGTTTAGACATCTCTTGTTTCTCCACAGTACCATAAAATTGGGATTTTAATTATTACAGGAAACAGAAATATCCCTTCCAAAGCCATAGCTCTCGATTATACCATGGGGAAGCGAGAAAATTATTTTTGGCCAAAATAAAATTTTAAAAATTTATATCTTTATCATTTTTAAAGGAGTAAATTAATTTTTTATAATTTTAGGGGTGAAATGTAATTTTACTTTTATTAATTTAAAATTTTAAAATTTTTTAAAAGGGCATAAATAATATTTTTTCAATTTAAGGAGGGCCAAGGCCCGTACCAGCCCCCTAGATTCGCCTCTGAATTATAGTAATATAAAATTTCACTATTTTTCTTTCGAAGGATTAATTTTGTTGAGGATCAATTCGTTTAAGTAACGAACAAGTAAAAATAGCGGAATGAGCACATAAACTTAACTTGAAACTCCCCCTAAATATGATAAAAAATTACGGACAAAAATAATTTTATTATAATGGCAAAAGAACAAATAGTAAAAAAAATGGAGACAAAAACTAAACTTCGAAACCCGAAAACAAAGAACCCCCAAAACTTAAACATAAATTCTCCAAAAGTGTTATAAGTTCTAATCTTTTTAAATTGATGTATTTTTTAATGTTAAAAAAGAGTCTATTTGTAGGCTAAATTCATAGGTGAATTTTTTTTTTGCTAAACATATTATGCTAATAAATACTAAACCTTTTACAAAGAAAATATATTTTGTTTAATTTGACTTTCAAGTAATCTCTTATTTAACAAGAATTTAGGTCACACAACTATAACAAATTTTTTAACTAGGATTGAATTCCTGATCAGTTGATTAAAGGATGAGGTGAGTAACCACAATATCACATCTCATGATTAAAATAAAATAAAATTTAAACAAAAATTCGACCATAAATTTAATCAATATCATATAAACCTTAATAGTTTGAATACACCCTATAATAACAAATTGCTAATTTCAAACGAACCCAACCCATGTTTATATTAATAAAGTGGTGGCTTGTAACATTTATTTTTATTTATACAATAATTATTAATTAATATCTCATAAGGATGTATTATGATTACGACACAAAATAAAAATTTAAATCGAATGATGCATTTACATAAAAATTCAACCATAAATTTACTTAGTATCGTATAAACCAAATGTTGAAGAACCAAAGACATTATATTATTTGAGCAAAAGATTACAAGACGAAATAGGACCGAAATCAAACTCCCATCTACTTCTGTTTGCATTTTTTCATATTAGTTTTTAATATATTTTATATAAAAAATAATATTTTAGTTTTAAATTGGTAAAAACTATATATATATATATAATGATAGGTTTTATTTTTATTTTTTAAATCCAATCAAATGATGGGGTTCAAACTAGTGGAATTTGATCTAAATAATTTTAATTTTAACGCAATATTTTTGAAACTGGATCAGTGTGTAACACCCCTTACCTGAGATGAACTTGTAGCTTACGAGCAAAGGATGTCACATTTGAACACTAACACTATTTAACATGAAAAGCAATTTTAAAACTTTGTTTTAAACATAATTAGACTCTTTTGAAGCTAATTAATTCATTACTAAGCTTCTTTTAAAGTTTGGTTACAGGTAGAAATCATTTGGGGCTTCATCAAGTCAAGATAGGGTTAACAGGGTCAATGTCGCGACACTAAGAAATGGGTGTAACGACACTGAAAGCAGTATTCCCAATATCGTAACACTAATGATCAGTTTAGTATTTATTCTAAAAAGTGCATTACTTCTAAAAAGTACTTTGGGACAAAAAATACTTTTTAGATAAAAACATTGCTAAACAAAATATTTTTGATCTCTTCAAAAATGCTTTTAGGACATTTTTTTTTTTTTTGCAAAAGCATTTTTTAGCCAAAAGTAGAAGTACAAAATTTTAGCTAAAAAAAAAAATTAAGACAAAACGATAACGTAAGTGACTAAAACGTAACATTTTAAACATAAGTAATTAAAATATAACTTGAGGCAAACAAAAGTGACTATATTAATAGTTTATCCTATTTTTAACTAATAATTGTAAATTAAATTTTAGTATTTTTAAATATATAATAATTACTCAACTTCAATTAAATTATAATTATTTTTAAACAATTTCTATTTTACTTGAATTTAATAATATGTTGAAAATGAAAAAATTACCATGAATTCAAAAAATTTTCTAAACCCGTGATTTTATACATATTATGAATCAATACAGGAAAAATATATACCGACAGTTCAACACCCGAAAATATATTACAAGGCAGATTGCAGAAGACAATCAACGACTTAATTCGAATGTAATTATGTTGATTGATATAAATCTACTTAACAAAATAAAATGGAACAAATGTTTAAATGCCAACAATGGTGACTGTTTTATCTATTTCAACACTAGGCCTAATTGTTTGGTTAGAACTTAGAATATATAAATCAAATGAAGACAATGCATTAATATTATTCTTCTCACCTTTGACCTGTGCTTTTGACGCCATTTATACTAAATTAACTTCTTTTAGGGAAACCTTAAGAGTGATAATGCCAAATGGAGCCTATACAACCATGGGTTGCTCTTAGTTATTGTTCTTCAATATTTCTAGATGTCCGGCCATTGCTGGATGTCTCCAAGCAAATGAGAAACAAAACAAAAAGGCTTCTCAATGAGTTGACGAATGGCATAAATTAGTAGTGGAAATGTTTGCATTTGAAACTTATATATAAGCAACTCCACAACCAAATTCTTAGTTCATCTTTTTTCTATTGGGTTCATAAGAGAAAGATGTTATATTTAATCCTATGCTTCCTTTTGGGCTTCTTCAACTCTTCATTGCTATCCCTTTCTTTGTCTCTTCCTCCAACACATTTATGTCGTCCCGAACAGAGTTCTGCATTGCTGAATTTCAAGAGCAACTTTTCCTTTTCCATTGGTAATTGTGGACAAGAACTTCCTGTTCCTTCTTTCTTTAAGACGGGTTCTTGGGATGAAGGTACTGACTGTTGCAAATGGGAGGGTGTGGTGTGTGATAACAAGAAAGGCAATGTGATCGGCCTTGATCTCAGTTGTAGTGGACTAAGTGGTTCTCTCCTATCAAACAGTTCCCTCTTCTCACTTCAAAACCTTCGATGGCTCAACCTTGCCGGCAATTATTTCGGCATGTCTGAATTCCCATCTGAGTTTGGTAAGTTGAGGAGTCTAACTTATCTCAATCTCTCTGCCACTGGACTCACTGGTCTTGTCCCACCTGAAATCTCTCTTTTGTCGGAACTAGTTTCGCTTGATCTCGGTCAAAATTATGCTTTGTTGTTTAGGAACCATGATTTTAACATGCTTGTCCACAACCTTACAAAATTAGAAACTATGATCCTTGACGGTATGGATTTGTCTCTGGTCGTACCTTATTCTTTCCTTAACTGGACTGTCTCATTGAAGCATCTAAGTCTTTCTAACTGTAATTTGCAAGGAAATTTCCCAACCCAAGTTTTCCATCTTCCATATCTTCAACACATCAGTTTAAGATTTAATCCAAATCTTATTGGTTATCTACCAGAAACAAATTGGAGCAGTCCCCTTAGGTTTTTGGATGTTTCAGGGACAAGCTTTTCAAAAGGGTTACCCGACTCAATTGGTAACCTTAAACACTTGAAAACACTTAACCTTGATAGTTGTGTTTTTATGGGGTCAATCCCTTCAGCACTTGGAAACCTCACAAAACTCACCTTCTTGGATATCTCAGGCAACATGTTTCAAGGGCAAATTCCTGATGTTTTTGGGAACTTAAACGATCTAAGTTTCATGGATTTTTCCTCTAACAATTTCAGCGGTTTCTTCCCATCATCAGCATTTAACCTCACCAGCCTTACTTTCATGTACTTCTCTTCCAATTTCCTTCGGGGTACCCTTCCCAACAATATAAGTGGACTTTCGTATCTACGAGAACTCTACTTATATGCAAACTTGCTTAGTGGTAGAGTACCAGGTTGGTTGTTTAGTCTACCATCTTTGGAGTATCTAGACCTCCACTCTAACAAACTTAATGGTCCCATTGACCCAATCCAAGAGCCTAATCTTGTCCTCCTCAACCTTACTTCTCTTGACCTTTCATTTAATAACTTGAGTGGCAATATCAAGTCATGCATGCTTGTGAAGCTTAGGAATCTGAGTTCGCTTGATCTTTCACATAACAGCTTACTATCATTAACTAGCTGCAATAATGGTGCCAATTCTACACTACCCATGATAACTGAGTTTCATTTCTCTTCTTGCAACATGCAACGTTTCCCAAACTTCTTGAATGCATCCAAGTACTTGCAAGTTTTAGATCTTTCTAATAATCAAATTCATGGTTCTATTACAAAATGGGAAGCCGAAGGATGGGAGAACTTGGTCACTTTGAACCTTTCTATGAATTTTTTGACTAGCGTTGAGCAAATTCCAGGGAAGGATCTGTTTGTTCTGGACCTTCGCTCCAATTCACTTCAAGGACCACTTCCAACTCCACCACAGAATTTGAGTTATTTATTAATCTCAAACAATGAGTTGGTTGGAGAAATCCCTTCCAAGATTTGCAATTTGAGTTTTCTTTATGTACTTGACTCGTCTAAGAACAAGTTGGGTGGAACTATTCCAGATTGTTTTGGGACTTTTGGGGACCAGCTTTCTGTGGTTTTGAGAACACTTAATCTCAATGGTAATCAGCTTGAAGGATCAATTCCGCAGTCACTAAAGAACTGCTACAATTTGGAAGTTTTAGATTTGGGCAACAACAACATAAATGATACATTTCCTTATTGGTTAGTTACGCTTCCTAATCTTGAAGTTCTTGTCCTTCGATCTAATAGATTCCATGGTGACATCAATGGAACATTTTCCTTCAACAACCTTAAAATGATTGATCTCTCTCGAAATGAGTTTACTGGTCACTTGCCACTTGAACTCTTTGAAAATTCCAAAGCACTGAGAGATATTCAAGAAAACAAAGCTGGTGGTCCAGAGTACATTGGTGGACATTATTATCAAGACTCAGTAACTGTAACAATGAAAGGGTCGGATTTCGAACTTGTGAGAATTTTAACTATTTTCACAATCATTGATTTTTCAAGCAACCATTTCAAGGGGCCGATTCCTAAAGCAATTGGAGAACTTAACTCACTCATAGTGCTTAACTTCTCACACAACAGCTTAACAGGTAATATCCCACCATCACTTGGAAAATTGGCTGCACTTGAATCATTGGATCTCTCATCAAACAAGCTTCAAGGAAGAATTCCAATGCAATTAACCAACTTGACATTCCTCGGAGCATTGAATCTTTCTCATAACAATCTTGAAGGGCCTATACCGTTAGCTAATCACTTCGATACTTTCTCAAACGATTCCTTCGCCGGCAACTCCGGGCTATGTGGATTCCCATTGTCAAAGACATGTGGCAACGACCAGGAACCAAAGTCACCTCCATCAACAGTTGGTGATGAATCTGAAATAGCACTTATTTGGAAAATTGCAGCAATGGGTTATGGAAGTGGACTAGTGATAGGATTGAGCATGGGATACATTGTTTTCACAACTGGGAGACCTCGTTGGCTAGGGAAAATGATCAAGCGAAACCCAAAAAAGAGAATGAGAAGGAGGATCCATCGAAATGGAAGGAGGAAGAATTAGCAATGGATCCACAATATTTTGTATGTATTTTAGTTATAACCAAAGTTTCATGCATGATTTTCAATAAATAAAAAATTAGACATGTCATGTTTCTCCACAGTAATATAAAATTGGGTTATTTTAATTATTACAGGAAATATATTAAATATGGATGAATGTATAATATTATTTTAATTATTTTAAATATTTTAAGTACATAACCATATGTTCTTATGGAACATCAGTATATATCTTAAAAATTGAAAAGTTTTAAAAGCAATTACATAGTGAAATCAATATAAAACAATAGCGTATATCTTAACAATAAACTTGGGAGTTAGATAAGCAAAAACGGTTTGTCTTGCTAATTAGGGCTAAGTAAAATTCTATTCAATTTGAAAAATTAGAAAAGAGTTCGAATTTTGAATTATTTGAATTTAGTTAATTGAATCAACGTGAATTTTTTTTTCAAATTTCGAGTTCGAGGCGAGTTGAGTTTTTAAATTTAAATAACTCGAATAAACAAAATATCAAACTATATTATTTTAAATTTTAAATTTGTTATAAAATAGTAATGCAAAGAAGATAAGAATAATAAATGAGAATAAAGAGAGATTTCTATTGCATTTCTCTCATTTTCTATCATCATTACAAGTAGTATACTCCAATATATTTAGGGAGATTAGACTCCTCATTCTTTAATACATAAATTAGAAAGGGGTTACAATAAGATAAAAAGTGAAGAGTTAAAGAAGACGAAAGGAGAAAGGTTAAAGGTTAAAGGTTGATTATAATGAACATCCACTTAATAGCATTCATAACACTCCCCCTTGAATATTCATTGTATAAATGATATGTCTCATTAAAAATCTTATTAGGAAAAACCCTGTAGGACAAAAATCTAGTAAAGGAAAAAATAGTACATAATCCTTTAATATAGAGTATGTCACAACCTTAAAAGAAAAATGTAGAGTGAATTTACTGTAACACTCTTAACCCACATCCGTCATCGGAATAGGGTTTCAGGATGTTACCGGAGTTTACAGAATAATTACACATAATTCCACTATTTACTTATGTTTATATCAAAGCTGTCACTCGAGTCATAGTCACTATATTATTTATATCTCTTGAGCTACAGAATTCTAAATTAAGATCCGCTTAATTTTTTGAAACTAGACTCAAATATCTTTCTACCTAAAAATTTTCAGAATTTATGGTTTAGCCAATGAGTACAGTAAAATCTTTAAATTTATCCCTGTTCTGCTGTTTGACAGCTTCGACATTTCTTTACTAAAAATTAATTATTTCATAGTGCGGGGTTTGAATGATGTTTTTATTTGTTTCTATTGAAAAAGACTCATTAATAATTTAGAAATATAAATTTTAACCCCTAATTATTTTTATACAATTTTTAATGATTTTTCAAAGTCAAAACAGGGGAATCCAAAATCATTCTGACCTTATCTCACAAAAATTCAAATATCTCATAATATGAAATTATTTTGCTTACACCATTTCTTCTATGTAAAACAAGACTCAATATGATTTAATTTCATATTTTGTTCAACCTCTAATTCGATTTCCACAATTTTTGGTGAATTTTCAAAGTTGAACTACTGCTACTGTTCAAACTGTTTTAGTGCAAAATGTTGATAACTAAGTTTATAACACCTTCACTTCCTTTCAATTAAACCTTATACATGCCATATAAACCTTAAGATGCATAATAAAATTTACCGGAGTAATCTGGATAGTGTATTTGGGTGTGATGATCCGATCCTCCGACCCTCTCGTTAATCTATAAAGAACAATAAACATCACAAGTAAGCTAAATATAGCTTAGTAAGTTCGTCGGCTTTAAATATAAATCTTACCAAACATTGAACACATTATAATTAAAACAAAGGGACATTTCATTAATTGACATTTATCCTATCAACCACAACTAATTTGATAAAATCACTTAATTGTGCTCAATAATAACAATAATAATATTACCACATTTATTCTCACTTGTCCACTTACTACTTACCACTTGTCCATTCAAGGAACGGCTTACGGATTCGAGTACATCGTGGTCTGAAGCTCGAAGGCTAATTGAAGCACATAAGTGCTAAACAGAAACCCAAAAGGGTTAAAAGGAAGCTCAAAAGAGCTGAACGGAAACCTATAAGGGTTAAACGGAAGCTTAGAAGAGCTAAAACTGAAACCCGAAAGGGTTAAACTAAAGCTCATAAAAGCTGAACTAAAACCCGTAAGGGTTAACTGAAATTCATATGAGTTAACGGAAGCTTGTGAGAGCTAAATGGTAAGTGTAAAAGCCCATTTTTGCCCGGGCTGGAATAAACCAAAAAATAAATAATAAATGTCCAAAGTCTTAAACAGTCCATTGACAAACCATTTAGCCCAATACCCGTGGCCCAATTCCTAAACTACCCAGCCACCCAATACATTAACCCAGAGCCCAAACAAATAACCCAAAATAGATTTTAACTACCTAGGCCCAAATTCCTGCGGCCCAAATGGCCTAATGCTTAAACAGGTAACAGAAGACCTAAGGTTTCTAGGAAACCCTAGGCGCCGCAAGCGAGAATCCAGCCCCGCGCCGTAATTAACACCTCGCGCCCCAGCAAGCAGCCCCTCCTCGCGCCTTGCGCCGCAAATCAGGCTCTCGTCCAGCCTCAATCCGCGCCCGAGTGACGCCCACACCGAGATCTGTGCCATTCACCTACACAAGAAAGGAAAGAATAGCAGCAAAGATAGGATTTTTATTGTATTTCCTTTTTATTTTGGGGGTTATAAAAACCCCAATGAACCTGAAACAGAGAGGGGGGACACACGAAAAATACACAGAGAGAAAATAGAATATACAGGAAACTTTTCAAATACAGAGATTAATAAAAAAAAACCTCAACAAACAGAGGTGATTTCTTCGTTTGAGATTTATATTATTTTATTTATTTTTCTTTTTTTTTTTGGCAAACAGTAAACATACATAAAATAAAAAAGGGTGTGAAAATACCTTTGAGAACGGAGATCTTGGGCCTTCTCACCATCATCGGAGGTGGTGCGTGTCGCCACGCGCACGGCGGAACCCTAACTGGATTCGTCTCTCAGGCCGAAGGCCAGAAAGAGTTTTTGAAAGCTCTCTAATATTTTTTTTATATTTCAGTGCTTAAAATGAATTTTGGAGGCTGAATTCTGACTTTTATAGCCCATTTACACGACGTCGTTTTGGCGTGGTCAGGTAAGGACCAAAACGACGTCGTTTCAAGAGAGGATCTACGTGTCGACCCAAATACCTAAATAGGATCCGCGTGTTTTCAGAAAATGGGAAATTTATTCCTTTAGTCCCTTCGCATTATTTCAATTTTATAATTAAGTCCATTTATTTTCTTTTATTTATAAGTTAACCCCTTTATATTTATTTTTATTGTTATTTGATCCTGATTTCTTTATTTATTTTTCAAACCTTTTTAAATTTAAATTATTATAATATTATATTGAGGTATTTTATTATTTTTAATTATTTATATATTAATCTATTAATAGTATAAATTTATATATATTACTATCTTTATATTTATTTATTTTACTTGTTTAATAATTATATATTATTATATGTTTTTATTTATTATATTATATTTTGTATATTATATAGTATTATGTTTTATTTATTTTTATTTTTTTAAATTTTATTTTTGTATAAAACTTTATTTATATTTTATAGCATGTTCCACTTATATTTTATATTATTTTTTAAAATATATTTATTTAAATTATTTTTTTGTCATTTATATTATATGTATATAATTTTATTTACTTATTTATCATCTAATCTTGCTTTAAAATTTTCATATTTGTTTAATAATTTTCTTTTATTTTAATATTATTGTTTTATGTATATATTTATTTGCCCATATGCTCTCTTATTTATTTATTTATGATTGCCATTGTATAGTTATTTATTTATTGTTTTATGAATACATTTTTTTTACAAGATTACTATATTTGATCTAAAGGTTTTTAAAATAAGGCAATGTTTTGGTATTTAGAAATTCGGGAAATAGTGCCCTAACGTGTTGGGTTGTGATTTTCCGTTTGGCTAAATAACTAAATATACTTTTAACAAGTTTTATAAATCATGAGATGATTTTGATTACGAAGGTTTTAAAATATCGTGTCCTAACGTGCTGGATGTGATGTTTATATTCTTTCGGAACAAAGAAATCTCATGTTTTAAATAAAAAACCTTATTCTTGGGAATTCAAAACATTGTATCCTAACTTATTGGGTGTGATGTTTTATATCTCGAGGTAAGAATTTTCTAGAATAAAGATGTACCTAGCTTTGAAGTCATGAGATACTGTATCCTAACTTACTGGGTATGGTATTCTTATTTCTTTGAGATAGGTAGTCTTGGTTTACCTTCAAATAAAGGATCTTATTTTAAACTTTTTTAAATTTCAAACATTTGGACATGATTTTATTGATTAGGTACCAATTTTTGGGCGTTACGAGGGTGCTAACCCTTCCTCGTACGTAACCGACTCCCGAACTCGTTTTCTTGTTTTTTCGTAGACCAAAATCAAATGTTTTAAAATAAAACATTTTACAAGGTGATCCAATCACACCTAAGGAAAAAAAGGTTGGTGGCGACTCCCATTTTGTTTTTAAATGTCGATCCCATTTTCTTAACCCGATTTTAAAATGGTTTCGACAGCTTGGTGACTCCGCTGGGGACTAAGAGAGTCAGGCCATAAAATTGATAATTTCTTGTCCTTTTGTTCGAATCTAAAATTTTGATTTTAAAAATATGATCCTTTTATTGCATGTCATTTTAAATATATTGCTTTGCATTGCACTGCGTGACCGCCGTGGTCACACCCTTAAGTGGAAGCGAGAAGCTATGCCTTCATGAGGTTTTCACCTTCGCATGGGCTAGTGGACTGCTTCTGGGATACATCTACACCTATGTCTTCGTGAAGTTTTCACTTCCGTATGGCCATAGGGAAACGTATTCCCCCGAACCGAACTCGGTCCATATGAGCCTATAATAGGTGAGGATTGAGGAATCTGCTGGTTCGGGTACCTCAACTTTAGAGCTAAACCACATATATTGAACCCTAAGGGCCCACCTTAGGTAGAACTATGTCAAACCCTAGTGGTCACCCTGATAGGTTCTATGTTATTTATTTTTTCTATGCTAACGGGTTTTCTTTGTTTTGATTGCATTGCATTCATATCATAGAAAAGAGGTGTTGATTTCAAATTCGATTGCTAAATAGAAAAGTTTGTCATAAGAAGATAGGTTTTTTGATAAAGTGGATTATAATACGATCTCGTCCGAATATAGTCTAAGTGAACACAAGAAGAGAAGACTGATAGCCGGCGAAGGAACACAAGACTTTATTACCCAAGGATTCAAGCTGGCAAAGACAAATCGAGAATCACCACGTCTCGACTTTCTTGAAGAATCTAACGAGTATTATGGAGCAGTGAGTCGTGATCAAGCAAAAATGAGCTAGAGGAGGCATCTATTAGAAGTTTGCAAGACTTGACTTTTGTGAAGAAGGGATTCAAGTTTTCACTTGGACTATGAGGATAAGGCCGTGTATGCGATCCATTTTGTGTAAAGAAATTTGCTTTCTAGAAAAGTTTTTCTAATGTAACTGAATACAAAATCAACGCCTCTCTTTCTTTGCATTCATGCATTTGCATTACATTGCATCATTTGCATTAAATTGTATCATTTGCATTAGATTTTTACAAAAGGACCCTAATTAGGTAAAATGTTTCAGTTAACCTGGAAAACATGGAACAAAGATTGGAAAGAATAGAGCAAATGCAAGTACAAATGCAAGGAATATCATAGACCAGCTAACCTAGTTGCTAGCTGGAAGAATTAGAAAAATGAGAGGCCTAGTAGTCAACAACGTGGATGACGAGAAAGACATCGTTTATTCCCCAAAAGGTGTCCCAACTCAACTAGATACGCATTCGCATAGGGGACCCGTCATTATTGAACCCCGATGTCAAGCTGATACTTCGGCCTTATTGAAGTTCCCAATGTGTTCAGATTTTGACCTGAATAATGATTACGCCAAAACGGTTGTTGTGGTAGAAACAAGAGAAAGAGGAGAATGGACCTCAAATGCCCTGAGGAAGAAGGAAAAGAGAACTGGTAGTTATAACAAGAGCCATTCGGAGCCAATTACAATGAACCAGCCAAGGACGGTAACTACCAACGATCAGCTTTCTCTAAAGCAAAACTCTGAAAAGCTCCAATTTACGCCAATCCCGATGACGTATAAGGATCTATATCAAAGTTTATTTGATGCGCATGTGGTGTCCCCATATTATCTGCAACCGTTACAACCCCCATACCCTAAATGGTATGACTCCAACGCTCAATGTGATTTCCATACAGGAGTAATGGGGCATTCAATAGAAAATTACACTGCCTTCAAAAAGGTAGTTGAGAGACTTCTTAAGATGGGAGTTGTCAAGATTGATGATACACCCGGTGTGGAGAACCCATTACCCGATCATGGAAACAAAAAAGTTGTGATCCCTTGAAGAAATCGAAAGTGAAGAGGGAATCAGAGAACGAAGTTTACAAGCCCTTGTGTTCTTTGGAATGTTTTAAATAATGAGACTGTGGAAGAAATCCCTGTACTTTTATGGCTAATCTAGAGTAATGTGCAAAACATGCTTGTTGCCTTAAGCCTAGAGGCAATAAGACCCCTTTTGTGAAATAGACTTATGTCCTAAATTTTTATTTCAATAAAATGCATCTGTTTGAGCACATATTCTTTTATTCTTTCTATTTTATATTGTACATTTTTAGAATATTCTTTCATTCTTCATTCATAATCATACAAATAATCATCCTTAGAATCATTTATTCCTTGGATTTCTTGCCTTCATACCTAGGTACCCAGATATCAATGACATGAGCGACATTGTTGCTGACTCCCTTTTTGAACAAGATATTGGTCTAGGGGATCTCAGGATTTTGAAGATGACAGAGATTGTGACATATCTTTTGACTTGTTAAGAATGATTTAACAAGATGAAAAGCAGACCTTACTCTACAAAGAGTCATTGGATATTGCGAGCCTAGGAAATGGGTGAAGATCGAAGCCCAGCTTACCATAGAAATAAGGCAAGACATCATTGAGTTGTTTTCAAGAATTCAAATATGTTTTCGCACAATTTTATCAGGACATGCATTGGCTAATAAGAAGCAGGCTAAACAAAGAGGATCGGGCACTGTTGATTCACCATGGAAGGGGATTGCATCAGTCATACTGCAAATACGGAATTAAAGAAGACAAGATTCATATGCCTACTCCGGTTCTTCACAAATTTTCCTTATGTGGGGCATGGATGTGATGGGGCCAATCTTGTCAAAAGCTTTTAGTCAATATCGACTCGTCGGCATGGTTATCATTTACTTCACTAAGAGAGTGGAAGTAGCTTCATATGCCAATGTTACAAGGTTGAAGTCATCAAATTCATCAAAAAAACAAAAAAAAATGAAGGAAAAGATCAAATGCTATAAAGGATCAAGTTTAAATAACTGTACAAAAGTCAAAGTCTACAATTTGTCCAAAGATCAGACGGCATATCACAATGCAACAAAAGTTGCCAAAAAAAAAAAGAAAAAAGAAATGAAAGGTGGCTAAGACTTGTAAAGATTGGCATAAGAAGCTATCACTACTCTCTATGATTATCAAACATTAGCTAGGACCTTTGCTGGGGTAATACATTTCTCATCAGAATAGAAACAGTTTTGCCAATTGAACCTAGTTGAAGAAAAGATTAAAGTTATCCATCACGATCAGATGATGGAAGCTTGTGATAAAGAGGTTCACCCTAGAGAATTCCACAAGGGAACCTGATGTTGAAAAAGATTTTTCCTCTACAAAACGATTTCAGAGGAAAGCATATTCCGAACTAGGAAATACCTTATGTTGGAAAGGCCTATTCTGGAGGAGCATTGATATTGACTGAGATGAATGGCGAAGACTTGCCTAATTCGGCGAATTCAGGTTCAAACATGAAGTATTTTACCTGAAAGCGGAAAGTCCAAGGTGAAAACCCGCAAAGGGCACCTTGAGTGCCAAAAAAAAAGAGAGAAGAAAAGAAAGAAAAAGAAAAAAAGGAGAGGCCAAGGGGAAAACCCGCAAAGGGCACTTTGAGACCAAAGGGGATTTGAGTTGAAAACCCGAAAAAGGCGACTCAAATTTGGAGCAAAAAACGGGGCATACAGTAGTCTTGCTACGTCTGAATTAGCAATGAGGAAGTGTTACGCCTTGGGGCATCAACAAAGTACTCCGGATCCCCTAAACATATTGAGTTTAAAATGGTCCTTAAGCTCAGGCTGCGATATCTGGGGCACCTAGCTTCTATCCTACTCATTTTTGAATTCCTTATCTTTGATTGCTTTATTATTTTTGAGATACACCCAAATCAATTTTCTTTTATTCCCTAGGTTATCTTTGATTAAATTATTTTTCTGAGCTATGCTCCTGACTAATTTCTTTCTCGCCCATTTTTGTGTTCTTTTTCAAGCATTTATTGAAATAACAATCTATGGACTAATAACACTTTCATAAAAGGAGTTTCGTATATTACTCGGGAAGCTTCTAAATAATATGAGAATCTGAAACAGGACTATTGTTCAAAACTCACCAAGCCTAAGGTATTGGAAATATTGGAAAATGATTATCTCTTCGGATCTTTATTGGATAAGACAATTTCGTTGGTGATACCATATCGGCAAATGACAAATAAGATCAAGCCGAGTATAAAAGGGGATCATTGTCGAAAGACCCTGCATTCATGGGAATGTGGAAAACGATACAAGTTCTATACCTCTAAGTGGTAATAGATTGGATGGAAGAAGCCAAATGTTATTACAATAGGAGGCACAAACTTCATGTCCCAAAGTTCGAGTGGAGTGGACTCAGAATTATCACGGGGCAAAATAATTGAACAAAAAATGATACTTCAAGGGGACTGAAGATGAAACCTTGACGGATAAATGAGTGATAACACCTTGAGCGGGAACCATACTCATATCATTTTACATATCATAGCATGTCTAATTAGGAGCATTTGATGCATTTCGATCAAGGCATCCTAATTAGTAGACAAAAGCATATATCCATTCTACAGGTTATGTCCTCTAAAGGACAATGTAGTAAGATTGAAAATTCTAGTCTTCCATCCCTGAGTTTGTAGTGGAGCAGATTGGAGATAGCAGATCTGGCAATTCCTGAGCTTGCAGGAAGCCAATCGAAGACATCAATCTGGTGATCCCTGAGCTTACAGGGATCAGATTGAAAATAGTAGATTTGGCAATTCCTGAGTTTGCAGGAAGCAGATCGAAGACATCAGTCCTATCTCCCTGACCAGCTGTGGAATAGGTCAAAAATTGTAGATCTTGTCACCCTAAGCAGTAGGAAACCGAGATCGAACGGCAAGTCCTATCTCCCTAAGCAATAGTGGAACAGATTTAAGCCACCAGCCCTATCTCTATGACTAGCAGTGGAATAGGTCAAAGATTGTAGATCTTGTAACCCTAAGCAGTAGGGAACCAAGATCGAACGGCAAATCTTGTCTTCCTAAGCAGTAGTGGAACAGATTTAAGCCATCAGTCCTATCTCCCTGACCAGCAGTGGAATAGGTCAAAAATTGTAGATCTTGTCACCCTAAGTAGTAGGGAACCAAGATCGAACGACAAGTCTTGTCTCCCTAAGCAGTAGTGGAACAGATTTAAGTCACCAGCCCTATCTCCCTAGCCAGCAGTGGAATAGGTAAAAAAATGTAGATCTTGTCACCCTAAGCAATAGGGAACCAAGATCGAACGGCAAGTCTTGTCTCCCTAAGCAGTAGTGGAATAGATTTAAGTCACCAGCCCTATCTCCATGACCAGAAGTGGAATAGGTCAAAGATTATAGATCTTGTCACCCTAAGCAGTAGGGAACCAAGATCGAACAGCAAATCTTGTCTCCCTAAGCAGTAGTGGAACAGATCAAGCCACCAACCCTATCTCCCTGACTAGCAGTAGAATAGTCAAAGATTGTAGATCTTGTCACCCTAAGCAGTAAGGAACCAAGATCGAACGGCAAGTCTTGTCTCCCTAAGCAGTAGTGGAACAGATTTAATCGACCAGCCTTATCTCCCTAACTAGCAGTGGAATAAGTCAAAACATTGTAAATCTTGTCACCCTAAGCAGTAGAGGACCAAGATCGAACGACAAATCTTGTCTCTCTAAGCAGTAGTGGACCAAGATCGAATGACAAATCTTGTCTCCCTAAGCAGTAGTGGAACAGATTTAACCACCAGTCTTCCATCCCTGAGTTTGCAGTGGAGCAGACCAAAGATAGCCAATCTGGCATTCCTGAGTTTGCAGGAAGTAGATCGAAGACATCAGTCTAGTGATTCCTGAGTTTGCAAGGATCAAATTGAAAATATCAGATCTGGTCTCCCTGAGTTTGCAGTGGAGCAGATCAAAGGATAGTGGATAGTGCCTTCATGAAGTTGAAGCTATCAAACTTACTAAAATCAAGATGAAGTTCCAATACCATTGACTTTGTAGTGGATTTGGAGTCATTTGAAGAAGACGAGGATCAAGAAGTCGAGGCTCGGCCAAGACTGGGCAAAATTGGTCCTTTTATAGTCTTTGCTCTATTCTCGTTACACGACAATGAGCAAAGAGGGGCAGCTGTAAGAGCCCATTTTTGCCCGGGCCGGAATAAACCAAAAAATAAATAATAAATGTCCAAAGTCTTAAACAGTCCATTTACAAACCATTTAGCCCAATACTCGTGGCCCAATTCCTAAACTACCCAGCCACCCAATACATTAACCCAGAGCCCAAACAAATAACCCAAAACAGATTTTAACTACCTAGACCCAAATTCCTGCGGCCTAAATGGCCCAATGCTTAAACAGGTAACAGAAGACCTAGGGTTTCTAGAAACCCTAGGCGCCGCAAGCGAGAATCCAGCCCCGCGCCGCAATCAAAGCCTCGCGCCCCAGCAAGCAGCCCCTCCTCGCGCCTTGCGCCGCAAATCAGGCTCTCGTCCAGCCTCAATCCGCACCCGAATGACGCCTTCACCGAGATCTGCGCCATTCACCTACATAAGAAAGGAAAGAACAGCAACAAAGATGGGATTTTTATTGTATTTCCTTTTTATTTTTTGGGTTATAAAAACCCCAATGAACCTATAACAGAGAGGGGGGACACACGAAAAATAACAGAGAGAAAATAGAATATACAGGAAACTTTTCAAATACAGAGATTAATAAAAAAAAACCTCAACAAACAGAGGTGATTTCTTCGTTTGAGATTTATATTATTTTATTTGTTTTTTTTTCAAGCAGTAAACATACATAAAATAAAAAAGGGTGTGAAAATACCTTTGAGAACGGAGATCTTGGGCCTTCTCACCATCATCGGAGGTGGCGCGTGTGGCCACGCGCACGACGGAACCCTAGCTGGATTCGTGTCTCAGGCCGAATTTCGAAAGCTCTCTCATCATTTTTTTATATTTCAGTGCTTAAAATGAATTTTGGGGGCCGAATTCTCACTTTTATAGCCCATTTACACGACGTCGTTTTGGCGTGGTCAGGTAAGGACCAAAACGACGTCGTTTCAAGAGAGGATCCGCGTGTCGACCCGAATACCCGAATAGGATCCGCGTGTTTTCAGAAAATGGGAATTTTATTCCTTTAGTCCCTTCGCATTATTTCAATTTTATAATTAAGTCCGTTTATTTTCTTTTATTTATAATTTAACCCCTTTATATTTGTTTTTATTATTATTTGATCCTGATTTCTTTATTTATTTTTCAAACCTTTTTTAAATTTAAATTATTCTGATATTATATTGAGGTATTTTATTATTAGTTTTAATTATTTATATATTAATCTATTAATAGTATAAATTTATATATTTTACTATCTTTATATTTATTTATTTTACTTGTTTTAATTTATATATTATTATATGTTTTTATTTATTATATATATTTTGTATATTATATAGTATTATATTATATTATTTTTATTTATTTTTTAAATTTTATTTTTGTATAAAAATTTATTTATACTTTATAGCATGTTTCACTTATATTATTTATATTATATTTTTTTAAAATATCTTTATTTAAAATTATTTTTTTTGTCATTTATATTATATGTATATAATTTTTTTTACTTATTTATCATCTAATCTTGCTTTAAAATCTTCATATTTGTTTAATAATTTTCTTTTATTTTAATATTATTGTTTTATGTATATATTTATTTGCCCATACTCTCTCATTTATTTATTTATGATTGCCATTGTATAGTTATTTATATATTGTTTTATGAATACATTTTTTTTACAAGATTACTATATTTGATCTAAAGGTTTTTAAAGTAAAGCAATGTTTTGATATTTAGAAATTCGAGAAATAGTGCCCTAACGTGCTGGGTTGCGATTTTCCGTTTGGCTAAATAACTAAATATCCTTTTAACAAGTTTTACAAATCATGAGAGGATTTTGATTACGAAGGTTTTAAAATATCGTGTCCTAACGTGCTGGATGTGACATTTATATTCTTTCGAAACAAAGAAATCTCATTTTTTTAAATAAAAAACTTTATTCTTGGGAATTCAAAACATTGTATCCTAACTTATTGGGTGTAATGTTTTATATCTCGAGGTAAGAATTTTCTAGAATAAAGATGTACCTAGTTTTGAAGTCATGAGATACTGTATCCTAACTTACTGGGTATGGTATTCTTATTTCTTTGAGATAGGTAGTCTTGGTTTACCTTCAAATAAAGGATCTTATTTTAAACTTTTTTAAATTTCAAACTTCTGGACATGATTTTATCGATTAGGTACCAATTTTTGGGCGTTACGAGGGTGCTAACCCTTCCTCGTACGTATCCGACTCCCAAACTCATTTTCTTGTTTTTTTGTAGACCAAAATCAAATGTTTTAAAATAAAACGTTTTCAAAGGTGATCCAATCACACCTAAGGAAAAAAGGATTGGTGGCGACTCCCATTTCGTTTTTAAAAGTCGATCCCCATTTTCTAAACCCGATTTTAAAATGGTTTCGACAGAAAGCAAACACGACAAATGCTGAATCTCAGTTTACTTGGGTAATTCATCGTCAATTCATCTTTTTCATTGAACGATCGTACTCATTTCCCGTGTTCCGTTTCTCCGTAATAATCGATTCAATTTCATAGCTTTAGCACATGATTTTCTTATTTTTAACAATTAATATGAATAAATACTAATTATCATTCAGAAACAATTTGAATTATTGATAATTTAATCGTAAGAACTTACCCGGAATGATTTGCAGTAGTTGTAGAAATTTCAAGGACTATTCGGCAACTTTATCCTTTCCTCGTTTATCTTCAATTTCTTGATCTATAATATAAAATTATTCATTTATCAGTATCTAATTTCATTCTAATTTAATTCATAATTTATGCCCCTTAATTTTCAAAATTGCACATTCACCCCAAATTTTATAATTTTTAGAATTTAGTCCCTACTCAATTAACCCCTCAATTGAGCTAATTTTTCTCAATTAACACTTTATTCTATCACTTTAAAATACTTAACAACCCTTGGAAATCATAATTTCAGCATTAAACTTTAATTCCAAACTTTTTTACAATTATGTCCTAAAAATCAATTTCTACTAAAATCACTTAATAAATCCTTAATATAATAAAATTAAAACTTCAAATCCATGCTAAATCATCATGAAATTACAGCAATCATTCATTTCAACTTTCAAAATCATCCATAGAATCAAAAACTAATGAATTAGATAGTAGGACCTCGTAGTAAAAGTCTTTAAAACACAAAAATTACAAGAAAAAGGCAAGAATTAACTCACTTGATGAAAAAATTATGAAAAACCAGCTTAGAAAACCCACCTATGGCGTTTTTGGCTGATGATAATGAAGAAAAAAGAAGAGAAATCTAGATATTTCTTATTAGTCCTATCTTTATTTAGTTAATTTTGCAATATTCCAATTTTGATCTTATTTCATCAATTTTTCTGATTTTTTCTCTACTTATGCCGCCCAAAATATCTCCCTTGAGCTATTTTTCTCTTTAAGTCTTTCCTTGTTTGATAATTGAGCTATTTAATCCTTCTAGCAACTTTTACACTTTTTCTAATTTAGTCCTTTTTATTTAATTGACTACCCAAAAGTTAAAATTTCCTAACGAAATTTTAATATCACATTACTAACACTCCATAAATATTTATAAAAATATTTTTGGCTCCATTTTACGAAATCGAGATCTCGATACCTCATTTTCAACTTAATTTATTTAATAATTTCTTGTTAAATCTTAATTTCACCTATTTAAAAATATTTCTAATACCTCACTCGACTTCTAAATATTATTTTATTTTAATTTCCTAATCTCACTTGTCGGATTTAATGATCTCAAATCACTAGTCCGACACTATTGAATTTTAGGCTGTTACATTTACTCCCTCTCATATAAGCATCACTTAAGATATTTAAAACTACGCAATCCAAAGCTGAAAATTAATTTCTCAAATGTAACTGTAGAGAGTGACCAATCAAATTCTCGATTATTCTTTGCATTGGATGAGGGGTGTTACAACAGTGCATATCTTTCTCCCCTTATTTGAACATCATTTTATAACTCAATATTGAGTCATTCAATATTATTTATCAATAATAAATCATCAACATATACAATAAATTTTGTTGATGCATATCAATATAGCAATAAAATTCAATTGCATTCTCATACTTTAAATGTTGCCAACAACTTTATAAAGCATGATGTATTGTATCATCCACTATTACCACTACAATGAGTGCATTGTGCACATAAAGAAATAATACTTTAGGACCATCGTTTTATAACATTATTGTTTGACCATTTGTATTCCTTTTATATATCTCCAATCTACATGAAAAATTAGCTTGATTAATTTTGATTATATAAACACTATTGGATACTCAACAGTAATTGTTTATAATATCATTGTATGACAATTTGTCCTTATTGAACACTCGATCTTCATATCGAGACAAATTTTTATTTTTAGATATACTTTCATTATAAAGTTTATCTATTGAATAATTATATCTCTTGGAAATTCTTCAGGAACTCCAATGATTTTTGATACATTAATATCAACAATGATGATAATAATTTATATGTATAAATACATTAATTAATAAAAACTCCTGAACAAAATCATATTTACATTTAATGATTTTCTCATGAAACTCGAGTTTTATGCTTCAGAAATCAATATTATCAAATAGGTTATATTAGCTTAATACAAATTCACTAGATGTAAATAAATAACTTTATTTGGTGTTTGCATCCACCACAAATTAATCATTTTTCATAACCAAAATCAAGTGTCTTGTGAAAATTCTTGTTAGAAGTCAATTATATTTATTATGACTTGTACTTTTTTTCATTATTATTCTAACATGTACTCCCCTTGGTTTTACACCTTCTAGGTGTTTAAACTTCAAGTTCGAGATACATTTCATAAGTTATAATAGAAGTAGCTTTTTATTTTGATGAGTTGTTCCCATATCAATGCTTTCAAATATATTTTCATTCAAGATTCTTAGTTTTCCATAATATTAAAGTGTTCTACGTATATTATCGTTGCCGACAACAATTTCCTTTTGTCATCTCTATTATATTTAGTTATGATATAACTTATTGGGATATCCCCATTATATTCATAATTTCACGTATCTAAACTTCTTTTGGGGTTTGTCTATATAAAAAGTCAAATTCATTTATACTCACAAATCATGTGTTAGAAATAATCTAATAGGCAACATAATTATCATATCAATGACATATATTATGAAAGATATACAAAATTTAAGCAAAAATATTGAAATTGCTGATACTTCAATCTTATTCGAAGTCATAGATCATAAACAAGCATACTATGGAATATATAAAACATAAATTCATACTTAAATACGAAGAAAAAAAATGAGTATCATTTTCAACATTTTTTTTTCATTAAGAATATTGAAATTTCAAATTCTTTCAAGCATACATAGAAAATCATATACTGTAGGATTGTTGCTTCAACAAGGATGTTGTACATCTAGATTAATTATTTTCCAATGGAATATTGAATATTAACGGGCAAACTTGTGCTACTTGTAACAACCCCGAACCCGGCCCACAAGCCTTGACCGAATCTGGTATGTCACGGAGTAGAAACATTTTTGAAAGATTTGGGTTAACAGTGGAAATCTGAAAATATTGTTAAAGTATTAAAACAGTGTTTGCTAAAACTTAGGTGAGATTTTATTGATAAATACGGTTGAGTTGAAACCTTTTTCTTTTGAAAACATTTGGCCATTTAAAAATTTTTGAACCATCAAAGTTTTTGTTAACTTAGAGAATTCCGTTACCCGATGGTAACATCTTTGAAACCGAGTACGAGTATAATTTTGAAAAACGTTACTTTTCAACCGATATGCTTAACAGTTCATAAGTTCGTCAGTCATATAATATAGTAAAAACAACTACCTAAACATCCAAAATAATAAGCGGCCATATTACAACCCAATCGAAATTTAGTAAATAATAAACTTAAAACGGGGCAAAATAAAATTTCAAGTCCACGGAATAAGCATGGCTGCCTCGAGTCCTCCCCGGCTCCATCTCCGCGATCTACTCACCTACAAAACAATACGGGAAGGGGTGAGTCACCAAGACTCAGTGTATAAAGCCCCAACCCGAAAATACAACTCATACACAAGATATCAGTAATGCATGCAATTATGCAACCCAAACTAGCCATCCATACTCCTTTTTCTACCCCGTGTGGTACCAAACCCCTGGTGGTGCCAAACCACTGGTGACCGAAGTCACAAATATCAGATGATGGGGCCAACCCATCGTGTGGTACCAAACCACTGATGACCATAGGTCACAATATCACATGTGGTGCCAAACCATTGGTGGTGCCAAACCACTGGTGACCGAAGTCACAATATCAATATGTGGTGCCAAACCACTGGTGGTGCCAAACCACTGGGACTTAGTCACAAATATCAATATGTGGTGCCAAACCACTGGTGACCGAAGTTACAAATATCAAATGATGGGGCTAACCCATCGTGTGGTACCAAACCACTGGTAACAGTCCATAGAGATCATCTCCCTCCCCTCATCAATCCCACCATCATCATGCTCACATAACAAGTATCATGATCCCATATATCATGCATTCGTATATAGCATAACATTTAACAGCATATGATGGCATACACAACATATATCATAGATCGAGTAATAGGGGACTTACCCGAAAACCAAGCTTATGCCCACAAGGCAAAGTTACTACATGAGAGGTTATAAATATCATCATAATAAATATTTATACTAATAAAGTGTGTAAGAGCTTACACACCTATTTAATCGGAGATCTAAAGAGGAATCGCGAATTTATCCGATATCACAAAAGTCTCGAACCGTATCCCGTATTGTACCTATATTCGGCCACTATAGGTTAGTGCCATAGACCATTCGGCCAACCCAAAATAATACCAAAGGGTTACCCACGAACCCGAAACCTTACCTACACGTCCTTTGAACACTAACCACCTCACGGTATGCAAAACTGCTTCACTTTTCTACCATCGGAAAATCGTTAATAGCCACATCAATAACCTTCGGCTTCCAACTAAATAATTTGCTAAAATAGATCTTTACCACCACTCACCTTAGGAAACAATTTTCGAAAGCTTCCTTCAATCGACTATGGCTCCCCTACAATCGGTTTAACTATGTTAATAAGAGTCATAGGCCATTCGGCCATAATCTTTGATCCAAAAAAAATAGAATATCACCTCTTACCTTGATAATTACTTCGGCCTTTAAACACCACAAGTCAGCACCACTTGGTATTGTCAGGGGGGTTCGGCTACCCTTAAGGAGGAGGAAGGAACCGAAAACAGCACCTATCTTTAAGGGGGATTCGGCCAAGAAGAACAAAAAGGAGAAAAGAGATTTGAAGAAATTTGGCACTTGTAGACTAGGGAGAATTCGGCCAAAACAAAATGAGAGAGGAAGAGAAAAGCAATTGGATGGAATTTGGCATCTCCCTTTGTTACGCTCAAGGCCGAAAATGGAGGTCCCAAAGCTTGCCTCAATCGTCCAAAGCTCCCAAGCAAAAACCATCACCATTTGAAAATTTCTATAATAATAAAACATTGTTTAATTCATCCCCCATTACTACCCCATGCTTTAATAAAATAATGGTAAGAATCTTACCCATACACCATCATAAAACAAATAATAATAATAATAATAATAATAATAATAATAATAATAATAATAATAATAATAATATATCACCCTACCCCTCATACCTTGCAGCCGAAAAAAAAGAGACAAAGGCAGCATGCATGCGTGCGCCCCATGCAGCGCCTAACCACGCCGGCCAACAGAAAAAAAAAGAAGGCCATGCTTTGCTGCCCCCAGGTCTCGAACCCGAGACCTGGAGAGAATCCCCCACGCTTCCTGCCAGTTTGCTAATGCGACTTTCATGACATAAATTGTCAAAACTTTCTTTTAACCTATACTTCGCTGGTCCCTTATCCTTTAGCGCTAATAGCAAAAACTTAAAATGCCCTAAGTGCGACTCCCAGGACTCGAACACGAGACCTGAAGGAATAATCCCAAGCCTCCAGTAGCGCCCTTAGCCACCCGGCCAAGGCGTATTTCATGGCATAAGCGCATCACAGATTTCTTTTAAGCTTTCTTCGCTTGGCTCCTGTACGCAATAAAGCCAAAGCAAAAATAAAACGTGCTTGCGCCCTCAGCAGGACTCGAACATCAGTCCTTAATGCCGAATTTCCCAACTACAACCCGCGCCACTTTAATACTTGACTTTCATGTCCAAGAATGCTCTCAAATTCCTTTTAAAACCTTCTTAGTTAGCCCTTTCTTTTTAGGCGCCAAAACCCAAAATGATAAAACACTCCCATGTGGCTCGAACCTCTTCTCCCCTGCACTCCCTTGTACCCTAACACCTCAAGCCACACTGCCACTCACTGACTTATATCATAATTCGCCCCAAAATATATATATATAAGGCTTCCTCACTTAGTCTTTCTTTTTCAAGCCCTAAAAGAAAAAAAATTTTTAAGGCTAATTCCGACTCGACCTGGGGTTATGTCTAGACCCAAAAACAACCATAACATTTATTCAGGCAACACATGCAATTAAAATATTTGCAAACAAACCCCCTTAATTCGGGATGTTACAGGTCCACCCCCCTAAAAAAATAATTTCGTCCCCGAAATTACCTGGATCAGAAGAGTTGGGGGTATTGCTGCCGCATCACATCCTCGGGCTCCCACGTAGCTTCCTCCACGCCATGATTCCGCCATAGGACCTTCACTAAAGGAACTGACTTCCTACGCAAAACTTTTACATCCTGATCTAGGATCTGTACAGGCTCCTCTTCCACCGTCAAATCCGGACTCACCTCAACTTCCTCAACTGCCAAGACGTGTGATGGATCAGAACGATAGCGTCTAAGCATGGAGACATGAAACACATCGTGAATCTGACTCAGTTCTGCTAGCAACTCGAGCCGATAAGCAACTGGTCCCACTCGTCTCAACACCTTAAACGGTCCAATGAACCTTGGACTTAACTTGCCCTTTTTCCCAAATCTTAATACTTTCTTCCATGGCGAGACCTTCAGAAAGACTTCGTCTCCCACGGTAAACTCTATGTCCCTCCGCTTGAGATCGGCATAAGACTTTTGCCTATCCGAGGCTTCTTTCAACCGAGCTTGGATCTTCTTCACCTTATCCTCAGTTTCTGCAACCAATTCTGGTCCTAACATTCGTCGCTCACCCAACTCTGTCCAACAAGTAGGTGTGCGACACCTCCTACCATACAACGCTTCATATGGTGCCATCTTAATGCTTGCCTGGAAACTATTGTTGTATGCGAACTCAGCTAATGGCAGAAACTCTTCCCAACTACCTCTGAAGTCCAAAACGCAGCCTCTTAACATGTCCTCTAAAATCTGAATAACCCTTTCCGACTGCCCGTCAGACTGTGGATGGAATGATGTACTGAAATCCAACCGTGTACCCAAAGCCTGGTGTAGTGCTCTCCAAAACCTCGACGTAAATCTGGGATCTCTGTCTGAGATGATCGATACTGGCACACCGTGCAATCTCACTATCTCTGCCACATACAACTTAGCTAACTTCTGAAGCGAGTAATCTACTCTTACCGGAATGAAATGAGCTGACTTGGTCAGACGGTCCACAATCACCCAAACTGCATCCTTCTTGCTGGGCGTGAGGGGTAGCTCACTGATGAAGTCCATAGTAATCCTCTCTCATTTCCACTGAGGAATCTTCACTGGTTGAAGTAACCCTGATGGCAACTGATGTTCGGCCTTTACCTGCTGACACGTCAGACACCTTCCCACGAATTCAGTTACCTCACGCTTCAACCCCGGCCATCAGAACTGCTTCCGTAAATCTCCATACATCTTGCTACCTCCAGGATGCATAGCGTATGGGCTGCTATGTGCATCCTGAAGAATTCTTTGCCTCAATTCCACATCCTTCGGCATACAAGGCCGCCCTTGAAAACACAACACACCATCACCAGTCAAACTATACCCTTCTAAACTACCATCTTGAACTTACAACCTCCGCACGTTTAAATTGTCATCCCCTAATTGCTTTTCCTTAATCTCCTCGATCCAAGTTGGCTTAACTTGTAACTCTGCCAAAAGACTTCCATCGTCGTATAGACTGAGATGAGCAAACATCGCCCTTAAGTCTGTCACGACCTTCCGGCTCAACGCATCAGCCACCACGTTAGCCTTGCCTGGATGGTACTCAATGGAACAGTCGTAATCCTTCAACAGTTCAATCCATCGGCGCTGCCTCAAATTTAAGTCCTTCTGCGTCAAAAGATACCTCAGACTTTTGTGATCCGTGTAGACTATCGATTTCTCCCCATACAAGTAGTGTCTCCATATTTTCAAAGCGAAGACTACTGCCGCTAACTCCAAGTCGTGAGTCGGATAGTTAACCTCATGCGGTCTTAGCTGACGGGATGCATAGGCCACTACCTTCCCTTCCTGCATCAACACACATCCCAAACCAGTATGGGACACATCACAATAAACCGTGAACAACTTCCCTGCCTCAGGCTGTACTAAAACTGGAGCTTCCGTCAGAATTTTCCTTAGCTTATCAAAACTTTCTTTCTGTTTCTCTGACCAAACAAATGGGACTCCTTTTCTTAATAGCTTAGTCAATGGCGCTGCGATTAAAGAGAATCCTTCCACAAATCTTCGATAGTACCCGGCCAGACCCAGAAAACTTCGAATTTCCGCCACTGACCTAGGCGGTTTCCAATCCAACACCGCTTCAACCTTGCGGGGGTCCACTCTAATCCCTTCAGCTGACACCACGTGACCTAAGAAAGCCACCTCCCTAAGCCAAAATTCGCACTTACTGAATTTGGCATACAACTGCTTCTCCCTCAGCATTTACAGAACTGCATGAAGGTGTACGTCATGCTCTTCTTCAGATTCAAGTACACCAAAATGTCGTCTATAAACACTACAACGAACCGATCCAGATAGGGTTGAAAGACCCGGTTCATCAGGTCCATGAACGCAGCTGGTGCATTCGTCAAACCAAAAGGCATTACCAGAAACTTGTAGTGCCCATACCGAGTACGGAATGCAGTCTTATGGATATCAGCTTCCTTCACCTTAAGCTGATGATACCCCGACCGAAGGTCGATCTTGGAGAAAACCGATGCACCCTTGAGTTGATCGAACAAATCATCAATCCTGGGTAAGGGATACCGGTTCTTTATCATCAGCTTATTCAACTGTCGATAGTCTATACACATCCGCATCGTACCATCCTTCTTTTTGACAAACAGCACTGGAGCTCCCCAAGGCGATACACTCGGTCGGATGAATCCTCTATCCAACAACTCCTGGATCTGAGCCTTCAACTCCACTAATTCTTTCGGTGCCATTCGATACGGAGCTATAGATACTGGCGCAGTTCCAGGTAACAAATCTATGCCAAACTCAACCTCTCGATCAGCAGGTAATCCTGGGAGTTCTTCGGGAAACACATCAACATACTCCTTCACAGTCCGCACATCCTTAATAGTTGCATCCTTAGCTTCCAAAGCACAAACATGCACTACATAGGCCTCACAACCCTTCCTAACCATCTTTTCCGCCTTCAATGTAGAAACCAGATTAGATAAGTAATCCCTCCTCTTACCTATCATTACTACCTCATTTCCCTCCATGGTCTTCAACACCATGCGCTTAGCTGCGCAATCCAGGCTAGCTTGGTACTTTACTAGCCAATCCATCCCGAGAACCAGATCGAACTCCCTAAACGGTAGTTCCATCAAATCAGCCAAGAACACGACCCCTTGGAGTTCTAGGGGTACATCCCTATAGAGTTTACTTACTTCTACAGAGTGACCCAGAGGGCTTAACACAGTCATCTTCTTAGAAGTCAGTTCAAAGTCTAAGTTCAGAGTTTCCACAACGCTACTAGCAATGTACGAGTGAGTCGAGCCAACATCAATCAAGGTGCTATAAGGTACTCCAAAGATTAAAAACATACCGGTGATGACGTCCGGTGCATCACTCTCCTCTTGACGCCTCGCAGCATAAACCAAGCCAGGTTGCCTATCCTCAGTACCACCGGTACCTCCACTCGATGTCCCATGACCTCTGCCAGCACCATTACCTCCCCTGCCAGCGCCACGACCTCTCGGTGGCTGATGGTTATCCCTCCTATTCAGTGGACGATCCTGACCCTCGGACCTCGGCCTCGCTGCCTTTTTCGGACAGTCCCTAACTCGATGTGTCATGGATCTATATTCGAAACATCCCCGATTACCATTCCGACACTCTCCCGTGCGAGACTTTCCACACTGAGTACATCGTGGCGGCTATTGAGTATTAGCAGCAGCAGGCCTAGCAGCTTGATCTGACCCACCATACCTTGTTCTCTTTTGCTGGTTTCCGGAAAGCCTTGAAGATCCGGTGCTCCTCTTGTTCCAGCTCCTATCTTGATTTCGTTTAAAAGACTGTCTTACCCCTTCAGCAACTTTAGCCTTCTCTACCAGGACAGCGAACTCTCTTTCTTGTTGCGGAGCTATCATCATCCTCAGCTCATCCCGTAGCCCATCCTCGAATCTGACACAGCGTTCATACTCGGTACTCACAATACCGCTAGCATATCTACTCAATCGGAGAAATTCAGCCTCATACTCTGCCACGGTCTTATTACCCTGAACCAGGTTCAAGAAGGCCTTTCGCTGCGCATCCACATAGCTGGCTCCTATGTATTTCCTTTGGTAGGCTGCCCTAAAGAAATCCCATGTGAGATCCTCCGCTGTCGCTCCGTCCCTCACAGTGAGCCACCACTGATATGACTCATCCCGGAGCAGAGAGATTATACCCTTCAGTTTTTCCTCAGCCGAAAAATCCAGGTCATCCATGATCCTTTCAGTGGATTCCAACCAACATTCCGCCGTGTTGGGTGCTACACCTGATACACCTCGAAATATCTCTGCCCCATTCGGTCGAAGTATCTCAGGTATAGATTTCCGAGCTCCTGAACCTCTACCAGCCTCGGCCATCGACTCTAGAACATGCAGCATAGCCTGCGTTACCGACTCGCCCCCCGTCTGATCCTGATGTCCAACACCAAAAGTTGAGGGTGGTGGTGGAGGTGGTATCTCATTATCCGATCCCTGGCCCGACCTAACTGGTTCTGACACAGCCATTCGGCCTCTACCGCGTCCTCGACGGCCGCGACCTCTAGAACTCATTTCTTATAGCGCAATCTGTCTTAAAAAGTTTTATGAGTTAGCCAATTTTCCACTGATTATTAGCGAAGAAATTTTTGTGAACGAAGTTTAGAAGTTGTGCTTTCGATCAAACAGGTTTCAAGTCTTCTATCGTAATTCGAGGATACACATTCACTTATTCCATCACCTTTTTGTCCAATTCCTAACCCGGGGGTATTTTTGTCATTTACCCTATAGGGGTATTTTGGTAATAAAACAGAGTAAGTTTGTAAATCTTAATAAAACAGGGATATTTCTTTTTTAAAATTTGTGAAACTTGGGGGTTCTTTTTGAAAATTTGTTTGTCCAAAATGGTGGGGATGCAAAAATTTTGAAAATCGGGGTTATTTTAGTAATTTGCAAGATAGGGCAATTATGTAAATTTTTTTCCAAAATCACGTCATTTTTGATATTTTGCAAATTAGGGATTTTGGGTATGTTTGTAAAGAAAATTTGATAAATTATGGGGTAACTTAGAAATTTTAAAACTAGGGGCATTTTTGTAATATAAATCTCACAAATTCGAGGGAAGTCTTTAAAACTAGGGTTTTTATAAAAACGTGGCTAATTCCCTTTCGGGTTTTTAATAATAGGATTTAGCCCATGAGCAAGTCCTCACGGTTAGGGTGAACCGAAGCTACGCACCAAGTAGGATTCCCGCGAAGAGGAGGTGAGTCGCTAAGACCGCTTAAATACCAAGCTCTTCCGGATCCAATCCTAGACATGCGTACAAGGGTTACCACACCCTAACTCGGCGGCTTAGTCATAGGTTTGTTTATTAAGGCAATTTAAAATCTTATGCGATTGTTGGGGTGATCTATTCCTAGGGTTCATATACCTTTCATACTATCTACGTCCCAATTCTACCCCTTTACAGATAATCATAGATTAAAGATACTTACTCGAGCGGATTGGTGCCGGAGACTCGATGCCATGCTGTTTGAAATAAAACCATTTTCATATTATTTCTCAGAGGCTTACTAAGAAAACATTTTGGGCCTTGTGCCCTCACAGTCGAATTTTGAACCGGGCTCTGATACCAAATTGTAACAACCCCGAACCCTGCCCACAAGCCTTGACCGGATCTGGTATGTCACGGAGTAGAAACATTTTTGAAAGATTTGGGTTAACAGTGGAAATCTGAAAATATTGTTAAAGTATTAAAACGGTGTTTGCTAAAACTTAGGTGAGATTTTATTGATAAATACGGTTGAGTTGAAACCTTTTTCTTTTGAAAACATTTGGCCATTTAAAAATTTTTGAACCATCAAAGTTTTTGTTAACTTAGAGAATTCCGTTACCCGATGGTAACATCTTTGAAACCGAATACGAGTATAATTTTGAAAAACGTTACTTTTCAACCGATTTGCTTAACAGTTCATAAGTTCGTCAGTCATATAATATAGTAAAAACAACTACCTAAACATCCAAAATAATAAGCGGCCATATTACAACCCAATCGAAATTTAGTAAATAATAAACTTAAAACGGGGCAAAATAAACTTTCAAGTCCACGGAATAAGCATGGCCGCCTCGAGTCCTCCCCGGCTCCATCTCCGCGATCTACTCACCTACAAAATAATACGGGAAGAGGTGAGTCACCAAGACTCAGTGTATAAATCCTCAACCCGAAAATACAACTCATACACAAGATATCAGTAATGCATGCAATTATGCAACCCAAACTAGCCATCCATACTCCTTTTTCTACCCCGTGTGGTACCAAACCACTGGTGGTGCCAAACCACTGGTGACCGAAGTCACAAATATCATATGATGGGGCCAACCCATCGTGTGGTACCAAACCACTGATGACCATAGGTCACAATATCACATGTGGTGCCAAACCACTGGTGACCGAAGTCACAATATCAATATGTGGTGCCAAACCACTGGTGGTGCCAAACCACTGGGACTTAGTCACAAATATCAATATGTGGTGCCAAACCACTGGTGACCGAAGTCACAAATATCAAATGATGGGGCTAACCCATCGTGTGGTACCAAACCACTGGTTCCATAGAGATCATCTCCCTCCTCTCATCAATCCCACCATCATCATGCTCACATAACAAGTATCATGATCCCATATATCATGCATTCGTATATAGCATAACATTTAACAGCATATGATGGCATACACAACATATATCATAGATCGAGTAATAGGGGACTTACCCGAAAACTAAGCTTATGCCCACAAGGCAAAGTTACTACATGAGAGGTTATAAATATCATCATAATAACAATTTATACTAATAAAGTGTGTAAGAGCTTACACACCTATTTAATCGGAGATCTAAAGAGGAATCGCGAATTTATCCGATATCACAAAAGTCTCGAACCGTATCCCGTATTGTACCTATATTCGGCCACTATAGGTTAGTGCCATAGACCATTCGGCCAACCCAAAATAATACCAAAGGGTTACCCACGAACCCGAAACCTTACCTACACGTCCTTTGAACACTAACCACCTCACGGTATGCAAAACTGCTTCACTTTTCTACCATCGGAAAATCGTTAATAGCCACATCAATAACCTTTGGCTTCCAACTAAATAATTTGCTAAAATAGATCTTTACCACCACTCACCTTAGGAAACAATTTTCGAAAGCTTCCTTCAATCGACTATGGCTCCCCTACAATCGGTTTAACTATGTTAATAAGAGTCATAGGCCATTCGGCCATAATCTTTGATCCAAAAAAAAAATAGAATATCACCTAATGTGTTATAAAATAATAATGCAAAGAACACAAGAATAATATATGAGAATACATGAAGATTTCTATTGCATTTATCTTCTTTTCTATCATCATTACAAGTAATATACTCCTATATATATATATATATATATGAAAATTACATTCCTCATTTTTTAATAGATAAATAGGAAAAATGTTACAATAAGATAAAAGCCGAAAGTTAAGGAAGATGACGTCAACTTAATATCATTCCTAACAAAATTTAAATTATTATTAATTTTTTCAAGTTTTCTTATTATTTTACATTTTTCCCTCTAAACCATTTTACTTTACCGCCCGTCTGTCCCACCATTTTCCTCAAATCAAAATCCTATTCCTATCTCGAAATCAATTATCAAATTCAAACCCCCAAATCAAAATCCCTAAATTAAACCGTCCATTCTTCTTCTTCATCAATTCATCAGGCTTTCTGATGTTAGGCAAATTCCTCACCCATTTCCGATTTTCGGTCTCCCCTTCCTCATCCTTTGGATTGAAAGAAAAGAATGTAGCCCTTGGATCTAAATGGTATATATTAAACCTCCATTTACTAAGCTATTGCTTACCAAAACTGTTGTTCCTTCTTGCTGCTCTATTCTCTTTAGTCTTCACCTCAACTTTTCTGCATCTCCTTAACTCCAGACCTAACAATCTAGGTTTGTCCCATCCAATCATTGTAACAGCTATGGAACACTTTTTTCGCTTTTATTTTAGATTTCCGGGTTTGATTTCGTGTCTTTGATGATGCTTCAGTTTTATTGGGCTTTGTTTTTCATTTTGAGCTTGTTATTAAAATGAAAAAGAAACAATTGCTTTATTCGCATTATTATTGACTTTGGGTAAATGATTTGGTTTTTATGTTTTGAGTTTGCATGGATGTGATTCAGATTGGATCGAATAAGGCAAGAAGGTTAGTACTTTGGGTGTAATTTATGTGCCTTAAATCTTATCCTAACACAAATCCATGGAGGAGGGATACAGATTGTTGCACTTGGGATGGGATCACTTAGAAATTCTAAGTGCTTGATATGTTTCACTTGTGCTAAATTTTGAAGTATTTGATATGTTCTGAGAGCATTCGAGTATTACTGTTCAGAAAATTGAAAAAGGCATGTCTCCATCGATTGTCCCTAGCAAAATGTATGGTTGTAATTTATGTGCATGTTGTTTGTGTTCCACTTTATGTTTGCTTTTAATTTTATTTAATTTGAACAAATATATTCAATTCAAATTCTTTCTTACTCACCTCAATTCGAAAAAATTGAAGTATGCCACACTATGAATATTAAGATTGAATAGATCTATAAACGAATTTAGTACCTATTCTACTTGTGGCATGTCCCACATTTACTTGAAAAATTGAGGGCACTTGAATAATTGGATCTCTCATCAAATAAGCTTCAAGGAAGAATTTCAATGCAATTAACCATCGTGACATCATAAACGAATTTAGGACCTATTCGGCATATCCCACCTTCACTTGAAAAATTGGGGACACTTGAATCATTAGATCTCTTATCAAACAAGCTTCAACGAAGAATCCAATGCAATTAACCAACTTGACATTTCTCGAAGCACTGAATCTTTCTGATAACAATCTTGAAGGGCCTATACGGTTAACTAATCACTTCGATACTTTCTCAAATGATTCCTTCGCCGGCAACTCCGGGCTATGTGGATTCCCATTGTCAATGACATGTGGCAACGACCAGGAACCAAAGTCACCTCCATCAACAGTTGGTTATGAATCTGAAATAGCACTTATTTGGAAAATTGCAGCAATGGGTTGCGAAAGTGGACTAGTGTTAGGATTGACCATGGGATACATAGTTTTCACAACTGGGAGACCTCGTTGGCTAGTGAAAATGATCAAGCGAAACCCAGAAAAGAGAATGAGGAGGAGGATCCATCGAAATCCATCCAAATGGAAGGAGGAAGAATTAGCAATGGATCCACAATATTTTACGTGTATTCTACTTATAAGCAAAGTTTCATGCATGATTTTCAATAATAGAAAATTAGACATGTCATGTTTCACCATAGTAATATAAAATTGGATTATTTTAATTATTACAGGAGATATATATTCATTCCAAAGCCATAGAATCTCGATTACAAATAAAATGAATTATTTTAATTATTATTTCTAAAAAACCACGTGAGACTCTTGTTGGGTAATAGTATGAAGTAGCCTATTGTCATCTCTTAATATAGTAATATAAAATTGGGATTATAATTATTCTTTAAGACATATAAGAATAGTCGTTGTTATAATGGTATTATGGGTTTTATTTGTCCTTAATAATAAATTCACTGCCTTTAAATATCCTATAAGAACAAAATTTTAGCTCTAAACAAACTCATTTTTATATTAAAAATCTTAATTTTTAAACACCGATAAAATAACGATATATTATTAATTTTTAAAATATAAAATTAATACTATACATTCATTTATATTTAATATATTCTCTAATCCCTGAAATTAAATAAATCCCATTTTCTTCTTCCTTTATAGGATACGGTTTCCCCTGTGTTATAGTATAAGTCACATGTGTTAATATTCTGTTAGCATTCTGTTATTGCTAACAAATTGTTGTTAGGCATGTCATCTATATAGTCAGTGTATCAAGGCATGATCAAGATGGATTTTCAGTGATTAATAATATTCATTCAGAATTCAAGAAACAGAGAATAGCTTGTTCTTTCTATACCTGAACCCCTCTTCTAGCATGGTATCAGTCGCTTGGTAACCAGTCCTGGTGTGCCTATCATGTCAACGCCTACTGTTGATCCCACTCCGCATTCTGCTGATCCCGTTCTTGTTGATTCATCTGATTCCTCCTTTTCCGGTGACCGATTGGTAAGTTCGTTCCCTCGCCATGAGATCGTTAAACTGGATAGCAGCACGTTTCTTCAATGGCAGAAGTAGGTTCGTCTTATTCTCACTGGTTATGGTTTGGAAGGTTTTCTTGATGGATCGGTGACGGCTCCTGCCAAATATCTTCCGACAACCGATGGCTCTCGACTACTCAATCCAGCCGTTATTGCTTTCAATCAGCAAAACAGTTTGCTTACCTCGTGGTTGCTCTCTACCATTAGCACATCACGTCTTCCAGCCTTCAATCATGTTGAGACGGCCACAGATGTTTGGACAACGGCCACGAAGCTCTTCGCTGCCGATACTCGCGCCAAACAATCACGGTTACGCCTTGAACTTCATTCCTTTCGGAAAGGTAATCTCTCTATATCTGATCTGGTTACTAAGATGCAGGGCTTATGTGCTCTATTGGAGGCGTCGGGATACTCTGTTTCCGATGATGACCGGACTGATATTCTCCTGGCGAGCCTTCCTCCTGAGTTTGACGCCATAGTATCCTCGGTTTCCCTATCTCCTTTTCCTTTGCCTCTTGAGCGTGTGGTGGACGCTTTGCTTGAGTTTGAACAACGTCAAGCCCGTGCTGTTCATGACGTTCTTATTGCGGCGAACATGGTCGAGCGTTCTTCATCTGACGTGGCGGCTGCTCCTGGTCGTGGCGGTCGTTCTTTTGTTCGTGGCCGGGGTCGTGGGTTTCGTCCTCGTGTCCAGTTCTAGATCTGCAGTCGTTATGGCCACTTCGCACAATGGTGTTTTTACCGTTACCGTCAAAATAATTCCTCTCTTGCTGATTCAAACGATTCGCGTGGTGATGATGTGAATTTTGGAAGACAACAGTTTCACGATGGCCACTGGAATGGTCAAAATTGGGGAACGAATGGTCAAAATCAAAAAGAAGGTTTCGGTTCTCAAGGAATATGGCCAGGGATGGATGATATGCTTCCATGTGGGCCCCCTATTCCCTCACATGCACCGTGTGGTGCAAGACCACATTCACGTGGGTATTCACATAGTCAACACGCCACTTATGACTATGGTGGGCCCTATGGTGACGCAAGGGGTGACGCAAGGCGTGAAGGACTTAAGCCTTACTATTTTAATTCATTTCATGGCCAAACTGGTGGGCCCTCGTCTGCGCATGCTAATGCCCAATTTCATCCCCAATCTGGTGGGCCCTCTCCTGCGCATATTAATGCCCAATTTCATGGGCAATTTGGGCCGCATGGTTCTACTCTTAATGGACTGCATGATTTTGAAAATAAATCAGTGCCTTATGGACCGGTTCAACCTCGGCCCTCGAATGAACAAAACTATTTTACACCTAATGCGTACTGTGCAACTATTCAATCATCCCGGGATGCTGGTGACTCTGATCGACCGTAGCGCACGAAACCGAGAGCTCGTGTTTTTCCTGTTGAGTCTTCTCCGTACGACTCGTCTCAATTTGTTGGGCTGCCTCCGCGGGTGTCTGATTTACGTGCCTCTGATTACTCTGATGCCACGGTTTATGATTCGAATTTCAACCATACACGTTCTTATGATCCGCGAGTTGTAGAAAATGCGACCTAGTGTCCAGACTCGGGTGCTACTCATCATGTGTGTCAGAATACGTCTGCTCTTAATTCCTCCAACCCGTATACAGGTATCTCTTCACTTCGAATAGGTAATGGTGCTGCTACTAAAATTGTTTCTATTGGGAATTCGATGCTTTCTACAGAAAAAAAAGTCTTACACTTATCCAATGTCTTGTGTGTTCCTAGCATTCGCAAGAACTTGCTTTCTGTGTCTAAATTTGCTGCTGATAACAACGTATTTTTTGAATTTCACCCTTCGTATTGTGTGGTTAAGGATATCTAGACGCAGGAAATATTGATGCGGGGCCGAGTTCGTGATGGACTTTACTATTTTTCGACCAGTTTGCCAGATGAATTTCCAGTGGTACATACTGCCTCCATTCGAGACACTAGTTTGAATAATAATGTGTTTACGTTGTGGCATAGGAGATTAGGTCATCCTTCTTCTACTATTGTAAGAAATGTTCTTAGTCAATGTCACATTTCGTTCAATAAAAATTGTTCTGATGAAGTATGTGTAGCGTGCCAGCAAGGAAAATCGCATAAACTACCGTTTTCTCAATCACACACTAAGTATGATGAGTTGTTTGAGCTTGTTGTTTCTGATCTCTGGGGACCAGTTTCTGTTTCGTCTGATGGCAATCTTTACTATATCTCTTTCATTGATATGTGTAGTCATTTCACGTGGATTTATTTGATTAAACGTAAATCACAGGCTCTTGATTGTTTTGTTCAGTTTAGACAGATGGTTCAGACTCAATTTGGGAAGTGTATTAAGAAATTTCAGAGCGATTGGGGTGGTGAATTTCAGACGTTTGCTTCTGTTTTAGTTTGTCATGGTATTATTCACCGGTTGTCGTGCCCTTATACGTCGGAACAAAATGGGGTCGCTGAACGTAAACATCGTCACATTGTGGAAACGGGTCTTACCTTGTTAGCTCAATCTCGTGTACCGATGAACTATTGGGGTTATGCTTTTCGTAGTGCTGTGCATATCATTAATCAACTTCCCACCTCAGTCTTAGGTGATCAGTCTCCGTATCAACGTTTGTATGGTCATCCACCAGAGTATGATCATTTTCGAGTTTTTGGCTGCTGTTGTTTTCCCTGCTTACGGCCATTTGTTCAACATAAGCTTGATTATCGTTCTCAGCCGTCTACTTTTCTTGGGTACAGTTCTCAACATAAAGGATATTTCTGCTTACTTCCAGACGGGAAGGTTGTTATTTCTCGTCATGTGATGTTTGATGAACAGAAATTTTTGTTCTCCTCGTCTTCGGGCTCTTGTTCGGGTCATCCGCTCTCACCCGTGAGTCACCCTACATATGTTCCTGTTCTCAGTCAGCCCGTTGCTCCTGTACATGCCCGAGCATCTACTCACACTTCTAGTGCTTCTAGTGCGGCCTGTTCTGGCGGTGGTGGAATATCATCTGTTACTCCTGTACATGTCCGAGCATCTACTCACATTTCTAATACTTCATCACCGGCGTTCAATTCTTCTCATGATGTTCGATCGTCCGATCATACCAATGTTTTACAACCTGTTTCTAGCTCTTCCGCAGCTGACTTTCCGGCTGACGCCTCAACTCTTCCAGTTGTTTCTCTTGTGCGAGATCGTCAGGCTGGTAACACCCATTCAATGGTCACGAGGGCTAAAGCGGGAATATTTAAGCCAAAAGTGTTATCTGTTGACATAGTTGATTTTGAGCCTAACTCGGTTGAGGAGGCTCTTGCTCATCCTGACTGGAGCCAGGCGGTTCATGCTGAACTTAATGCTTTGTTAGCCAATTCCACCTGGAAACTTGCCTCTCTTCCGTCTGGTCGCAAAACAATTGGTTGCAAGTGGTTGTTTAAAGTAAAAAAGAATCCCGATGGGTCCGTTGATCGGCGGAAGGCACGATTAGTTGCCAAAGGCTGTTCTCAAGTACCAGGGTGTGATTTCACAGAAACATTCAGTCCTGTGGTCAAACCAGCAACCATACGAGTTATTCTTTCTGTTGCGGTGTCTCGTGGCTGGCAACTCAGGCAAGTTGATGTGAATAATGCGTTTTTGAACGGTGATTTAACTGATGAAGTTTTCATGCAGCAACCTTCGGGGTTTGTTCAATTAGGATCACATGGTGAACAACTAGTGTGTCGTTTGAATAAAGCTCTATATGGCTTACGACAAGCACCCCGTGCCTGGTTTGACAAGCTGAAGACATATCTTGTTGGTACCGGTTTTACGGTTTCTAGGTCTGATGCTTCATTATTTGTGAAGGTTCTTGACGGGGTTACCTTATATGTCCTTGTTTATGTGGATGACATCATTGTCACTGGAAATTCTTCTGCTGAAGTTGCTAGCTTTATTCAACAACTCAACGATAAGTTTGCTCTTAAAGACTTAGGTGAGCTTCATTATTTTTTGGGGGTTGAGGTGAGCAAATCTACTTCTGGTAGTCTTCATTTGTTTCAACAAAAATACATTAAAGAGCTTCTTACTCGCTGTTCTATGCATAATGCAAAACCTGTTGCTACACCGATGGTTAGTTCACCGGTGATGTCTAAGGATGACGGAGAACGACTTGCTGATCCCACTGAGTATCGGAGTTTAGCTGGTGCTCTTCAATATGTTGTCTTCACTCGACCGGATATTTCATATGCGGTGAATCGGGTCTGTCAGTTTATGCATGCTCCCACTTCAGTGCATATGATAGCTCTAAAGCGTATTTTGCGATATCTCTGTGGCACCCTGTCTCATGGTTTGATTTTTAGTCCATCTGCTCGACTTTCTTTGGTTAGCTATGCGGATGCAAATTGGGGACTTGACTTTGATGATCGTCGATCTACAACAGGGTATTGTGTCTATTTTGGGACTGTTCCTGTCTCGTGGTGTTCCAAGAAACAGCAAGTGGTCTCGCGGTCCACTGCTGAGGCCGAATATCGGAGTTTAGCTGCGACTACTAGTGATGTTGCGTGGCTCGTGTCTCTTTTGTCCGAGTTAAAACTCACTTCTGATGACGTTCCTACTGTATGGTGTGATAATTCCAGTGCTATTTCTGTTGCAGCAAATCCGGTTCTACACTCCAAGTTTAAGCATGTCGAACTTGACTTGTTTTTTGTTCGTGAAAAGGTGGCTAATGGCGAGCTGATTGTTGGTGAGGTTCCGGCTAGTGATCAGGTGGCGGACATTCTTACTAAACCGTTGTCTGTAACCTTGTTTACTCATTTTCGTCGTCTTCTTCATGTTGTACCGTTAGGAGAAGCTAGGTGAATGTTATAGTATAAGTCACATGTGTTAATATTCTGTTAGCATTCTGTTATTGCTAACAAATTGTTGTTAGGCATGTCATCTATATAGTCAGTGTATCAAGGCATGATCAAGATGGATTTTCAGTGATTAATAATATTCATTCAGAATTCAAGAAACAGAGAATAGCTTGTTCTTTCTATACCTGAACCCCTCTTCTAGCACCCTGCAACTCTTTCTCTCTATTTAAAAACAGTATATAGCACATAGCAGTAGCCAATCATATATATAATCATAAGCACAATTTTTTATTTTCTTTTTATAAAATATATTTTATAATTTAATTTAATTAATATATTCTCTAATTCAACTTAATTTTAGTTAAAAAATTAAAAAAAAAAGTAATCCAAATTATTAAAAGAATGTTGAATGTATTGGAAAAGAAGCCATTAGTAACCTTGTGTTACAACACTGTAGATGATAGCGCTTGGAATCTTGATCTCTTTTGACTTTGGATACCAAACGAGGTGGTCAGGAGGATTGTAAGGATCCCTCCACCTCACTCAACAACAGGAGTTGATAGGATTATCTGAGGTGGTACTTCGACAGGTTCCTTTTCTATCAAAAGTGCCTATGGGAAACTTCAGGAAAGTTCTTGGAGTTTGAAGGTGGTAGTGTGGCAGATTCTATGGAAATTTCAAGGACCTCAATGGGTTAGATTCTTTATTTGGCTTGCTTTCAAGCAACAATTGCTTATTAATATGGAGAGAGTTCGTCGACGTCTTGGACACAATACGACCTGTGAGGTTTGTGGGCATATTTCTGAGGATGTGTTGCATGCCATTAGAGATTTCCCTACAATGAGAAATATTTGGAATCATTTAATTCCTATTGAATGGCAATATAGGTTTTATTCTAGGAATTTACAGGAATGACTTATATCAAACTTGCAAACTTGTCATGATGCTTGGGTGATATTGATTGGCAATGTCTTTTTAGGATTATCACTTGGCGCATTTGGAAGAATCGAAATCTCTTCATTTTTCAAGGTACATCTTGGAGTAGTAGTGACATTATTAAGGTTTTTTATAGTTGGGCTAAACAGTATATCTCGTCAGGTAGAGGTCCTGCAATTAAGCCCCGAGAAATGACCCATTGTTCAAATTTAGCCGAGAATTGAGTTTGTTTGAATGCTGATGGGTCAATCAAGTATGAAGCTAGCTTTGCTATAGCAGGGGAATTGAGTGTGATCGTAATGGGAAGTGGATTCTTGGGCTTAAAGGTACTTGGGGAACTACTCAGTTCTTAATGCTGAATTGTGGGGCATCTTGGATGGGTCAGTCCTTTTAATTGATCGGGGATACAATAATTTTTTAATCTAAACAGATAGTATTGAGGCGGCTAAGGCCATTTAGGAGAGACCTTCAAATGATTCCAATTCTGCTTTGATTAAGGGCTCCTTTGGATGCCCATTTTCCTCCAGTGTGGTGAGGTTAGGTTGCCAATCTCACTGCACTGCTGTTTGGTTCAGCATTCCAGTGCAGTGAAAATTAATTTCAATCTCACTGATACACTGAAACGTGACTGGAGATGAGAGCAGCAGTTAAGGCAATTGGGGCAGTAGGTATTTTTAACAGACAAAAATACCCATTTTTGAACATTTCCTTCTCCATCCAGGTACTTTCCTCCTACTTCTTCTATTTTTCATCTTTTAATTTTCTTTTTCTTTTACATCAATACAGCTTTTCGTATGTCTTCTCTTCTCAGGGCTGTTGTTTCGTTTCTCAGGTTTTTTTTTTCTTACTGAGATTATGATTCTTAAAGCTAAGACCTTGTTTGGGTTTTTTTTTCTCTCGTTGAATTATTTCTGTTGGTGAATTAATGCAATTTCCAGGCTTCTACCGTTGATGGGTTTGTAATTTTCTAAACCTCATAGCTTTTATGGGATTCTTTTTGTTATTATTTTTTTAGCTTTTAATTTTATTTCTCTGTGTTCTTATCTTTTCTTCCATTGGGTTGTGGTTTCGTAGCTTATGGCTTTGTGGGATTATGCTTGTTCTATTTATAGAGTTTCTTCCATTGGATTGTCATTTCTAGGATTTTAGCTTTGTTGGGGTTCTTGTTTTTAAGTCTATTGATTATGCAAATTCATGTTCAGTCCTCGTTCGCACGCTTCATGTGCAGTCAAGGACATGATACCTGGATTCTTGAACTCAGAGGTGCTAGATTGAGTGCACAAGGAATGGATTTTTTTTGGTAAGGGTACAGATTATAAGAGTTTTTCAGAAACAGAAAAAAGATACGCTTTTGCCAGTCAAATTACGGATTTAATTGAAAAGCATGTAAATATAATTGAAGAAGTTGAAAGATCATATCCAGTACGTGCTTTTAATATGCAAAATACCATTTCTACAGCACTAAAAGATATGCAGAAAAAACTTGATCGTGAGGAAGAAGCTAGGTACAAGCACAACACGCTAGAAGCAAATACAGGTTCTGATTCGTCATTAGAAGTTAACAGATATCTTGATGATTCTTTTAGTAAATTCAAGGATCAAAATTCTCATGAGCTGAGTGTTTGACTTGTTATGTTTCTGCAACATGTCCATGTCCATGTTTATGCTAAATGCTAAATTGTTGGTGGCCTTATGCAAATTATTTACAGGAGTTATGATATGATGGAACAAATACTCAAAGTTTACATATACAAAGAAGGAGTTAAGCCCATATTTCATCAGCCAAAGATGAGAGGAATTTATGCCTCAGAAGGTGGTTTATGAAACTCATGGAAGGAAACAAAAAGTTCGTTGTGAAAGACCCGAGAAGAGCTCATTTGTTTTACTTACCCTTCAGTTCAAATATGCTAAGGAGTGCACTAAATGGACAAGATTTTCAACACGTCAAAGACCTACAGAAATACCTTAAGGATTATGTTGAGTTGATTGCTGGAAAATATAGCTTTTGGAACAGAACCGGAGGAGCTGATCATTTTCTAGTTGCCTGTCATGATTGGGTATGCTAAGGATTATGCTTATATGGTTAAATTTCTATGGTAGTGTTATTATTGTTATGTAGATTTTGATGGCCAAATTGAAGTATCTTATTTGATCTGACATATGGAGTTTCAGGCTATCAAATTGACAAAGAACATCAGAAGTTGTATTAGAGCTCTTTGCAATTCCAATGCTACCAAAGGCTTCGAAATTGGAAAGGATACCACTTTACCAGTTACGTATATACGTTCCATGGCGGCTCTTTTGGAAAATCTTGGAGGAAAACCTCCTTCAGAGAGGAACATTCTGGCCTTCTTTGCAGGGGGGATGCACGGTTATCTTCGACCGATCTTACTACAGTATTGGCAGAATAAAGAATCTGATATGAAAATCTTTGGACCAATGCCTCGTGATGTTGAAGGTAAAAGAAAGTACAGGGAGCATATGAAGAGTAGTAAGTATTGCATATGTGCCAAGGGTTATGAAGTTCATACACCAAGAGTGGTTGAGTTGATTTACTATGAATGCGTGCCGGTTATCATATAATTACGTGCCACCATTCTTTGAGGTGCTGAATTGGGAAGCTTTTGCGATTTTAGTTCAAGAGAAAAATATCCCTAGTTTGAGAAACATATTGCTCTCCATCCCTGAGGAGAAATGTTTAGAGATGCTCGCGAGAGTGAAGTTAGTACAACAGCATTTTCTTTGGCACAAAAGGCCCGAGAAATACGACTTATTTCATATGATCCTTCACTCAGTATGGTACAACAGGGTTTTTCACATAAAAACCAGATAAAAGGTCTCCATTCTTAAAGTTGAGTGAAACAACTTGAGAAGCAAGCCAATGCAGTAAGTGCTGTCATTTCTCAGTCTGTGAGCTTTTGATCTTTTAACCATCTGGTTTGGGCTTCAAAGTCTTCAACTATTGGTGTTGTAATAAGCAGGATGATGGAATGTGTTGTATCTTGAATTCTAACTGATAATTCTTTACCGTGGGTGTATAAAATAACAATTTAATGTAAATACATGGCTTACGATTTTGATTTCATTGTCTTTTTTCATGAGTTTTACTTGATGTTTGCATAATTTAATTTGCTAATACAGTCTAAACATGGTGCAAGCCAGGTAAAGTTAGGATAATTTAATTTGCTATTACACTCAACTAATGAAGCTATTACAATCAAGCCATTCCTGATCCATTGTAACATAAATGAGATCAAGCCATATATTACAACTTGATCTTATTGCCAAGCATTTCTACAGCACTAAAAGATATGCAGAAACAACTTTATTGTAACATAAATGCTTTTCAAGTCAATTAAACTTATGTCTTATGTTACTATTTTTTTTATTAAAAACTATTCGTTTAGATACTTCAAAATTTAATCCAAGTATAATGTTACTATTTGTAAAAATAATATTTATCATTGTTATAAAAGAATATTTAACTATAAAAAATTAAAAATAATAATCATTTTATCTAATAAATAATTTAAATTGATTATATAATTCATTAAAATATTTATAATAAAATATTAGAAGATACATTTTAATATTTTATTAAATGAAATTATAAATTCACATATTTTAATAATTTTATATAAATAAAATAATTTAAAAACTTCTATTATATATCAATTCTAATCTGATGTCCTTAATAGTCATTTTATATTCTCACCTCACCGCTACAGCTGCGTTTGAATCCAAACACACACTCCACCATTATTTCTAATCTCACCGCTATAGTATCCAGTCTCACCGCTACAGTAACTAATCTCACCGCCACCGCTGTTTTTAATCTCACCGGAGGTAAACACACCGCCCATCCAAACTAAGCCTAAGAGAATTCATCAATTGCTTTCACAGATTGGTCATTGGAGTATTTGGCACATACCTAGAGAAGATAATCAAGATGCTGATAGCCTGGTAAAGTTGGTACATAAGAGAAGTCATGGTTTGCAATTGTTCGAGGTTTCAATAAACATTTATTGAAAAATAAAATCAATCCTATCAATTAGAGGGATCACATTGATTTTGAATAGACTCAATTTATTACAAGCTATTTTTGAATAAAGGTTTTTAAATACTTATGAGACTTATCATGCGTAATTATATTATATGTGTAGGTCTTTAAATCTTATTATGCGCGATTTTCATTGTGAGTTTTAGTCTAATTAGTCCACTTTATTGACTTTAATTTGGACTCTACCAATTCTTAGTTCGTTTGTATTGTAATAGTTTAATTCTACATTGGGATTACTCAAACAGTTCGTTTGTAATAATTTGATACTTATGGTCCATTTGTTTGTATGGTTTTCATTGTTTTACAATTCTTGTTCGGTAGAAAATGAATTACCAAAGGAAATCATTCTCCAAAAAAAGGGAAAAATGTCTTACCAAATTTTTTTTTCTTAAGACATTTTTCAAATTGATAAAGCTCTGTTCATTGTCTTTACTATCAAAGAAACTAAAAGGAGAAGCTTTTAGAGCAAAAAAGGGAAAGCTCTTTTCACTGTCGAAGAAAACAATCCCTTATATTCCAATTTTATATTTTTTACAATTTAGTCCCTAAAATCTAAATTTTTACTATTCTACAATTTTATTCCTCGAAAACAAATTTTCTTATTCTTCAGTCCTAAACTTCGTTTTGTACAATTTTGCAAAACATATCATTTTCTAAAATTCTCTAATTTTCTAATTTAGTTCTTACAACTAAAATTGTCAAATTTTCAAAAAATTAGACCTTGATTTTTGAACAATTAAACTTTCATATTCTATTTTTCAAAATTCTAAATTCTCAAATAATGTAAGTTAGTCCTAAAACTCAATTTTTGAAATCTGAAAATTCAATTATTGAAATTTTTACAACTTAGCCCCTATAGTTTCAAATTTTACTATTTTATGCTCAACTTTCCAAACTTTCATATTTCATAATCATATAACTTAATTACTACATCAATGTTTCAGATTTTACTAAACACTTAGAATTCAAATTTTTTGAAAATTTAAAACGTGGTCCTTACTTTAATTTTTATCAAATTAAATCATTTTTCAACTTACTCATCCAAATAATATTCAAAATAAATATTTACCACTTTCAACTTAATTAAATATAAATTTATATGTACGGAATTAACAATTTAGCTTAATTAAGTAAATGAAGATTAATTAAAAATAAAATATGATTAATTAAAATATAAATAAGCTTTATGAAATAAACTCAATTAAACAATGAAAAGATAATAAAATCTCAAATGTAGGTTTGTTTCACTAAAAGTAGCTTTTATGAAATATTTCAATAAATTTGTCAAATAATATATAATATTTTATTAAGATTCATCGAAACACAAAAAAAAAAATTAACTTTTCCAGAAATGTAAATCATTTTCCAGAAATTATTTTTCGAAATTCATTTTCAATTAAACAAATGGAGCCTTATAATTACTAGGACGTATATTTATATTTATACTTTAATTATACTATACTTGTTACACTTAAAAAAAATCATTTATTTAAATTCGAAACCAGCAATTTGAAAAACATTGAGTTAAAGGTTTTTTTGGGAATAAGTTAAAAATATTTTAAAATTAAGTTATTTTTAGTTCGTCTGTCCCTACATAAAATTCATCTTATTAATTTCTTATTCTAAATATAAAAAAGTGAGATTTTAAGGGTTTTTTTCAAGTAAATTACAAGAATAATTATCTAATTATAACATTTTTTCTATTTTTGATTTAATCATTTAATTTTTCGAAATTAAATATTTTAGGCATTTCCCTATTAGTTATCATTAGATGAGTATGAAAAAGTAGTGTGAGATTTTTTGTTGGCCTAATAATTAATTTAACTCTTTAATATTTATATATTTTATCAATTTGATCCTAAATCTAAAAATCAATCAACAAATTTTTATCAAAAAACAACTAAACCCTTTCTCATTCTTAGCAATACACACTCCTCCACCCTTTTGTCAACCACCGTTACATGACCAATCACCATTTGGATCTAATAGGTTTTTGAGCAGGGGCGAAGCCAGAACAATTTTGTAGGGGGCGGATGAAATTTTAATTTTTTTTATAGTCTATATCTTTATAATTTTTAAAGGATTAAATTGAATTTTTATAATTTTATGGGGGTCAAAGTGCAATTCTACCTTTACTAATTTAAAATTTTAAAAAAAAATCTCAAGGGCTTAAATAGTAATTTTACATTTTAGGGGGTCAGGGCCCATACTAACCCCCTTAGATTCAACCCTGTTTTTGAGAGCTCCACCTATTTTTTTATCGGGTAAACTTAAGTTTTTATTTTAGTCACTTAAATATGAAAAGTATAATTTGATTACCCACGCTTTCAACATTAGATTTTTGGTCACTCAGATGTAAGATGATGTGTCCGTCTTTTAATTGGCATAATAATTAAACCTAAACTGTTATATATTATGCCAATTTGATCATAATTCTAAAACATTTACAGGTTGTGTCAATTTGATATTGATTCTAAAGAATCCCAATATATATATATATATATATATATACATAAAAATTTCAAAAAAGTTTAAAAAGAGATCAATATCAAAACTACACATGAGCTTTGGTCTAATGTGTAATGTTATATATGAACTTTAATTTTGTGAGATTTTATACATGAAATTTTGATTTGATTTGATTTGATTCAATTTTCACAATTCACTAACAATATTATCTAATTAGCACTATTTTACGTTGATATATTGCATAAAAAATTATATTAATCCAATATGACAATAAATGTATGTATTTATTTCTTTAAATATGTACAAATGAATCAAAGTATGCATATATATGAACCGCAATTTAGTTTTTATGTATATAATTGTACCAACTCAAACTTCGTGTGTCAAATTGCATATTAAACTAAATTTCATGTATAAATTTTGTATTTATCCCATTCAAAAATACATAAAAGTATAAAAAAATTGATTATTCTTGAATGAATGATGTATAATTTTTATGTAATGGTTATTATTGATTGTGGTGAACCTAATTCATCCCTGTCGGTGCATCTGCTTCGATCAATTGTTTGTACAAACCAAGACATTATTCTGCAATTTGTTTTGGTTTTTGAATTGTTCCTTTTGTAACTGTGTTTTGTAAGTTCTATTTTTATTATTATGCACATTTATTCCATTGGCATCCCAAATAAACATTGTGGAAACACAAATTGGTGAAAATAGTGTTGATAAAATTAAATATTTAATTGGTGAAAATGGTGTTAATAAAAATGTAGTGACTAAATCGAAAAAACAAAATTTATAAGAGGATGAAATTTGTTGTTTACCCTTAAGTTTTTCTAAGTTGTACCGAAACAAAAAGGAAATTAAAAGGGAACTCGATGGTAGGGCCCTGTTTTATCCAGTGTTGGGACGTGGCAAGATCACAACCATCGACTTAACTTGCTATACCCAAGTCGAACCATCGATCTCTTTTCAGAGATAAGAAAACAGAGTCAACAAAAACAGAGAGCACTTCCGCCTAAACTCGCAAAATCTGTCCCAAATTCTTCCCGAAAACATTAGTTAAAAAGAAAAATGAGCTTCTCTTCACTAACAAGGTCAAAATCCCATTTCAATACGGAAAAGAAATGGAGTTCAACTGTTTAGATTCTTTTTCCTAATTCTTTTTTCTTCTTTACTGTTTGAAATGCAGTGCTTGCAGTTCCTTGGGTGTTAAATCATCAAGCTTGATAGTGCAGTTGGGTTTTCACACTGCTGAAAATAACAAGTTCCCTGGAGCTTTTGTTTCATCCCCCAAAAGAACAAAAATTAAGAAGTTTTCTATAGCTTGCTCTTCTACTGGTATAGTTCATTGCTCCATCTCTTTGTTTTTCTTTTCCCCCTTTTAGTTTGGTTGTCTGGGTTTCTTATGTTTGGGGATTGATTTAAAATGGGTTGTCATCTGTTTATTCATTGCATTGATTTTATTAGAATATTTTGGGTGTTTCGTGAATATTATAAAGGTAGTAATTAGGAGAATTTTGATTTAGACTTGAATGCATCCTGTGAGAAGCTAGAATTGGCACCTTATGGTGGAAATGTGGTCAAGGTTCTATTTGGATAATGAAGACTGTTTGTTCTGAATACGCCAACTTGGTTGGAAGATAAGGCCAGGTCAGACTGGAAACGGAATACATTCTTTGTATCAGCTTATTTCTTTGAGTAATGTAATGGTTGAAGCATAGATGGGAGATTGGTACGCCTTGGTTTAGGATCTAAAAGTTAGCTCTTGAGCTTTAATGTCTAATTTTATTAAGGTGATGTTTTGAACTTTTTTATTTTTTGAAGAGATGATAATATGATGAATGTTCTTAGTTCTAAAAGCTGTGAACTTTTGTGTAACCTGTATGAATTTGACTATTATTTCTCCTTGCTAGTGGAAAAGGAATTTTGTTATTGATGTTGGTATGCTAGTGATGGCAACAACATTCTTGTCTTTGGCCTTCAGAGGTATTATAAACTTACGCACCTTATCTCCATTCATCTTTTATTTAGATCCATTGTTGGTTAAGGCTGCGAGAGGAGATCCTGTAAGTCGGCCTCCTGCATGGATGATGCGGCAGGCAGGAAGGTATATGGCTGTTTACAGAAAGCTTGCCGAGAAACACCCATCCTTCAGAGAGAGGTCAGAGACAACTGATCTCATTGTGGAAATTTCTCTGCAGCCTTGGGAAGCTTTCCGTCCTGATGGAGTGATAATTTTCTCCGATATACTTACTCCACTGCCTGCATTCGGAGTCCCATTTGACATTGAAGAAGTAAGGGGCCCTGTTATTCAGTCACCAATTCGCTCTGAGGACGATTTGAAGGCATTGCATCCAATTGACTTGGAAAAGCTACATTTTGTTGGAGAATCACTTAAGATTTTGCGCCAGGAGGTGATTCTCCTTTTTCATGCGTTATAGCTAGTGTTCTGATTAATATAATTGGCATTTTTTTATTGTACCTTCCTTTTTATGTAGGTTGGAGGTCATGCAGCGGTACTAGGTTTTGTTGGAGCACCTTGGACGATCGCCACATATATAGTAGAGGGAGGTACAACCCGAACTTATACAACCATAAAGAGTATGTGCCACACAGCACCGAATTTATTGAGGACACTTCTTTCTCATTTAACAAAGGCAATATCCGAATACATTATTTACCAAGTGGAGTCTGGAGCACATTGCATACAAATATTTGATTCTTGGGGTGGGCAACTACCACCTGACATGTGGGAGCAATGGTCAAAGCCTTACATAACTGAGGTAAATTGGAACTTACGGCAGATCTCGTTACTTTTGTCATGAAAATAATGAAACTATGCATACTTTTGTCTTCAACAGGTAATTGTCTCTTCCATCACTAGTTACTACATGCAATCAACTCCTATTTGGTGGTTTGAGAAAATTTGCCTCAGATAATATGTTGTTATACCTTTTAATTTGACCCTTGTACTCATTTATTGGGTTCCTTTCAATTCCAGATTGTGAGTGTAGTACGAAATAAATGCCCTAAAACACCTCTTGTTCTCTACATTAACGGTAACGGTGGCCTCCTTGAACGCATGAAAGGAACTGGGGTTGATGTGATTGGACTTGACTGGACAGTGGATATGGCTGATGCAAGGAAGCGTTTGGGTAGCGATATCAGTGTGCAGGGAAATGTCGACCCTGCTTACTTGTTTTCTCCACTTTCTGCAGTGACGAAAGAAATTCAAAGGTTTGTCATTTCAAACTGTGTTTGATTTTCGTTATGGCCGATGTAAGAAAATCAGCCCCATCGGTTCAGGTTCAGTGTTTAAACTAGTGCAATCTATTTTTCAGGGTCGTTAAGTGTGCAGGACCATGCGGTCACATTCTTAACTTGGGTCATGGAGTTCTAGTTGGGACACCCGAAGAAGCTGTTGCACATTTCTTTGACGTTTCAAAAAGCTTGAACTATGACGGTTCATCCCAAAATCATTTGATGGAGGAATCTAAATTGTTAGTTTGAGAACATTATGGTTGAGCAAAATCCTTTGATATTTTTCTTTGAATTGACTAAGTTGATATCTTATCCTCGCATCACGATCTCACAATCTCCAATCAAGTTCCATTTTTAAAAGGGGCTGATTGGGGTATCCTTGTACATGCATGTGGATAAGCCGGTAGGTATTTCTGTTGTGCCAGTACTAAATGTTGGGGATGAATATATATCCTGATTTTTGTTACGTACATGAAGTCCGAGTATTTATTCGAGTTTTTCACCCTTTAACCTGGTTGGGAGAGGATATGATCGGAAGAGATGTTCGAGAGCTTCGAAGTGACGAGCAGAGACTTGGATATAGGGATCACAACCAGGTATTTATATATGTAGTGCAATCATTTGACTCAATGGTAGATTTTCCCATTCATACATTACCTGAATGTAGGTATGTTATATGGTCTTGGGTGGGTATGCCTCTAACATGAGTGTATTTATTTATTTTATGCTTTTTTTAACTCCCATTCATGCATGCGGGTGTTAAGATACAAAGTGAGTAGCCCTTAGAACTCTAGATTGTTGAAGGAATTATAATTGAAATAGATATATATATTTCACTTTTAGATGTTTTTTTTAATAAGACTTTTAGATGGTTTTAAAAAATATTATCTTTTAGCTTATTTTCCTTAAAATTTTATCTTTGATCATGATTTGAACAAAAAGATATTATTAGCTATTGAACATTAGAGATTATGTTAATAAAAGAGAATCCATCAACACCAAATTTTAAATATAATTAAAAATATTTCTTGCCAATCAAGTTACATATTTTTTTTCATTTATAATGTTATAGAGAAAAGATTGTAATAAATAGGGCCACCGGGTCATCTTATATTTATTTCCATTTATTTAATGATATTTTAGCAATTTCTATTTATTTAATGATATTTTAGTAATTACATTGGCGTCACGTTATTTTATATCACTTTTTAATTATTTAATGACATTTCAATAATTTTTTCCTTCTCATTGATAAATAAATTTTGATACTCGAACCCGAAACTCTCAACCTTGAATCCTAAACTATATATATTCAAAATTTGAAGGTTTAAGGTTTAGCGTTCAAGTTAAAAAAATATCAAAATAATGTATTAATAACATAAAAAAAATTGATAAAATGTCATTAAATAAATGGAAGAGATATAGGATGACGTGACACACTTGTTTCATACAATCTTTTTTTAATATGATAATAGAGAACTTGAAGTTAGAGGTGCTAATGGGCTGGGTCGGGTCGAGTTTAGGTTGGGCTTCAGTATGATATTAATATACTTTATGTTTGTCCAAGTCTGATTTAAAATATAATACTAAAATTTTGTCAAAACCTACTCATATTTGCAAAAGATTAATCCAAACTCATTTTAGGCACGCCCATATTATTTATAAACTTTTTATATTATTTTAATTTAATATTCCTTTATTTATTGATATTTTTTTTATAGTCATCTTAAACATTATTTTAATGTTTACATTAGAGTAGTATTATATATTTAATATAAGTTTATTTTATTAATGTGTTATAAATTACATAATATATAAAATAATATAATATAATATATTATAAACTTAAAAACAAGTCGGACTGGGCCAGGCTCGGGTATTAAATGTTCAAGCTTAAGCTTAATTCATATTTTAAATGGGCTTAATTTTTTACCTAAGTCCATTTTTTGGGCTTAATAATTTTCCCTAACCCCTCTCAAATTTCGGACGGATCTTTGAGTTTGAACGAATAATCTAGGTAATTGATAGGTGAACTATCGCATACTTTTCAAGTTTGAATCCATTCACCAATGTTCCAATTGAAATTCAATTGACATCCATTTCTTTTATTTCTACTCAAATATGCTTTTCATATTAAAATTCTAGGATAAAAAAATCATTAGAATAAATTAATTAATGCAAATTTTCTTAATTTTTACATATATTTTTTGGTGAATTATAATAACAAGGTAAAACCTAAATAAAAAACGCAATTAATGTGACTCACATCCAAGTCACATTGGAGACAGCAAACATCTTTTACTATCAAGTCATCAAATGAGATTCCCAAAACATGAACTTCGCACTTACAAACTATAGTTAACTCTTCCCGTTATAAGCTTACTATGATTCTATCTATACCCATATTTTCATTTCTTTGCAAAGCTTAGTGATGCAAATTTCACATTCTACATGATTAAAAGACATTAAAAAATAACTAAAATATGACATAAATACACAAATCATACTAAATACTAATCAGTATAATCCAAAGTCAAAAGCTATATGAATATAAGAAAAAAAAATTAAAACATAATATGATAAAAAAAAATACACGAATTATTAGCCTTTACAAACGATGAAAAGGTACAGATAGATTTGTTGAAGTTATGATATATTAAGGGGGAAACCAAAACAATTTTGTTTGGGGGTCGGACGAAATTTTAAATTTTTATAGTCTATATCTTTATAATTTTTAAAAGATTAAATTGAATTTTTATAATTTTAAAGAGGCCATGATTTTAAAATCATGATTTTGAAATCGATCTCAATTTTAAAGGGTACTAATTACACTTATACTTGTTTATGCCAACGTTATTACTAGTTCCCATGATTTTGAAATCGATCTCAATTTCATTGGTTTAAAATTTTCTATTATTTAGAATTATAAAAAATTAACATCAATTTTGAAATTTATGCACTTTAATTCTTATTTTCAAAAATTAATAATTAAACTTTATAAGCTAGTCCTTTTTCATATCTAAGCTTAAAATCTAACAAATTAACATCATTTTTCTCAAATATTCAACAATAGAAATTTTTGAAAATTTTAACAGTTTTACAGATTAATACACGAACTAGCTAAATCAAGTTCTCAAAACTTCAAAAATATAAAAATTACAAGAAACAATCTTAAAATTACTTACCAATTGAGGCAACACAGTTTGAAAGGATGAGAAAATTCTTCGTTTTCTTCCTTCTTCATACGGTGGAGAAGATGAAAGGATGAGAAAATTCTTTGTTTTTCATTTTATTTTAACTTATATACTTATATTAATAATTAATTAATCTAATTTAACTTAATAAAATTTGATTAAGTAAATCTTAACCTTAATTAATCAATTTAGTGGATAACAAACAACATCCACCACCGTTTGAAACTTTAAGATTAGTCCAATTGCTTAATTGGTCCTTCAATTAATTAAAAATTCATAGTGATTAACTTTTTACCACTTTTACAAATTAGTCCTTATACCTTAATTAACTATCTGATTGGCAAAATTAAAGGACCAAACTATATTTAAACTTTACACTAACACCGTAAATATTATTATTTAATATTTACGGACTCGATCATTAAAAATGAGATTTCAAAACCACCATTTCCGACACCACTGACTTTCAGGTCATTACAAAATTATCCTACACATGATATGGAACTTGCAGTGGTGATTTTTTTTCTTTTTTTTTTGCCTTTGAAAATTTGGAGACATTACTTATACAGGGAGAAACGTCATATCTTTGCTGATCACAAAATTCTAAAATACTTGTTGAATTAGAAAGAAATAAATTTGAGATAGCACAGGTGGCTTGAATTGCTTAAAGATTATGATATGATTATAAATTATTATCTTGGAAAAGCTAATGTTGTGGCGGATGCCCTAAATTAAAAATTCCTGTTTGCTTTGAAGATAATAAATACCCATTTGACTTTGGAGCGAGATGACTATTTTAGTTGAGTTTATTTACAACAATAGTTATCAGTCGAGCATCAAAATGGCACCCCACGAGGCTTTATACGGTTGTAAATGTTGAACTCCTCTATTTTAATCAAAGTTGAGTGAAAGAAAAATGGTAGGAGTAGATTTGATGCGAGAAACAGAAGAAAAAAGTATGAATTATTCAAGATTGTTTAGAAGCTATTTAAGACAACATAAGTTTTATATTGAATTGAGAATAAAAAACATTGAATTTGAGATTGGTGATAAAGTTTTTCTGAAAGTTTCACCCTGGGAAACTCAGTTTGAGGTTTATTAGCGCTGTATGAGATTCTCAAAGTAATTGGATCGATAGAGTACCGATTAACTCTACCTCCAGAACTAGCCTGATTTGACGTATAGTGAAAAACCGATAAAGGTTCTAGCTCGAGAAATAAAAGAATTGAGAAGCGAACGGGTAGTATTAGTAAAAGTGATGTGGTGCCATAACAGTACAGAAAAGGCTATGTGGGACCTGGAAGAGACTATGAAATCTCAGTACCCTAATCTTTTCTCAAGTAAATTTCGAGAAAGAAATTTCTTAAGGGGGAGAGTTGTAGCAATCTAATTTTTAGTGTACCAAAAAAGATAGTTTCAAAACCTTATTTTTGTAAATCAAGCCCATAAATATTTACTAGGTTAGTATTAAAATATATTAAACTTTGGTCTAGTAATTTGCCAAATTTATAGTTAATTAGATACAGGAATTAAATTGTAAAAGTCTTATCACTATAGATTTTTAAATTGCAAAGGGACAAAAATGGTAATTAAACCATTTTGCTTCATTAATTAGTGGATAATGATGTAAGGTTCCACTAATTTTGATTAATTATGATTAGGGATTAGTTAATTATAGTTTAATTAAACTTAATTCCTAATTAAGTTTAATTAAAGTATATAAGTTAAAAGTTAAAAGAAAAACAAAAACATTTTTTTCTCCATCTTCCACTCCCCGAAACTAAAAGAAATTAAAAGTGTTTCAAAGCATTTAAACATTTGAACCCTCAATTGGAAAGATTTCTAAGTCTTTTTCTTGTAATTTTTATCTTTTTGAGGTAACGGGAGCTTGATTTAGCTAGCCCATATACCAATTTGCAAAACTTTTGAAGTTTTTGAAAGTTACCATTGATGATTTCTTGAAGAAATTGGTGTTAAACTGATAAATTTTAAGCTTAGAAGTGAAAGAGGACTATATTGTAATTTTTAATTGTTAGTTTTGAGCATAATGACTAAAATTAATAAATTACAAAATTGATGTGAAATTTCAATAATAATATATAATAGGGAGTCCATAGTGGATGTAATTGAAATTGACTTTCAAATCGAAGCTCAAAATTGAAAGTTATGACTATTTCGGTTTTAGGGACTAATTGAATAAAATGTAAAAATTTAAGGGTGTCAAAAAATGAAGTTTCATAGGCTCATACATATCATAGAATAGTGTATAAATGTTTTTTTATTGATGAATTGTCTAAAATAATTGTTTAGATCGAGAACTGAATCAAATTGGGGATAATCGAGAAAAAGCCAAATTGTCAAATAGTGCTTGAAGATTCAATTTTTTTGCTGTTTTGGTTAGGTAAATTCATAAGGAACTTAGTACTTTAATTTATGTTATGTTCATTTGTGTTTTAATTTTTATGTATATATATATATATATATTAGAATTGGGTAGAATTAGTAAATTTGACACTTAGGTATTAAAATGGGCTAAATTGTAAATTGTGTAAATTTTGAATATATTGAAATGGTCATGTGTAAATACAAATATTGATTATATAAATTGTAAATGAAAATTATGGTAATTTACAAGAAATGATTGAATTGTGAATAATTACAAAAATTGGTAATGATATGTATATATATACGGAAATGATGCTTGTGTAAACTTGTAAAAAAGTTAGGATACTTAACATACTATTAGGGTTATATGTGTGGTAGATCAAGGATTTTACATGTTATTATTAAATATAGCATTTGTTGTAGATTCTCGACCAGGTAATCCTATTATAATGTCAGCCCGTGTGAGCAATTCTATTATAATGTCAGCTTGTGTGAGCAATTTTATGATAATGTCTGCTTGTGTGAGCAACCTTATTATAAAGTCGGCTTGTTGTATCTGAGTCCATTTTATTATAGTTCCATCGGGTGATATTCAATAGGTTACATGGAAACTTAAAGATAAGTTGGAAATGAAATGGTAATTATCGATGATTGAAATGTGAACAATTACATGATTTCATTAAAGTCTCGATATTACTTCCCATTTGGAAATGTGACCAACACGTTTATTTAGCGATGTTGTTATATGCCTAGTTATGTCATAATGTGCCAAAGGATAGCTAAGTTGAATGCCAACTTGATTAGTTAATAGCTTTAAATATTCAAGGTATGTTTAAATTCCATTTTGAACTTACTAAGCATTTTATATGCTTACACCTTTGTTTTTCCTTTTTCTTGTAGATCGTTACATTGTGGAACATGTCAAGTCAAATCACCTCGAAGCTCACACTATCCTCATTTCGGTATCTATCTGGTCGTTTCAAGTCTAAGGTTGTGACATGTATATAGATGTTATGGAATGTACATATTGATATGTTTGAATTGGAGTTTGGATTTATATGGTGTTAGACTTATATGTGCATTTAAGCTAAAATATGATGTTTTAATATACATATGAATGACATATGAGATGGCATGAACAAAGTAGGTATGGTAACTTGGCTAATAGGTGAATGACTTGAAAATATAGTTGAACCTTTGTAACTTGGTGCAGGCTTGTAGAATATGACTTAAATTTGATGGTTGATGATTATGTTTAAGGTTTTTAAGCTATAGGCGAACATATGGTGCTCAAGTTTGGGTAAGTGAAGTGAAATGACATGTTGGAATATGAATTTTACGTATTGTACCTTTAAGGTATTTAAGCAAATGCTTTAGAGCATTCTGATGCTCATTGCTAAGATTATGAGTATATCTACTTAGTTTATTGACTGCATAAGCAATATCAGGCTGAGTGTAGTTCATCAAGCACATAAGGTTTCCAATAATTTTAGCATACACTGATTGAGAAACACTATTTATTATATTCTCCATTAGTTGTATGTAACGCCCCAAATTTCTTTAATTCTGGCTTATGTGATTTTGGAGCACAAAAATATCTGTATGTGTTTTTGAAATTAATTGACACAATATCTGTTTGCTTTAGTGGTTATGTGTTCTGGGTGTGTGTTGGAGGTCCCAAGTTCAAGTCACAACTTGGGTAAATTTTGGCATTTTTATGAATAAAGCTCACTGGGGTCGATAGGCTTTTAAGTTATTGTTGGTAAAATAATATCAGAATGAGCCTGTTGGTCTGGTGGTTAAGTAGAGTGTTGGTGTGTTGGAGGTCTTGTGTTCGATTCCCAAGGACGACAACGGATAGTATTTTTGTTGCAAAATTCGGTTGGAGTTTGAGTTTTACTGAAAATCTGAGTAGTGGGGAGTTGGTGGAGAGAATTAAAGGAGTTTGAGTTGGGATTTATCAGAAAATCTAATTCTGATTATTTTGTTTTTTTTTTTTTTCAAAATTTGGTTGTTCCCCTTCCTTTTCCTCTCCACATTGTTGCCGAATTTCCCCTCTTTTTACTATTTACAATCGTTTCCTTTTTGTCGCTTGGTCTCTGCAATCCACCGCTTGGGTTCTCTTTTCGCATTTTGGTAAGTATAGTGGTGAATTATTGTTTTGGAATTATGAATCATTGTTTACTGGGTTTCGTTTGGTGCTTAGGAGATAATTAAGGGGCTAGTAGATCTCAATTGACACTGTGATTGTGGGAAAAATCAGGGTTGCTCAAGCGAGGTAAGGTTGTCGATAGTTTTGGGAATTGACTATTGCAAGTAATTCAGATTAAGTGACTAAGATTGAGTTTCCAATTATCGAATATAGGTTCTGGAGTGCTCGGGAGTGATTAAGTGTCGAAAACGAACCAGGTGTATACCCAGAAACACAAAAATTGAGAATCAGCGAAAGCTAAAAAATGACTCTGTCGATGTTACACGGCCGTGTGGTAGGCCGTGTTCAAGGCTGTGAGCCACAATACGACCGTGTGATCGATGAGCTAAGCCGTGCGCAAGTGACACGGATGTGTGCTACACACGAGCTTGACTTATTGGGTCGTGTGAGCTACACGGGCGTGTGGAATTCTGGGTCAGGCCGTGTGGTCCACACAGCCAAGGCCAATTTAGGCCATGTGGGCCACATGGGCAGGCCACATGGGCATGTGAGCCCATTTTCTTGAAATGATCTATAAGGTTGCACGGGTCGCCCAAGTCGACTTTAGACCTACTGTAGGGTCGATAAGCATTACTTAGACCCCTATTTATGTGATCTGGTTATATGGTGTCTGACTAAACATGATATCTATACTGAACTGAATGTATGATCGGTTATTTTCATGTTGCATGTCATATTTGGTATGTTGCATTGCATCGGGGAGGGTTGATGATATTTCGGAGGAAGTGTCTGAAAGGCTTTAAGCCTGTTATTTGGCAGCTCAGCTGCATTATTCTGTTTATGTGCCGCATTTTGGTATAGTATGGTGTGTAAGGATGGGTGGGTTGATTATATCCCCAAATGGTGTGTAGGGCTGGATGGAGATGGTGTGCAGAGGCTGGTGGAGAGGATTCTGATATTCTGATATGTATTCAGTATCTGATTAGGCTGAAGCCCTAATATATTTCTGACTCTATATCTGATTGGGCTAAGGCTCTGTTATATATATCTGATTCTGCATCCGAGTGGGCTAAAGCCCAAACTATTTCTGTAATGGGCACCGGCCCAGTCTGTGATTTCTGATTTCTGGTGATTATTCTGCACGTTTGATATTTGTGGGGATTACACACTAAGTTACGAAACTCACCCTTTTTTGTTTAATCTGTTCAGGTAATCCCCAACATTAGACGGATCGGTGCAGCGGAGGACTCGACAGTGACCACTGCTTCTGCTTCATGATAGATTCACGATTTTTATACTTAATTATGATTTTGATTATATTTGGGAAAAGTTTTATGTAGTTATGGCCATTACGAATTTTTGTTTAAATTTAGGATTTAGAATGTTTTATGGTTTTAATTGCTAGAAGTAGGAAAGCGCGGGTTTCCAAAAGAAAAAAATGTTTTACCAAAACACCACGATTACGCAAATTGTTTTAAAAGCTTTTGCGATGTATAAATGTTTTGGAATGGACAGCGTTTTGGAAACGAATGACACAATTTAACATTAACATAAAATAATTTTTAAGTGATTTGAAATGTTTTTGGACTGAGTATGTGGTACATCGAGTCTCCGATGCTAATCCTGTAAGTGCTCTGAAACTCTGTTTAGATTTGTTTAAAAATACTACTACCATGCTTGAAACAGCCAATTGGCAGTATGCTGTACTGAAAACACTCTAGGTTGTGTAAACTGAAAACTATAGTGAGACTGAGACTTGCAATAACGAACTCTGAACTTTTGATACTGTTCTGCATATAATATCTGTTAATAAATATCGGAATTGTAAACTAATGCATAAAACTATTAATACAGATAAATTCCAAATTTACGATGAACACACGAGGTATCCGTGGACGGGGTACTAGAGGCCATGGTAGAGGCCGTAGAAGGGCTCGAGCTGGGTTCTCATCATCTGGAAATTTACCTAACCTGGATATGAGCGAGACGCCGGTCTCACCTACTACAGAGACTGGTCTCATGATCGTGTGGCTGGGGACGGCACACTGTCCCAAGCCATGTTAAGGATTCTAGAGAGGGTCGCTGGGCCTAAAACCTGGTCAGAGGGCCGAGGGTCAGTTACAGAACGACTCCGGTCCAATAGGGCTGAGTTATTCAGGGGTGTCAGTGGAGTCGCTCCTAATGTAGCCGAATATTGGATAAAGGCCACGGAAAGAATTATGGATGACTTGGATTTTACCGCTAAGTAGAATCTTAAGGGGGCTGTTTCTCTGCTTTGCGATGAAGCTTACCAGTGGTGGTCGACGGTTAAGGAGGGCACTCAGCCCGACCGATTGACTTGGGATTACTTTAAGACAACTTTCCAGAGTAAGTATGTGGGAGCTAGTTACATTGACGCTAGGAGACGTGAATTCCTTAATCTCACCCAGGGGGACCGTTCAGTGGCCGAGTATGAGGCCGAGTTCTTGAGATTGAGTCGTTATGCACGGGGCATGGTGGCGACCTAGCATGAGCGATGCGTCCGTTTTGAGGATGGACTCAGGGACAGTTTGCGAGTTCTGATAGCTCCGCAGAGGGAGCGCGAGTTTGCTACACTGGTTGAGAAGACGAAGATCGTCGAAGAAGTTAAATGCGCTGAGTGCCAAAATTGAGAGAGGAAAGAGTAGGAGGGAATCGGAGCCCCCGAGTTTTATGATGAGGCCTAAGAAAAAGGCCAGATCTGATGGGCCAGTGAGAGTTGGGCCTCCTATTGCACCTACTAGGTGGTGCTTTGTGGACACTGTGGTAGACGCCATCTGGACGAGTGTTGGAGAACGAATGGGGCATGTTTGAGTTATGACTCTACTGAGCATCGTGTTAGAGATTGTCTGCTGAGAACCAATCAGATGCAAGCTACGGGTACTGGTGCTATGCAGCCTCCAAGGGTTGTTTAGTAGCCACCCAGGAGCCGAGGTCAGACCAGGGGTGGTAACGGTATGGGCCGAGGATAGAGAGTACCGGGAAGAGGTGCTGGATCGATCGAGACGAGGTAGCCTGCACTGGTTTATACTATCCGTCGCCGTGAGGACCGAGATACTCCGGACATCATCACGGGTATGTTTTTAATTTATAATGTACATTATTTGGCATTGATAGACATAGGCTCTACACACTCTTACGTAGCCAGTACTGCGTTTGAAACCTTGGGGATTCTGGTTGAGAGTACTTCTAGTGAGGTAACTATGATGAGTCCGTTGGGGCAGTCTATCCGAGAGAGCAAACTATTTAGAGATGTCCCGTTAGAGGTTCAAGGGATAATATTTCTGGTTGATCTGATGGAGCTTCCATTTGAGGAGTTTGATTTGATTCTGGGAATGGATTGGCTGGTTAAACACCGGGTAAGTTTGAACTGTGCGACAAAAAGGGTCGTTCTAATAACCGAGGGAGATAGCGAGGTAGTTGTGATTAGGGAGTTACGAGACTATCTGACTAATGTAATTTCAGCTTTTGTAGTGGAAAAGTTAGTGAGGAAAGGGTGTGAGGCATTTTTGGCCTACATTAGTATTTCTGACTTTGGGGACTCTTCAGTTAAGGGCATCAGAATCGTGAGGGACTTTCCAGATATTTTTCCTGAGGAATTACCGAGTTTGCCTCTAAATCGAGAAGTGAAATTTAGGATTGAGCTTATTCCGGGTATAGTTTCGGTGTCATTGCACCTTACTGAATGGCACCGAAAGAGCTAACGGAGCTTAAGGCTCAAATTTCAGGAACTGTTGGCTCGTGGATTCATTCATCCCAATGTGTCACCGTGAGAAGCATCGGTGTTGTTTGTGAAGAAGAAAGATGGGACAATGAGGATGTCTATTGCCTACCGGCAGTTGAACAAGCTAACAATCAAGAACATGTACACACTTCTGAGGATAGATGATCTATTCAACCAGTTCCGAGGGGCTTTTGTGTTCTCGAAGATTGATCTACATTTAGGATATCATCAATTGAGGGTTAAGGAGGCCGATGTGCATAAGACAACATTTAGGACTTGTTATAGACATTACGAGTTCCTGATTATGCCTTTTGGGTTGGCCAATGCACCAGCGGCATTTATGGATTTGATGAACCGTGTGTTCCAGCCTTATATGGACTAGTTCGTGGTGATATTCATCGATGATATCCTAGTGTATTCTAAGATTGAGGACGAGCAAGATGAGCATCTTAGAGTGGTATTGGAGACTCTTCGTGAGAAACAGTTGTATGCGAAGTTCAGTAAGTGTGAGTTCTGACTCCGGGAAGTAACCTTTTTAGGACATGTGGTTTCTACGGAGGGGATTCATGTTGATCCTCGTAAGATTGAGGCTGTGTTGGATTGGAAATAGCCGAAGAATGTGTCTGAAATCCGTAACTTTTTGGGGCTGGCGGGTTATTATTGACATTTCGTAAAAGGGTTCTCTTTGATCGTAGCACCGTTAACCAAGTTTCTGAATAAGGGAGTTTCCTTTGTCTGGACTGATGAGCAACAAGAGAGCTTCGAGAAGCTCAAATCTATTTTAACTCGGGCTCCGGTTCTGTTACAGCTTGAATTTGGGAAGGATTTTGTTGTATACAGTGATGCGTCACATGTGGGTTTGGGTTGCGTATTGATGCAGGATAGTAAGGTTGTAGCTTATGCGTCATGTAAGCTTAAGACACATGAGGTAAACTATCCTACTCATGATTTGGAACTGGCTGTTGTAGTCTTCGCTTTAAAGATTTGGAGGCACTACATGTATGGTGAGAGGTGTACTATCTACACTGATCATAAAAGCCTCAAATATCTCCTCACTCAGAAGGAGTTAAACCTTAGGCAGCGTAGATGGGTTGAACTACTTAAGGATTATGACTACACCATTGAGTACCATCCTGGTAAGGCCAATATGGTGGCGGATGCTTTGAGCCGTATGGCTATGACCGATCTGAGAGCAATGTTAGCTCGACTCAGTTTATTCGACGATGGGAGTCTGTTAGCGAAACTTCAGGTTAAGCCTACATGGATTGATTAGATTAGAGGTAAATAGATGGGGGATAAGTCTCTTGAGCTGCGTTTCTGACAGGTCGAGACTGGTGATACTATTGATTTTGGGATTAACAGTGATGGAATACTTTGTTTCCGCGGTTGGATTTGTGTACCGAGTGATGAGGAGTTGCGACAGTCGATTCTGAGGGAGGCACATAGTAGTCCCTATGCTATGCATCTCGGTGGAAACAAGACGTACCGAGTTCTCTGAAAGTTGTACTGGTGGCCAGGGTTGAAGCGTGAGTTACTGACTTCGTTGCTTGCTGTCTGACTTGTCAGCAGGTTAAAGTTAAGCATCAGTTGCCTTCAGGATTACTGTAGCCGGTAAAGATACCGATGTGGAAATGAGAATGAGTAATGATGGACTTCATTAGTGGGTTACCATTAATGCCCACTAAGAAGGATTTTGTTTGGGTCATCGTGGATCGATTGACCAAGTCTGCTTACTTCATCTCGGTCAGGACGAACTTTTCTCTCTAAAAATTGGCTAAACTATATATATTTAAAATAATGAAACTACATGGGGTTCTTGTCTCGATCATCTCCGATAAGGATCCTTGCTTCACGTCTCGATTCTAGAAGAAATTGTATGAGGTTTTGGGTTCAAGGTTAGACTTCAATACTGCTTTCCATTCTCAGACAGATGGTCAGTCGGAGAGGGTGATTCAGGTACTGGAGGATATGTTGAGGATCTGTGTTATTGACTTCCGAGGCAGTTGGGAGGAGTACTTACCTTTGGCAGAGTTTGCCTACAATAACAGCTACCAGTCTAGCATCTAGATGGCGCCTTACAAGGCCCTATATGGTCATAAGTGTCGCACTCCCTTATACTGGACTTAATTGGGTGAGTGACGTGTACTGGGTCCTGAACTGGTTTCTGAAACTGAAGATAAGGTTCGAGTGATTCGAGATCGACTGAAAGCGGCATCTGATAGGCAGAAGTCCTACGCTGATCTGAGGAGAAATGATATCGAGTATTCTGTGGGGGACATAGTTTTTCTTAAGGTCTCGCCATGGAAGAAGGTTCTGAGGTTCGATCGAAGGGTAAGCTAAGCCCTGGGTTTATTGGGCCGTACCGTATTTTGAAGCGAGTAGGGCCAGTCGCATATCGGTTGGAACTACCTCCAGAGTTAGATCGCATTCATGATATTTTTCACGTTCCAATGTTGAGATGCTATCGCTTTGATCCCATGCATATTGTTCCGGTTGAGGACATTTAGGTTAGACCAGATCTGACGTTTGAGGAGGAGCCCATCCAGATTTTGGATCGTGACATTAAAGTTCTGCGAAGGAAGTCTATCCCCTTAGTGAAAGTGTTGTGGCTGAATCATAGCACTGAGGAGGCCACTTGGGAGCCGGAGGATTCGATGCGTCAGCAGTATCCTCACCTTTTCTGATCAGGTAAAATTTTGAGGACGAAAATTTCTTTTAGGGGGTAGAGTTGTAACGCTTCAAATTTCTTTAATTCCGGCTTATGTGATTTTGGAGCACAAAAATATCTGTATGTGTTTGATAAAACGTAATATATACATATTTTAATCCTACATTTAGCATGCTTTTGGATGATTTGTCCATTGAATTGTGGAACTTAATGCTCCTAATCCTTTAATTTCATGTTTTATACTTAAAAGAGCATAGGAGGATGAAAAGAACAAGAAACAGACCAAAAATGGAGAAAATGGGCCAAAGTAAGAAATCCACACGACCTGGAGTTCACCACACGGCCGTGCCACTTTAGCAGACTCGAACATGGCCCAGGGTTCGATTCACACGCGCATGTCCCTGCTGTGACCCATTTTAATTTCACTCGAATTAGGATACTTGTGGGCCAAGTAAAGCATCCCGAAAGCCTATATAAACACCCTAGAGGGCAAACTAAAAGGGGAGTTCGACAGAAGGCCTCTGTCAGGAGCAAAGCCAGAGAGAGCTGAAATTAGGGAATTACTCGAAGAAAGCCAGTTGATCCATCTCAGAAGCCGAAATCATGCTCAAGACTGAGGATCTTCCCTTCAATTTCCTTTAGGGGTTTTAGGGTTTTTCTTTATGTTTTTTTATTTAATTTCTTCTGAGATGTATTCTTTTATAAACATGAACTGAACTCCTCAAATACCTGAGGGGGATGAAACCTAAGACGGATCATGTTATTGTTTTCTGAACTGTATGATAAATACTTGATTTGTTCTTAATTATGTGTTCTTAATTCTTGCTTTAATATTTCAGGATATTGATTCAAGTATTGATGTGCTTATTCAGAAGAGCAAAAGTCCCTATTTAAGAGTAGATCTAGCATAATTAAGTGGAGTTGATTGCACTCCTAGAGACAGGACGACGAAAATATGTCGGATTAGGGCCAAACCTAATACGGGAGTCTATAGATCGAGTTAATGCAACACTAAGGGTTTTAATTAGAAAGATATTTCAATTAATCAACCTAGGGTTAGACGTTAGTAGCCTCGAGAGAGGTATTAATATAAATTAGGAAATCCTACGGATCAAGTTAAGTGAATAAATCGTCTGTTTCAGAGTTAAATAACAAGTGAAGTTTAGGTGGATTCTTCCTCGGGTATTGTCTTAATCAATTGGTTTTCTCAAAAGTATTTTCCCAATTCATTCTCTGTGTCTTGGCATCCTTAGATTAGGAATTAGTTAGATAACATCAATCCCTTTTAGTTTAGGCTAGATAATAAAAAGGAAAGTCAGTACTGGTACTTTTGGTTCCCTTGGGTTCGACATTTCGGTCTTGCAACTAAGCTATGCTACTATTTGATAGGTGTGTTTGCCTCAATCGTGGTGATAGTTAGTTTCTAGGCTCGATCATTCATTATATAAATATTAAACCTCTCAGACACACGATCAAGTTTTTGGCACCGTTGCCGGGGAACTAAAATAGTAGGAACGCTCAATTTTTATTACTTTAGCCATTTTTCTTTTATTTATTTATTTCTGTCTAATTTTTTATTTTTAGTTTTCTGATCTTTCTATTATTTTTTCTGATAGGTTTTTCTAGTTTATGACTAGGAGGAACCCATCAGGACCTTTGATTTTTGACAGTGATATAGAAGGTACCGTTCGCAGAAATTGAAGAGAAATAAGGTGAAGCTTACAATACATAGAAGAAGAGCAAGAGGACGATACCAATGCTACCGAAGAGATGGCTTATAACAATCTGCTACCTCCTGTGGTTGCCGCAAACCCGATAAATCAAAATCCTGCTAATCGTAATATGTATGATTATGCTAAACCTAATTTAACAGGAACCGAGTCAAGTATTGTTAGACCTGCTATTGCTGCAAATAATTTTGAACTAAAACCTAACACAATTTAGATGATACAACAATTTGTTTAGTTTGATGGTTTGCAGGATGAAGATCCAAACAATCACTTGGCGAATTTTCTAGAATATTGTGATACTTTCAAAATAAATGGCGTTTCTGAGGATGCCATTCGTCTTTGGTTGTTTCCCTTTTCGTTGAGGAACAAAGCTAAACAGTGGTTGAACTCGTTACCACGAGGATCAATCACTACATGGGAACAAATGATTGAAAATTTTTTGTTAAAATATTTTTCACCTGCTAAAACGGCCAAGTTGAGAATGATATCTTTTCTTTTGTGCAAATGGATTTAGAGACACTTTACGATGCATGGGAGAGATACAAGGACCTATTAAGGGGGTGCCCTCACCAAGGGTTACCCTTATGGCTAAAGGTCCAAACCTTTTATAACGGTGTGAACCCCTCAACTAGGCAGTTGATTAATTTAGCCGCCGGTGGAACCTTGAACAACAAAACACCTGAGGCTGCCTGCAAATTCATTTAAGAGATGTCACTGAATAACTATCAGTGGCAAGTCACGAGGACAAAGCCAACAAAAGTCGCCAGTGTTTTCAACCTCGACGCAGTGACCATGCTATCAAACCAGGTAGAACTATTAAATAAAATGATTGATGGTTTGTATGGTTCTTCGTAGGTACATCCAATTATGCAGTGCGATACGAGTGGAGGCAGAGTGAGCAATACAGAATATCAATCCTACAACCTTAGCATAGAAAGTGGGCAGATGAACTATATGGGTAACAATTCTAAACCTCAAAATAACCCTTATAATAATACTTACAATCCAGGTTGGAGGAACCACCCCAATTTCTCATGGAGTGGTCAAGGAAATCAAAGACAACAACCCCTCCTAGGCTTCCAACATCAACCCTACCCACAAGAAAAGAAGCCAAACCTTGAGGAAATGCTAACAGAATTTATAGCGGTGTCAGAAACCCGTTTCCAAAACATCGAGGCAGCACTCAAAAATCAACAAGCATCGATTTAAGGGATCGAGAACCAATTAGGGCAACTTGTTAAGCAGTTCTCTAAATGATCACAAGGAAGCCTGCCAAGCAACACTAAAATTAACCCGAAGGAGCAACTTCAAGCAATAACCGCTTATGATAGGGTTAGATGAAACAAAATTGAGGCAAGAGAATGTGGTAGAGGAAGGTAAGGTTGAAGTAAGTCATGATAAGCCAAAACCGGTAATTAAAGAGTACCAACCTCGTGTGCCATACCCCAGTGCGATGAATAAAGACAACATAGATGAACAATTCAGTAAATTTCTTAAACTTTTAAAGAAATTACATATTAACTTACTATTTCGTGAAGCTTTTTCGCAGATGCCAGATTCAAGGAAATTTTTAAAAGAGCTTTTGACAAACAAACGGAAGTTAGACGAGGCATCGCATGTGGAACTAAACGTAGCGTGCTCAGCAATTTTGCAAAATAAACTACCACGAAAGTTAAAAGATCCAGGGAGTTGTACAATTCCATGTTTAATTGGTAGTTTATCTGTTGATAATGCTTTAGCTGATTTAGGGGCAAGCATCAATGTTATGCCTTATAAAATGTTTAAACAACTAGGTCTAGGGAAACCCAAACAAACTAGGATGAGCATTCAATTAGCTGATAAAACTATTAGAATTCCTAGGGGTATAATCGAAAATGTACTAGTAGAAATTGACAAATTCATATTCTAGTAGACTTTGTCGTTTTAGACATGGATGAGGACAACAATGTTCCGTTAATTTTAGGAAGACCCTTTTTAGCAACTGCTAGAACTAAAATTGATGTTGGTACAGGTGAACTCATACTTCGTGTAGGTGATGAGACGATCACTCTTCAGGCTCTTAACTCGGCTAGGATATCGAGCAATAAAGGTAAGAACGTAAATTCTATTAATGACCATTCGGTTCAACCTTCTTTTTAAGAAGCACCACAAAACTACACAACTGAGCCATATCCTAGACCTCGTGCCAACAAAGAAATAACTCATGAGGAACGAAGGCTTCAGATCGATGAACTAGACGAGTGGAAGCCACGTGTCAAGGAGAAACCAAGAAAACACGAAGCAAAACCAAAACAAAACCATGTCAAACTTAAGGATGAGAAAACCCAATTTAAGATCGGAGATCAGGTATTGTTGAATAAAACAGACCCTCGGACCGCCACTTCAGACCTTGATACAAACAAAGAAACCCCTTTTAAGGTACTCAATGTCTTTCCATATGGAACAGTCGAGGTAACTAATCCCAAGTTCGGCACTTTTAAGGTAAACACTACTCGACTCAAACTATATACTGAAAGGAGAACTGATAGCATGAGAAATGATTTTCAACTCCTCAAACCACCATGAATATGCGAATGTGGAGGTAAGTCTAGCTTAAGACTTTAAACGAGCGCTTCTCGGAAGGCAACCCGAACACTAACCCCATTAATTTTCATATTTTTATTTTTATCTTTACTTTTAACATCTAACTAAGAACTAACCAAATCAATGAAGTGCAGTTTTCCCTACCACACGGCCTTACACACGGGCGTGGCCATGGCCATGTGGACACCACGAAATTGCCCACCGGCATGGCAGAGATGGTACAAACCAAGGACAAAAAATCCCCAAAACAACGGGTGGCGATAAGACGCCACAGCCATGCGATACGGTCGTGGTCGACACTGATTTACCAACATGGGCGTGGCGACCTGCACACAGGCGTGAGAGAAACGAAAGAAGCACAACACAGCCATGCGATACGCCCATGGAACACGGCAGCAACCAGATCCCAGACTCTATTTAAAACTCCCCCTTCTTCTCACATTCTCTAAATTCTTTTTCAACCACCACACCCCTCTTCCTTTCTATCATCTTTTCCCTTTCATTTTCTTTTTTCAATTTTCCTTTCTTTTTTCAATTTTCCTTACTCTTTTTTTCTACACCACCATTACCATGTCGAAGAAGTGAACGGAGCCTAGCATAGTCTCCCCATACGAGATCGATCTACATAAGTTCATGCTGGCCGCTTCATTAACTCGACAGGATAAGGACTTTTAAGTCCATTGATCTTTTCTTTTAATTTTTACACTCTTTCTCTTTATCTTTCTTGTCTTTAAATACATAATTAGTATATTTTGAATTATTCTTATTATTTCATGGCTATTTCTTCACGAGTTATCTAATTTCTTCATCTAGCGCAGTGATTGTTGGCGGCTACTATACCACCACCAGAGACGTCTCCTCCAAATTATCCTTCACCTCTGAATCAAGTTTCCACACTTCCAACTCAAGGAATACATTCGAAATTCAGGAAGTTTCACCTCTCTGCATCTCTTATGATCTCTTACCATATTGTTATTATCTATCCTTGTACATGGAGGGCAATGTACATCTTAAGTGTGGGGGGGTGAAGTTTATTCAGAAAAGTTCCTAACTTTTTGTATTATTCTCAAATCCCTAAATTTTGTTGAACAAATTCTGATTAATTTATGATTTCTATTGATATTTCTTGAATTAAAACATAGGCAGTTGTGCATTGATTGTTTAAACTTGAAGGCTTTAGAGAATCAAGCATGATAAGTTGATTTTTGAAAATTAAAAATATTTGCTAGGTTGTTTCCCAAGTTTAGGTATTATCTTGAAATTTGAAGTTTACAGGGATGACATCAAAAACCATAATTTTTTGTGAGATCTTGAGCCTCTTAGAGCATATATTTTTCTTCCTCACTTTTTTTTTATTGTTTATGAGTGTGTCAATATTGATTTGTTATTCTAGAACTTACTTTGATTATGCATGTCAAGACCACACTTTTGATTTGATATACTGAGATGATAAAGGCACCTAGGATTTAACCCACTTACTTCCCAAAAGGCGTACCTCCATAATTAACCCTTAGTGAACCCCTTTGATCCTCATAAACCATTTATTGATTTACCCTTAATATTAACCCAAGAGTTACTCTTTTTGATTATTTAAGAATTTTTCCTATTACATTAACCTTTTTATCGAGATTTGATTTGAGAAGTTGCCTAACTATGTTTTCCATTTCAATTATTAAATTCTTATTATTGTACTTGATTTGTTCTTAAAAAAAGTATATTCATTATTAGTTCTATGTTTTTATGAGCTTAAATAGTAAATCTCACATCTTTAGAAGAAGCTCGTATTATTAATGTAATTATTCATTATTAGTCTGTTTTTCTAGTTAGGTAATTTGTCAATTCAATCTCGATTCTAACCTTCTCTTTTAGCCTGTGACCACACCCCATAACCAAGCCACGTTACAACCCTTTTTAAAGACCTTTTGATCGATGTATCATCTCAATTTATAGTGGTGGAGATTTGATTTTCATGCAAGCCTATGATGATAACTTTTCATGTTGACTATTGAGTGCTTAAATTTATTGTTCCTTAAACACTTCGAGTGATTTGAGTGAATCTTTAGTGAGAATGTTAACCCTGTGATATTTTGAATCAAAGGTGATTACCTAGATAAGGGGGAATACCTATGTTTTCATGAATAAAATGCTCAACTTGGATTGTTTGAAACTTTGATGTTCTTTTAGTTGAATTCTTAATGTATGATTACCTATGGATTATTTCGGAACATTATTGATAGGAGTTTTAAATTGAGAAGAATAAATTTTAATTGTGAGTTGAGGGTTTTGCTTGAGGGCAAGCAAATGCTTAAGTGTGGGGGTATTTGATAAATCACAATATATACATATTTTAATCCCACATTTGGAATACTTTTGGATAATTTATCCCTTGAATTATGGAACTTGATGCTCCTAATCCTTTAATTTCATGTTTTATAATTAGGAGAGCATATGAGGATGAAAAGAACGAGAAACGGGCCAAAAATAGAGAAAATGGGCCAAAGTAAGAAATTCACACTGCTTGGAGTTTGCCACAGGGTCGTGCCACTTTAGCAGACTTGAACACGGCCCAGGGCTCGATTCACACGCGCGTGTCCCTACCGTGACCCGTTTTAATTTCACTCAGATTAGAATACTTGTGGGCCAAGTAAAGCATCCCGAAAGCCTATATAAACACCCTAGAGGGCAACCTAAAAGGGGAGTTCGACAGAAGGCCTCTGTCAGGGCTTTTAACAGGAGCAAAGCTAGAGAGAGTTGAAATTAGGGAATTACTCGAAGAAGGCCAGTTGATCCATCTCAGAAGCTGGAATCACGCTCAAGATTGAGGATCTTCCCTTCAATTTCCTTCAGGGGGTTTTAGGGTTTTTCTTTATGTTTTGTTATTTAATTTCTTCTGAGATGTATTCTTTTATAAACATGAACTAAACTCCTCAAATACCTAAGGGGGATGAAACCTAAGACGGATCTTGTTATTGTTTTTTGAACTGTATGATAAATACTTGATTTTTTCTTAATTATGTGTTCTTAATTCTTGCTTTAATATTTCAGGATATTGATTCAAGTATTGATGTGCTTATTCAGAGGAGCAAAAGTCCCTATTTAAGAGTAGATCTAGCATAATTAAGTGAAGTTGATTGCACTCCTAGAGATAGGATGACAAAAATCTGCCGGATTAGGGTCAAACCTAATATGGGAGTCCATAGATCGAGTTAATGCAACACTAGAGGTTTTAATTAGAAAGAGATTTCAATTAATCAATCTAGGGTTAGACTTTAGTAGCCTCGAGAGAGGTATTAATATAAATTAGGGAATCCTATGGATTAAGTCAAGTGAATAAATCGTCTGTTTTAGAGTTAAATAACAAGAGAAGTTTAGGTGGATTCTTCCTCGGGTATTGTCTTAATCAATTGGTTTTCTCAAAAGTATTTTCCCAATTCATTCTCTGTGTCTTGGCATCCTTAGATTAGGAATTAGTTAGATAACACTAATCCCTTTCATTTTAGGCTAGATAATAAAAAGGAAAGTCAGTACTAGTACTTTTGGTTCCCTTGGGTTTGACATTCCAGTCTTGCCACTAAGCTATACTACTGTTCGATAGGTGCGCTTGCCTCAATCGTGGTGATAGTTAGTTTCTAGGCTCGATCATTCATTATATAAATATTAAAACTTCCAGACACACGATCAGTGTTTCTGGAATTAATTGACACAATATCTGTCTGCTTTAGTGTTTATGTATCCTGGGTGTGTGTGGAAGGTCCCAAGTTCAACTCACAACTTGGGTAAACTTTGGCATTTTTATGAATAAAGCTCACTGGGGTCGGTAGGCTTTTAAGTTATTGTTGGTAAAATAATATCAAAATGGGCCTGCTGGTCTGGTGGTTAAGTGGAGTGTTGGTGTGTTGGAGGTTTTGTGTTCGATTCCCAGGGACGGCAAGGGATAGTATTTTGCTGCAAAATTCGACTAGAGTTTGAGTTTTACTGAAAATCTGAGTAGTGGGGGGTTGGTAGAGAGAATTAAGGGAGTTTGAGTTGGGGTTTATCAGAAAATCTAATTCTAATTATTCTATTTTTTTCAAAATTTGGCTGTTTCCCTTCCTTTTCCTCTCCATATTGCTGCCGAATTTTCTCTATTTTTACTGTTTGCAATCATTTCCTTTTTGTCGCTTGGTCTCTACAATCCACCGCTTAGGTTCTCTTTTCGCGTTTTGGTAAGTATAATGGTGAATTATTGTTTTGGAATTATGAATCATTTTTTATTGGGTTTCATTTGGTGCTTATGAGATAATCAATGGGCTGGTAGATCTCAATTGATGTTGTGATTGTGGGAAAAACTAGGGTAGCTCAAGCGAGATAAGGTTGTCGATAGTTTTGGGAATTGACTGTTGTAAATAATTCAGATTAAGTGACTGAGATTGAGTTTCCAATTGTTGAATATAGGTTCTGGAGTGCTCGAGAGTGATTACGTGTCGAAAATGAACCAGGTGTGTACCCAGAAACACAAAAAATAAGAATCGACGAAAGTCAAAAAATGACTCTGTCGACGCCATAGGGCCGTGTGGTAGGCCGTGTGCAAGGCTGTGAGCCACAACACTGCCGTGTGATCGAAGAGCTAGGCCGTGCACAAGTGACACGGCCGTGTGCTACACACGGGCTCAACTTATTGGGCTGTGTGGGCCACACGGGCATGTGGAATTCTGGGTCAGGCTGTGTGATCCACACGGCCAAGGCAAATTTAGGCCGTGTGGGCCACACGGGCATGTGAGCCCATACGGGCAGGACACATGGGCATGTGAGCCCATTTTTCTAAAATGATCTGTAATGTTGCACGGGTCGCCCAAGTCGACTGTAGACCTACAGTAGGGTCGATAAGCGTTACTTAGACCCCTATTTATGTGATCTGATAATATGGTGTCTGACTGAGCATGATATTTGTACTGAACTGAATGTATGATCGGTTATTTGCATGTTGTATGTCATTTTTGGTATGTTGCATTACATCGGGGAGGGTTGATGATATTTCAGAGAAAGTGTCTGAAAGGCTTTAAGCGTGTTATCTGGCAGCTCAGCTGCATTATTCTGTTTATGTGCCGCACTTCGGTACAGTATGATGTGTAGGGATGGGTGGGTTGATTATATCCCCACATGGTGTGTAGGGATGGACGGAGATGGTGTGTAGAGGCTGGTGGATAGGATTCTGATATTCTGATATGCATTCTGTATCTGATTGGGCTGAAGCCCTAATATATTTTTGACTATGTATCTAATTAGGCTAAGGCCCAAATTGTTTCTGTAATAGGCTCCAGCCCAGTCTGTGATTTCTGATTTCTAGTGATTACTCTGTACATTTGATATATGTGGGGATTACACACTGAGTTGCGAAACTCACCCTTTTCTGTTTAATCTGTTCAGGTAATCCCCAGCATTAGATGAATCGGTGCGGCGGAGGACTCGACGGTGACCACTGCTTCTGCTTCATGATAGATTCACGATTTTTATACTTAATTATGGTTTTGATTATATCTGGGAAAAGTTTTATGTAGTTATGGCCATTACGGATTTTTGTTTAAATTTAGGATTTGCAATGTTTTGTGGTTTTAATTGCTAGAAGTAGGAAAGCGCGGGTTTCCAAAAGAAACAAATGTTTTACCAAAACACCACGATTACGCAAACTATTTTAAAAGCTTCCACTAAGTATAAATATTTTGGAAAGTGGACAGCGCTTTGGAAACGAATGACACTATTTAGCATTAACATAAAATAATGAAAAACTTTTTAAAAAAGGAGAAAGGGTTTGAGCGTGGATACGGTTTCAAAAGCACTATCATGTGACATCGTCAGATTCAGCCATAACGTCTAAGCCGGGTTTGGGGTGTTACATTATATGTTAGAATTAAAAGGAGGTTTTCACAAGGATTACACCAAAGCTATTAAACTTCTTTAGAACTTTTTCAATATAATGAGATTGGTTTAAAGAAAATCCCTTTATTGAATTAGTAACCTTAGTTCCTAAGGTTACATCTACCTTTCTTAAATCAGTCATATCAAACTTGGTAGATAAGAAATTTTTTGTTCTATTAATGGATTCTATATTAGTGCTGAAAATTAACATGTCATCCACATACAGCCTTATGATGATACAATCAAAACCAAACATTTTAGAATACATACATGCTCTACACTATTAATAATAAAACTATAACACCTTCAATCTGATTTGATTTGCCAGATCCGAGTCTCGGGTGTTACTACACAAAACTCTTAAATTTAACAAAACAGTTGGCAAAATTTCTTGTTGAAGACTTTTTTCTCATTAAATATCATTATAGTTTTTCCTGTTAATTTCCAGCCAGATTACATTATAATTTAACTAGCATGGTACTATAAGCAAACCAGGCATTCTATACCTTTGGCGTTGTCTTTGTCCATAATAACCTTCTTACTTACAATTTATTTTCTCTTCTAATAGCAAAGTAATATGAAATTAAAACTTTTACTTATCGGTGGTGACTATATGCCTACACAAATGCGCCAAAAGAAACAATTAGGCAAATTACATTTCTCCAAACAACGTATTCAACCACTATATGCCAAAATCTTGAACCTGCCAGGCTTGGGGCGTGAAAGAACCCAAAACTAAGAACAGTCTTATGAAATTTCTCATACTATTGTTTTGGAGCTTGTTTGAGACCATACAAAGATTTTTTGAGTCTGCAAATTTTATCTTCCATGCCAGGTGCTACAAATCCTAAAGGTTGCTCCATGTAGATCTCGTCCAAATCACCAATCAAGAAAGTTGTCTTTACATCCATCTGATGTACCAACAAATTCTGAATGGAAGCTAAAGTAAACAAAACACGAACGGTTGAGATCTTAGTCATAGGAGAGTACATATCAAAATAATCTATTCCGAATTTCTAAATGAATCCTTTTCCAACTAGTCTTGGCTTATACCTCTGTATTGACCCATCTGGTCTAAGTTCTTTCTAAAGACCCATTTATTACTAATATGTCTAAAACCTCTAGGCATGTAGCATGTGTGTGTTTAGCCTTTAGTCCGAATTCCTCAATGAGGGTAATAGACAAGATTATATTTAAACTCTCTTATAAGCCTTTCCTCAACCAATGTGAGATATGCCACTTTGCATTACCAAAATTTGAAATTAAAAAGATGGGTAAAAACTCTTGTAAAAAATAAGACCTTTTCAAAGTAAACTAAAAATTTTCCTTCTCTTTGCTAAAAAATAAGTAATGGGAATGTTTAAATATTACCAATTGAATTAGTTTATTACTAACTCATATATTAAAACATGTATAAAAAATTAATACTTCTACCAAACATAACAATGGTTCATTAATTGAAAGTTAATATGATAATTCTTTGCAATTCCATCTTCAAAATTCTTCTATCGTCTCTATCTTTTTGTTAATGCTATTATCACTATCTTAGCAACTAGAGACCGTATCTTCTTTGAGTGTCAGTTCTTAAAGTCTTTGGGGGGAGGTCCTGCGACTATGCTCACTACAAAGATAAAGTGCTGGAATAGGCAATGAAGAAATTAAAAGGGAAAGCTTTAATTCCCATAGTTTTAAGGCTGGCTTGGAGATCTTATATCAACTCGATATAGCAAGAGAGAATTAACAAGCAATTATGCAATTTACATCTGAACAAGTGGCTTTTGATAGGCTAAATGAGATAATTAGGCTGAGTTTGTCAGGAGCAAAGATCAAACGTAATGATGCTGTAAATAATAAGATATGAATACCTCGGGCTATAGACTAAAATAGTGTGTAAATAATAAGCTATTCATGCCTATATAAATATATATCTTTTTAAAAATGATCATTATAGTAAAAATATTTTAAAAATTTTGTTAAACACCTTTTTGACATAGATTTAAACCATATAAACTCATTCCTTACCGGATATTGTATAAATGAAGTCACATTCCCTATCACTTCTCAGCATGCAAAATGTTATGGATAAAATATACATTTAAAAGAATTGTAACAGAATAATTATGATTAATCTAGGTATCTAGTATCACTGGAAATGCATATGAACAACTTTAAGTACTTGGAAAATATGAACAACAAATAAAATCTTCAACCCAATTTTCCGTCTATATATATGGAATAAAGATTTTTGCTGAAAGCATCCGACCATTTATCAATGGAAAATTAACAAGAACGGCATATGAGCCAAAGCTTAGCTAGCTAGGGATCTTGACATTACTGAGTTCTGATTAGACGTACCTAATAATTTCAGTAACAATACGATTGCATACAAGAGAAAATAACACATGACTATATGTCAAAAATAGTATAAAACCAATTATTGAAGTGTTAAAATTTACATAAATATATATATAAAAATTTAAACACAATTATGTAAATAGTGAATTCCAAGATTTAACTGCAATGTAAAAAAAAAATTCAAAATGGTGGAAAGGAAATCTTGACCATTGAGTGGAAGTGGGGATATTATGTAATTAGTTATTAACTTTGAAGAGGAATCCAATGATGTACCATATAAATCAAGCAACATTATGAAGATATGGGACAATATACTATATAAGTGGGGGATACCACTAGAAATTATGGAAAAAAAAAATAGGGTTATTATTTGACTGCCATTAGTCCTAAATCCTAATATTTAATCAATATTAAGGTACAATATCACTCATTGATATGTTTATGGATCTAGAATTAGGGTGGATTTAGATAAGCCGCGTGTTTATCTACGGTTAGTGTAAAACAGTGGTGATAGTAAGATTAAATACTGTAGCGATAATTTAGCATGAGTTAAAAAGTAAACCAAACGCACCGTATCGCACTGTACCGCACATCCAAACCTATCCTTAGATTATTTAATATGCATAATGGAAAATTATTATGAAATTAAAAAATTCAATATATATATATATATGTACTTCCTAGAAATGCTAACCTCTCAATGCATTTTGTTTTTTTCCTAATAATTTGAGGTACTATCATCCTAGTACTAAATATTGGAGGAAGATTCCATAGCAGTAAAATGCTAGTTTTTATCTGAAATCATTAAAAGAAATGGAACAGTTGAAGTAAAATATATAAATTTTCATTCATGGAGCAAATTTGACTGCTTCTGCAAAATACTAAATAACTGAGAAAAAAAATTACTTACCCTCTTCAGCTACACTTTTTGATTCTCGTTTAAAACAATAAACAACAGTGCCGATGAGCTACCTATGTATAAAAAGTACCAATATCTTGACTGATCCAACAAGGAAATGCAGATGAAGCAAACTGATTCAAACTCTTGCAATCTTATTTTAGGACCTGAAATTAATCAAAATCAATAGACTTAAATATAAAGTACTTGAAAAATTCTGGGTTTTTAGAGATATATTTGAAAAAGATATATAATTGGTGGAATTTTGTTAATAATTTGGGGCAATTTCACACCATAAAACCATAAATTATGATACTTTTACAGTATTTGACTTGTGTCACACTAATTAATATTAGCTGACGGTAATTAAATGTTTTATATAATTATTATTATTATTAAAGAACATTAATGTTTTACAGTAGACATTAATATACAAATCAGGTTTTTACTTCTAATTTCTAGTTTTTTTCTCTTGAAAAATTTCAAATCCAACTAAAACGGTTGAAAATCAATAGGAAAAATCTGATTTATCATTATCTTATTAGAAAGAGAAAAGAATGACGTAATATGTTGCTCGTAAGGACAGAAGAGAATAATTAAAAAAATGGGAATTTATTTTAAATTAGCAAAATAAATAATATTGGGATTTTTGCATGTAAATAAAGGGGATAAAGAATAAGAAAAACTAGTGTTTTGTTATTTAATTAAAGGTAAAGTTGCTAAGTACTGTTTATTATGTCTTGTCTTTCTTAAAGTAAACTATTGTACAAAATTAGGGTTTTTGATGGACATAGGCTTTAGGGTTTTTTTTTTAACAGTGGGAAACAAAAATGTCTTGCCTAAATTGTCAAGATTATTAAAAAGCTTGGTTTATTTTTCAGCTATGGCAGTATTGAAGTGAAATAAATAAATAAATAAATTACCATGTTTTTATACATTAAAAACCCCGTAGAGAAAATCAAGATTGCTGCACAGTGAAGCTTGAGGTATCTTCATTGGACTTCAATGGAGTTTTCTTCTTCTTTTTCTTTTTATAAGGAATCCCTCGAGCTTTAGCTTGTGAATCCCTTACTTGACGAAGGTAAACCCGGATGGAACCGCTTGCAAAAGGGTTGGCCCCCGGCAACCCACCGTTCTCTTCGTAAGCAGCCCGGAGTCGACCGATGAGAGCATCGAGGCTACCCCAAGCTTGTCTAAGAGGACAAGTACATGGTCCCGGCGGTTCAGGTTGGCCGAAGAACATGCAACCTTGTAAGTGCACCTTAGTCTTCCCAAACTGATCTAGGTAACGAAGGAAATCAAGGACATGATTCGCGTTACACTGGGAAAGTGCCACCGCTGGCCGTTGGTTCTTTAAGTACTGACCGAAAGTGTTCCAATCCCTTCTCTTCTGTGACTCGTACCTGCTTAAAGCCGGCGGACTTTGCTGATCAGCACCAGCGCCGGCGGGGGTTGGTCTTGAAGACCCTTCAGCTATTTCTTTGCCTTTGTTGATTGACATCATTATTGATTTCACCTGGAAAGAGCGAAGAGGGGAGATGGAAATGGAAAACAAAGGAATTTTTGAAGATATGAGGGGCTAAATTAAGATCACATCAATGGAGGTAATTGAGGGGACAACGTGTGGGTCCTTTGAAAGTGCTTTAGCCCTTCTTTTTCTTGCCATCACATTATTTTCTTCTTTAACATACTTTCTTTTCTATATATTTATAATTATGCTTTCATCATTAATAAACTCAAATTTTTAAAAATTCAATTAATTTTAATATTAATAAATTTTTAAAAATAAAAAAATATTTAAAACTTATGAAAAAAAAAAAACTTTAACATACTCTCTTCCTTTCTTTAATCTCCTTTTTTACTCTTTTCCTATAATGACATGTTATACTTGCATAAGACATCCAAGTTCCTAATTTATGTTCTTTATACAGTTTTTATTTTTATTTTAGCAATTTTCATCCTTCATATATATATAATTTTCATCCAAGTTCCTTTATATCTTTTAACAAATTTCATCTTTTAATTATGCTCTCACTATATCGTCACTCACTCTAAATAGTATTTGTCCTTAATTTGGTTGTTCCTTTTATTTATTTATTTAGTTACTCTAAAAACAAAATTGATAGAATTGTTTACGTTACAATTAAATGACAAAGAAAAAAAATTAATAGTGTATTTTCACGTATTGTTTTAAGATAACTAAAATAAAAATAACCCTATTAAAATGACTAACGAATAGTTTGATCTAATTTTAGAGTAATTAATATGAAAATGCGTAATTAACATTTTATTATTATTTAACAGTAGAGTGATAAAATAATTTAATTTTGGGGTGAGCATGAAAATAATTTATAAATACAAATAAAATCTCTATTGGTATTTGGTGGAGAGCATGCAGGCTTTCATTTTATTAAAAACAAAGTCCAATTACTCAAGCAACTACGCTGGGGTGATGTAATTTAGTATTTTAGTGGAAAAAGGGCAAAAGAAGTATAATAATTGAGTATGATGTTTCAAATTTCAACGACGAAATTTAACCTTTTTTCATCATTTCGGCCAAACATATACGGTAAGGCGAATAAAGAACAAAAAAACAACCGGCAAAAGTATACTACATGTCACCAAATTGTTTTAAATCAAATTAACCATATAACACATTACACTTAGAGGTGTTCAGGGATTAGGTCGGGTTAGATTTAGGTCGGGTTTAAATATGATATTAATATATTTTATTTTTGTTAAAATTTAGCTCGACTCAAAATATGAACTTAAAATTTTGCCTAAATCCATTCATATTTACAAAAGACGGACTCAATTCTATTTTAGTTCCGCTCATACTATTTTTTAATTTTTTAAAATACTTATATTATATTATTTTAATATTTAATAATTTTATATATTTTTTATTTATGAAATTTTTTATATAGTTGTCTTAACATTATTTTAATGTTTACATTAGAGTAGTATTACATATTTAGTATAGATTTACTTTTTTAATGTGTACTAAATTACATAATATATATAAAATAACATAATATTAAGTATTATAAACTTAAAAATGGATTGGGTTCGGCCGGGCTCGAGTCTTGAATGTTCAAACCTAAGCTCGACCCATATTTTAAACGAACCTAATTTTTTTGTCAAAACTCATTTTTTGAGTCTAATATTTTTACCCAAATTCTCTCAAATTTCTGGTGGACTTTCAAACCTTAATGGATAACCCGACCCATAAACAACTCTAATTACACCAATGAAAGAAATAAGTGATCCTTTATGTAAAATTTAAAATTTTACATTATTTAAAGTGGTTAAAATTTAGGGGAAATGTTGATTTAGTTCAAATTCAATTTGAAACTGATAAAAAGGTGAAATATTTGTCATACCAAAATGAATGCTCAAAGCTTTTTTAAGAGATAAGCCCATGAAACCATTGTGGTAAGCATGCCAAGTGGCCTCATGCAATAGAAGGAAGATTCTACACAGGCATTTAGCTCAGCTGAGCAGCCAAGGGAGAATATGTAGTGAGTGGGTTGCTTCATCAATCAATAGGGTGCGGAAATTAGACCTGAGCAGGTCAATGGCAACTTGAGACATTTCTATAAATACCAAGGAAATATGATTCCACGGGTAAACTTTTCCCCTCATTAATCTCATTAAACTTTTTATTACTTTGCACCAATCACTGGCTTAAGCATTAATGCTGTTTTGGGGTCTCTAACTCTGGTGCCTTTTAGCTCACCTTTGTTTCGCAGATTCTCAACTACATAACCTAATCTAGTCTTAGTCAACGTGCAATAAAAAAGCACCAACAATTGACGTTGTCTATGGAAATTGAATTAAAAAAAAAGTATGAATTCTCCTCTAACTAAGCTCAGTACTGCAACTAGCAAAATTCTCGTTCACGATTCTAGTTCATGTAACCCCAAAACTATTCTTGATACCCCAACTTGTAGCCAAAAACCACTCAACCCATCATTGGAGGCAAACTTAACAATTAGTTCTCCAACAAAGGTTTCCAACTCTATTATCGACTTAGATTCCTTTTATGAGTATGTTATTTCCAAAATACCCCCACAAAGATCTTTCATAAATTGGTTACCAATGTGGTGGTTACCAACTTAGTGAGTGATAACTCCTCTTCCCCATTACCTTCGCCATTCTTCATTTCTATTTTCGCCTTTGACAACTTACCAATCTTAATACAATATTTTGGGTTGTCGATATTAGTTGCCTTACGCATTGTGTTACCATGCACAAACTCGATATTGGCAACAGGGGCGAAGACAGAAAATTTTTGAGGGGGCCAAAATTAAATTGTATATTTTTTACCATTTTAATAGCCTATAACTTTTAAAGGATTAAATCTAATTTTTATCATTCGGGAGGCCAAGTACAATTTTACCATTACATCAAGATAGCTAGCCGCCTGGATTCGCTACTGATTGGTAGCATCAAGATAGCCAAAATGCAACACTCTACATTTGACCAAGAGGACAATCTGATGCATGATATCACATTGATTATCGGAGTAACCTCAATCCAAACCAAAACAATTGAATTCATGTTTATTAAACATGACCGAATAACATTTATAAGTATTCATACTTCCAAAATAATAATTAAGCAAAGATACGACAAAAACGACATTTGAAATGACTTTTGAGGCTAAAAATATCAAAACTAGGGGACAAGTTTGGTACTTTGTCTCAATGTATCGATGCTTGTACAAAAAATTTAAATAGACAGTTATAGGAGTACAAATTTCAATAAATGTGAGCCAATGTATCGATACATAGGGCAAGTATTGATACCTTAGACTAAGTATTGATTCCCCATACAATGTTCTGATACTTTGTGAAGAGGTTCCGATACCTCAACCGCAAACATAGAAAATCTTCATAAATGACAATTTAGGTCATATTCTTATCTCTCCAAACAATACTAAACAAGGGTTAACATGTACCAAAGCCATTTAAACGCTTTTAACATAGCAAATTAAGTCTAAAGCATTAAATTTTAGGCTTCCAAACACAGTAGATCAAAATTAAGCTACCTAAGTAAAATTTAAACACAACAATAAAATACTATACCTTCAATTTGATGTCAAACCTCATTTTTAAACATATCAAAAGTACCAACATGCTATATAAGCTCAATGACACTATGTCCAACATATAGACTAATATCATGAAATCATTCCAAATTCAAAATCCACTTCAAGGTCCTATACATGCCCAAAACTAAACAAATACTCAAAACACATTACAAACTCGATGATTATATCCAATGAACCCCTTTCTAACTTTTTCTTGATCTCCAAGTCAACTTACTCATTTGAGTACTTGTGCACGAAAACACATATGAATGCTAAACACAATATGCTGAGTGGTGCAAAACAACTCCAAAATACCATACTCTAACCATACTCTAAAATTAAGTTGTAATCCATATTAAAGCATCATTTAATCAAAATTCTCAACAATATAATGCACATTTATAAGCATAAATAATCATACTCTCAATAGTAAATTTAAATGATATTTGTTCAGTGTTTTTCTCTTATCTCTTTTAGATGGCGAGGCTTCCCTATTTATATGATATAGGTATTGTTCACTGATATGACATACTAAGTAGGTTCCATGCATATTAACACGTATCCTACTCTAGATTTAACACGTTTTTATATGATCCCATGCACAATCTCACATGTGACTTCACAGGAGAATATATGTACCCCTCTTGCGAACACCTATTATTATGCGAGTTCAGTCTGCAAGCTCAACGCGTGAGCCGGATGGCATCTGACCCGAACCCATTAGGGTCATATTCAGGTTTTAGTCGGTAATAACAAGTATCATAACAATTTTCCCCCATCTAGTTTGAGAAAGAGTTATAAAGTGACTCTTATTGGAACCTAGTTTGATGAGAATAAAAGTATTACAAATAAAATTACCGAGTACGTTTTATATTTCATTGTACGATGTACAGTTCACCATGTTAGAGTTGGGCATTTGGATCACCAAAGTGTGAGGGAAAGATTCTTTTAAAAGGGTTAATAGAGCCCTATAAATCACATTACTGAAGTTTAAAAATTTTGAAGAAGAAGCATAGTCGAGAAGGATAATTTCAGAGGTAATCTCTTTAAAATACCCATTACATTCTCAACTTTTCTTTCTATTTTCATTGGTAAAGTATGGCTAGAATCAGAGGCAGTGTTCTTGTTATTCCGAGTAATCCTTCACGACACTACGCGACAAGAAATGTTGTAGAAACAAAAGCTTACGTTTGTACCACTAAGGAATAAATATGGCTAGAATTAGAGGCAGTGGTCGTGTTATTCCGAGTAATCTTTCACGACACTAGGAGACAAGAAATGTTGTAGAAACAAAAGCTTATGTTTGTACCACTAAGGAATAAGAAATACATCGAGTTTTGGTTGTGCAAGGAATTAAAATTCTGAATTTCGCTTATAATTTTTCTATTCCTGAAGGATCGCACTGTTTGAGCGACACCAATCATGGTAGTTTTTTTACTTCCACTACATGTGTTAGAAGTGAGGTTTCATTTACCCCTTCATCCTTTCTTTTTCTTTTTTTTTTTATCCCTTTGATAATTATAAGATAACTCTTGGCCAACTATCTGATTTTCTTGGTAGCTGATTGTAGCGTATTTCATTGAATGTTGTCAACGCAATAAAGTGTCATTGATCGTCGTATTTCAAAGGTTATACCAATTAAAGGGCTATAACCTAGAGGATTCGGATGGTTTCTTTTACTTCACCCCCCGCGAAAACGTGAAATCTATTATCAACAGATGTTCTAATCTTCATCTCAGTCACTGCAAATATATCCAAGTCACATACAAGCTTAATAGTGGCTTTGGTTTCCCCACTGAATGGTCATTTCCTAACAAAGAAATATGCTCGAGAAGACGAGACATAATATCAGGATTAGGTTAGGGGCAATTTTATAGGCTTTTTCAGGGCTGCGTGCTGGACTTAGAAGAAATACTGACTGTAAGAAATGTTTTTCGGTATTGTCTTTTAAATTTGAGTCCTAATAGATGAAGACAAGTTGATGTAGATAACGGGGCAGACACCATTGGGCTTCTTTCTGCATAGTTCGAGTGGCCTCATGGGGAAATAAAATGAACCTAGGAATTACTTTTATAATTTTTGTAAACTAAAGTCCCACGCTTAGTCTTCGCAACCTTCAATGAATGTAGAGAGTGATACGAACCCATTTATGTTAATTACTGGTGCTAATATGAGATTTGCTGGTGGTGCAGGCACAACTCAAGGGATTAAAGATAGTTCTGAGGAATCCACCAGCTTGTCAAGAGAAATTGACGAATACATGGACATACGCTCCTATATGCAAAGTATACAAGGTGGTCCTTCTGGTACAAATGCTGGGGAGGGTAGCGCGAGCAATAAGAAAAAGTAAAATAATGCTATAGGAGGAGCTGCCAATATTCTTTTAAGCAACGAAGACGAGGGTAGTGCAAAGGAAGAACTTTATCGAAAGAAAAGGGGGGTTTGCCCTGAAACATCTAGTACTGATGTTCCTATTACCATAGCTGTTGCTGTGAGTTTATCCCCCATAATCCCCCATAATCTCCTGTTAACTCCCCACCAACCTCAAGGTCAGTCAATGATGATACATTTGGGTTCATTGTGAATTACAGCCCCCTAGTGGTTCTCTAAAGTTCAATACTCCTAGTGTTGAAATAGGGACTGTAGGAATTATCATCTCTTTAGTAAAGGGATTCTGTAAGATTATCTTTCCTTAGTTAAGGGATTCTGCAAATATTTACAATCCCTTATTCTAAGGAATCATATCTCTATTAGTTTCTTTCCTATTTTAGAGTTTCTTAAATTAGAGACATAGTTTTGTGTAAAGATGTAATATGTTTTATTGTATTGGAATAAGAAAATACAGAATTTTACTCTAAATTCTACATGGTATCAGTTTAGGTTCCGGTTCTTTTCCACCCTAGACCATGTCAGAAACTTTTTCTTCTACATATCCTTCTCCTACTTCGGAGATTACCTCAAATCCAGAAAATTTTTCTAGTTCTGATGCTCAATTAGACTCGCCTGGTCTGAATATCACTTGCCATAGATTAAATGGCAACAATTTTCTAGAGTGGTCCCAATCGGTTAAGATTTTTCTCTTAGAAAGAGATAGATTGGGCTATGTTACTAGTGAAATCAAGCAGCCTACTGTGCCTGACACTGGTTTTGCTAAATGGATGCGTGACAATGGTCAGGTTATGACTTGGCTCCTTAATTCCATGACCCCAAGTATAAGCAGAAATTTTCTCCTTTACAACACAACTGCTGAAATCTGGAGTGCTGTCCGCGAAACCTACTCAAGCAATGATAATATTGCCAAATTATATCATGTTGAAAATCAAGCAGCCACGCTTAAGCAAGGCACCATGCCCGTCACTCTCTACTACAATTCCCTTATCGCTCTTTGGCAGCAATTAGATCTGTATGCACAGCATGATTGGGCAGTTCCTAGAGATGCTACCTTTTATCAGTAAATTGTCACTCAAAGAAGGCTATTTCAATTTCTACAAGGCCTAAACAAGGAGCTGGATGAGGTTCGCGGTAGGGTCTTGGCTATTTCTCCACTTCCCTCCCTTCGAGAGGCCTTCTCTATGGTCAAAAAGGAAGAAAGTCGACGAAGTGTAATGCTTGATGAAACAGATTCAACTCCTGAAGGATCTGCCTTAGTGACACACCAATCATTTCCCTCTTCCAAACGGGGGAGACCTTGGTGTGATCATTGCAAAAAGCCTGGCCACTCCAAGGAAAAGTGTTGGAAGATTCATGGTAAACCTCAGGACTGGAAGTCAGAACTCCAGAGATAATAAATCCAGTCTTGCCGCTGCTACATCTGTCACAAGCTTCTCCAAAGAGCAAATTGCTGAACTTTAAAAAATGTTTGGAAAGTTTTAGGGGTCTAGTGTGGGTAATCTGGTTATGAAAGAACCAGAAGGTAACCCTTCTTCCACAGCATTGTTTTCCTCTTAGTTCACTCCTAATTGGATCCTTGATTCTGGTGCTATGGATCATATGACTGGTAATAAGGCCTTATTTCACAATTTTTCCAAACCTTTGGTAAAGCTGTCAAAACAGCTGATGGTTCATTATGCAAAATAGAAGGCCATGGAACTGTTATTCTCAATGATCAGATTGCACTTCCTAATGTTCTCTTTGTACCAAATCTGGCTTGCAATCTCATTTCTGTAAGTACAATTTCCTCAGACTTAAACTGCTTCGCAAACTTTAACGGTCTTGATTATACTTTGCAGGCACTGAACTCGAAGAAGATGATTGGTAAGGCCAGCTTGCAGAATGGTCTCTACATTCTCCCTTCCTCTCCTAAACCCGAGATCTCCAAATATTTTATAACTTTAAATACAGTTGATATTGTTATGTTATGGCATTGTCGTTTAGGCCATCTTAGTTTCCAATACCTTGCTAAATTGTTTCCTAATCTATTTATTAATAAAAGGCCAGACTCTTTTTCTTGCAAAGTTTGCTCTCTTGCTAAACATACTAAATCTTCTTATTTTCCTTCTCCATACAAGCCTTTTCACCCTTTTGCCTTGATCCATAGTGATATTTGGGGCCCTTCTCGGGTGAATAATGCTGATCATAGTAAGTGGTTTATCACTTTCATTGATGATCACAGTAGGATAACTTGGACTTATTTGCTGAAAGACAAATCTAAAACTGCTAATATTTTTGCACAATTTTATAACATGGTTCTCACTCAATTTGGGGCTAAAATCCAGCTCTTTAAATCTGATAATGGCAGTGAATTTTTTGCTAGGTCTTTGGGTAATTTTTTCAGGGACAAGGGCATAGTTCAGTTTAGTTCTTGTGTTGGAACCCCACAACAGAACGGCATTACCGAAAGGAAAAATAGGCATCTCCTAGAAGTCACTCGTTCCCTTCTATTTACTACCAATGTTCCTAAATATCTGTGGGGGGAAGCCTTATTAACGGCTACCTGTTTAATCATCCGAATGCCTAGTAAGGTTTTAAAATTTCAAACACCTCAATCTATATTTTTGCAGCACTTTCCTCATTTTAAGCCTATCTCCTCAATTTTGCCACTTAAAATCTTTGGCTGCACAGTTTTTATCCAAAACATTGCTCCTCATAAGTCCAAGTTAGACCCTAAGTCCTTAAAATGTGTATTGGTTAGATATTCTTCACTTAAGAAGGGATACAAATGCTTTCATCCTTCTTCAAAATAATTTTTTACCACTATGGATATCACTTTTTATGAACAGGATCCATATTTCACACAGGCTGAAATTCAGGGGGAGACATGGAGTGATTTTCAGCCAAATCAGGTATCTTCTCCTAATTTCCATTCTTAACCTTCAAAATTGCCACCAATTTTACCTTTACCTACAGATTTGTCACCTGTGACTACTCCCATTAATTCTCCTGTTATACCTATCACTACCTCATACACACCTACTTTAAACACCCCTCCTGAAAATACACCTACTCCTATTGAAAATCTTCAACAAACATCACCACCCAAACAGCTTCGTATCTACACAAGAAAAAAGAAAAATATCCCTGAGACTGTTTTGCAATCTGATTCTTACCGATAATTGGATTTGGGTCCAGTTGCCGGAATGGAAGAAGAAATCAGTAAGTCCTCTACTCTAGATGACTTTCCTATTGCTATTAGAAAAGGGGTTAGACAATGCACCAAGCATCCTATTGAAAAATTTGTTGGCTATAATTCTTTAATGCCTTCTTTTCAAGCATTTACATCAACCTTAGATAAAGAACAGATTCCCACAAGCATAACTGAAGCTCTAAAGGATCCTAAATGGAGAAGGGCTGTTGAAGAGAAAATTGGTGCACTTAAGAAAAATGCTACTTGGACAGTTACAAACCTTCCTCAAGGAAAAAGGGCTATTGGTTGTAAATGGATCTTTGCTGTAAAGTACAACTCAAATGGAAGCATCCAATGATACAAAGCTAGACTGGTGGCTAGAGGCTTTCCGAAAACTTATGGGATAGATTTCACAGAAACGTTTGCACCCGTGGCAAAGCTTAACACTGTTCGAGTACTTCTAAGTTTGGCTGTAAATTGCGATTGGAAATTACACCAACTTGATGTAAAAAATGCATTTCTTAATGGTATGCTAGAGGAAGAAGTTTACATGAAATTGCCACCTGGCTTAAAGTCTGTTGAAGGTAGCAACAAGGTGTGCAAGCTCAACAGGTCTTTATACGGGCTAAAACAATCACCCAGAGCTTGGTTCGAGAGATTCACTAAAGTCATTCTTAAAAACTACTACAAGCAGTCCCTTGCCGATCATACACTTTTCATCAAGGTAACTTCTACAAATACGAAAACTATCCTAATTGTGTATGTTGATGACATAATTCTTACTGGAAATGATGAGGAAGAAATTAGCAATTTGAAGAAGTTGTTAAATAGGGAATTCGAAACCAAGGACTTGGGAAAGCTAAGATATTTCCTAGGAATGGAGGTGGCAAGATCAAAAGAAGGACTTGTGATAAATCAAAGAAAGTATGTACTCGATTTACTCAAAGAAATTAGTTTTCTTGGTTGTAAGCCAGCTGATACACCAATGGAGGAAAACTTGAGATTCAATAAAGAAGATGAGTCTTTAGTAGATAGAGAGAAATTTCAAAGATTAGTTGGGAAACTTATATACTTATCCTTGACGCGGCCAGATATAACCTTTCCTAAAAATGTGATAAGTCAACACATGACTAATCCCACTGAAGAGCATCAGCAGCAAATAGAATTCTTAAGTACTTAAAGAAAACTCCAGGACACGGCCTAATGTTTAGGAAAACACAAGATAGAACTGTTAAGATTTTTACAAACTCTAGTTGGGCGGGAGATCTCACTGAAAGAAGATCCACTAGTGGCTACTGCACTTTTGTTTGGGGTAACCTTACAACTTGGAGAAGTAAAAAACAATCTGTTGTTTCAAGAAGTAGTGCTGAAGCCGAATTTAGAGCACTAGCTTTGGGAATATGCGAAGGAATTTGGCTACTTAAATTGCTAAAAGAACTTGGTACTAATCAGGAGGATCACTTTTAAGTCTTGTGTGATAATCAATCTGCTATTCAGATTGCCAAGAACCCAGTCCAACATGACCGAACAAAGCATGTGGAGATTGATAAGCATTTTATTGCTGACCAAGTCAACAAAAAGACAACCACTCTTTCATACATTCCTTTAGAATGACAGAGTGCAGACATTCTTACTAAGGCTTTACCAAAGCCTGTTTTCAATAAATTCCTAGACAAGCTGGGATTATACAATGTATATTCTCTAGCTTGAGGGGGAGTGTAGGAATTATCATCCCTTTAGTAAAGGGATTCTGTAAGATTATCTTTCCTTAGTTAAGGGATTCTGCAAATATTTACAATCCCTTATTCTAAGGAATCATATCTCTATTAGTTTCTTTCCTATTTTAGAGTTTCCTAAATTAAAGACATAGTTTTGTATAAAGATGTAATATGTTTTATTGTATTGGAATAAGAAAATATAGAATTTTACTCTAAATTCTACAGGGACTTTGTGTCCATGGCGCGATAAATAAGTTCCCTTTCAGCCTTACTAAAGTGAAGAGACAATGGGATAATCTCATGCCTAATGAAACCAAGTAGCTTTTTTTTGCCCAAATGTGTCATTTATTGATACGAGGAAGCCTCACTGTAAGAGCTAGCAATTTTTTAAGTGATGTTGAAAGAAGCTTGTATGGCTAGCATAGGACTCGTTGAAGGTATCAATGAGATAGATGTTAAAAGGAGAGAAAATGAAAATATCTATCAATCCACTATGGGAGCACTAAAGTAAGCACGCGAACATTTTGTGAACTTGGCTGAAAAAAATAGGATATTGCAGGCCCAAAATATGGGTCAACAAGAACGTCTTACTATTGCTGAAAAAGAAGTTAAGAAGCTACATGGGGTGATCGTAGGTGTGCAAGTTGATAAGGTTGTGTTGGAAGCTAGTTTAAAGAAAATGGATGAAGAACACAAGGCTGCAATGGCTAATTTAGTGAAGGATCGTGAAGAAGTTTTAGTGAAATACAAAAAATAGACTATGCAAAGCCTGCAGGAATATTTGCTTAATTTAAAGGCTAACTTTTTGTTAAATGCTCAAGTAGCTGGTAGCCTTTTTAATGCGTGAAGAGTAAATTTTAATGTTCTGAGTGATTTAACTAGTGTTCAAATGGACTTCGACATCTATTTCCCTTCTGGAATAGCCTGGGAGGACTTTGCAGCAAGATGGAAGAGCTCAACTAGTTTTTACCTCCCTGAAGATCCTGCTGAGACAAGCTCTGCCCCTAAGAATCCTATTGATACCAATGTTGCTCCTATGAATGAATGCTAAGGCAATGGATGTGAAGGGAATAATTCATGCTTTGATTGTATTTACTGTAGTTGTTATTTTTAAATTGAAAATGAAAATCTCAGTTTAATTTTGACTAACATGGTAATGTATTTGGTTGCCAACTTATTTCAATCCTTCAAATAATCATATTGCTAAGATAAATGCGCTAAGTAATAAAGGTTATGGAAATAATGAACTTTAAGGAAATTATTCATAACTCCAAGTGAAATAATTTGAGAAATCATCTATAATTTTGAACCCAGTAAACATAGGTTGTAATCTAAAACCATTAAACTTTAACAGTATGGAGGTATATCAACGAGCTATTCAGGAGTTATGATCTTAAATCAATTAAATCAAATAAACTTAGGTTGCGATCTTAAATCAATATCAGCTGTGAACGTAGGTTACCGAGCTTCTTAGGAGTTGCGATCTTAAATAAGCTAACTCAAATAAACTTAGGTTGCGATCTTAAATCAACTAACCTTTATAATATCAGCTGTGAACGTAGGTCAGCAAGCTGTTTATGAATTGAGATTTTAAATCAGATAACTCAAATAAACTTAGGTTGTAATATTAAATCAGTTAACCTTTATAATATCAACTGTGAACGTAGGTCAGCGAGCTATTTAGGAGTTGAATTCTTAAATCAGCTAACTCAAATAAACTTAGGTCGCGATCTTAAATCAGCAACTTAAATAAACTTAGGTCGCGGCGTTAAATCAGCTAACCTTTAAAATATCAGCTATGAACATAGTTCAACGAACTATTTAGGAGTTGTGATCTTAAATCAACTAACTCAAATAAACTTAGGTTGCGATCTTAAATCAACCAACCTCTATAATATCAGCTGTGAACATTGGTCAGCGAGCTATTTAAGAGTTGCGATATTAAATAAGCTAACTCAAATAAACTTAGGTTGTAATATTAAATCAGCTAACTCAAATTAACTTAGGCTTTGACCTTAAATCAGCTAACCTTTATAATATCATATGTGAACGTAGGTCAACGAGCTGTAGTAGTTGCAATCTTAAATTAGCTAACTCAAATAAACTTGTAATGGCTTGAATTTTCAAGTGGTGCCAGAACGGTGATTCGAGGTCACTAAATCCGACAAGTGAGTAGAAAATATTATTAATTTAGTGAGTATAATTTAAATTTGAAGTTAGGAAAATTTTTGAAATAGTGAATAGTGTACTAGAAATAAATATTAAAATAATTAGAACCGAAAACGAGGTATCAAGACCTCGGAGATTTTTAATTGAGCCATAAATATTTTTATAAATATTTATGGCTGTGTTAATAAGTTAGTATTAAATTTTCGTCAATAAATTTTAAAGTTCCGATTGTTAATTGAACAAAAAGGACTAAATTGTAACAAATGTAAAATTATGGGAAATGATTAAATAGCTTAAATGACAAAAGAAAGAGGGCTTAAAAGGAAAATAGATCCAATGTCTATTTGGGCTGGACAACAAGGGCATGAAATCAGCAAGAAAATAAGGAGAATTAAGGGTAAAATTGGAATATTGCAAAATTTACTTATAAAGTCAGGATTAAAGTGGAATTATCTAGATTTCTCTTTATTTTTCTGCATTCTCAAGACCATAGAAGTTTTTATTAAGCTAATTTTTCATATTTTTACTGCAAGTAAGTTCAATTCTTGATTATTTCTTGAAATTTTTGTGTTTTTGTGACTTTTACAACTAGGTCCACTTGTTGAATTCATTAGCTTTAGATTTTATGAATGAAATTGAAAGTTGCTATGAATATGTGCTGGAATTATATGATGATTTAGCATGGAATTAGAGCTTTAAATTGTTTATATGCCAATTTTATTGAAAGAATTGAATAGAAAGTGAATGTTTGAGACCTAATTGTAAAAGAGTTTGAAGTTAGGGTTTTATGTGGAAATTATAAATTTCAATAGTTGTGAAATAACTTATAAAGTCTAGGTAAAATATCAATTAAGAAAAATTAGCTTAATTGAGGGGTTAATTGAGCAAGGATTGAATTGTATGAACTGTGAAATTTGGGGCGAAATAGAAATCAACACTTTGCACTAAAACAGTTTTGGACAGCAGCAGTAGTCTAACTTTTAAAAATCACCAACACTTGTAGAAATCAAATTAGAGGATGAATAAAATAGGAATTAAAGCTTATTGAGTCTAGTTTCTTATAGAAGAAATGGTGTAAGCAATGGGATTGTAAATCATGAGATATAATAGGTTTTATGAGACAAGGTCAGAATGATTTTCGTTTCCCCTGTTTCTACTTTAGAAAATCATAAAAAATTATAGAAAATAATTATGGGCTTAAATTTATATTTTTAAAATCCTGAATGAGTCTATTTTCAATAGAAACAAACAGGAACATCATCCGAATCCCATAGAAGGAGATAATTAATATTTAGTGAAGATGGGTCGGAACTGTCATACAGCAGAACATGGGTGACTTTAAAGAATAAACTGTGCTTATTGGATAAACCAAAAATTCTTAAAATTTAATGGTAATAAGATATGTGAGTCTAGTTTCAGGTAAAATTAGCGGATCTTAGTTTGGAGTTTTGTAGCTCAAGATAAAAATAATTAAGTGACTATGGCTTAAGACAACAACTCTAAATGAACTATAAATAATAATAGAATTGTAGAGAATGCTACATATGAACATGAAATGTTTTGAATTGATGATTAAATTTATTTATTTAGATCTGAAAAACTCAAATATGAAGCTAGATCAAGGAAAGGAAAAAGTCCCGGATTAGTAGATTTTTGTGTACGAACAAGTATCAAGGTAAGTTCCTGTAACTTGAATTATATTCTTAAATGCTTGAAATGTATGTTATTGATGTGAATATGATTTGAATGTTCATTGTATGAAAGTTGATGAAACATTGATACATTTGATAAAAAGGGGAAGAAATCCCGGTTGAATGAAAGGAAAATTTTGATGGATCTCTGAAAAGGAATTGACGGTAAAAACGATCTAGCCCAGACGGGTGATCCCATCCTGATATAGCCCTCTCGAAGAATATGTGGAAAATGGATTTAGCCCGGACAGGTAATCCGAATTAGGGTCTGAATTTAGCTTGGACTGGTAATTCAGATCCAAGCTCATTAGTGTAATTGTCGTTGCAGGGGATTTATCCTGGACTGGTAATCCCGACAATACTCTATGAGTTTATATTATAGGGGATTTAGCTTGGACTAGTAATCCCGCTGTAAGGATGAGGTTCGTGGGAGTGTGCTCTTTGGAAAAAGGGTATACCCATATGTGTACGAATTGACGGACCCGAAATTATACACAAAAGTGTACTACTAAATATCCATCGAAATTCCAAGAAATTCAACGGGATAAATATGAGAAATGGAAGAACATGAGAATTATAGAATTGATGAGCTCATCAACCATTTATCTTTGTATTGAATTTATACGATGTTAATTAACTAATGCAAAAGTTGAGTTTGTATGTGATAGGTATATGTTTATGTGAATTGGATGTGTGCTTGTGTTAAATGATGGATGTATAGTATGGTAAGTATAATTCCTGTTGCATGAACTTACTAAGCACCATGTGCTTACCCCGTTCTCCTTTTCCCTGTTTCGTAGTGCTCGGGAGCTCAAAGGTTGGAGATTAGTTGGAGCCTTATCACACTATCAACCTATATCTTTTGGTATATGAAAATGACTTATTTTGAAAGAATGACATGTATAGACTAAATACCAATATTTACATGGAATCGGATGTTCGTAACTTAACTATTGGTATGGCTAGAGTAAATATAATTTTGGGATTTTGCGAAAAATTCTCTGTGATTCTGATTTGGTTCCGTAAGTTTCGGTAATGCCTTGTACCTTATTCCGGTGATGGATACGGGTAAGGGGTGTTACAAAACTTAGGTATGAACATTTGTAAATAATGCTTCTTTATTGAAGAAAAGAAATCTTTCATACATAATATTTCTTCAGATGGCGAGCATTCCACGTTCATGGTAGAATAGGTCCCTCCATTTTTGCTAATTTGTAAACTTTATAACCTATATTCTTTATTACCTTGAAGGGTCATTTCCAATTTGGAGGCATCTTTCCCTGCTGCGAGGCAAGAAGACTAGTTTCATTGTTTCTCAAAACAAGATCACCCACCTGAAACTACTTGTTCTTAACCTTAGAATTATAATAGCGAGTTACTTGTTGAGCTCGCATGACATTTCTAACTTCTGTCGTTTCTCTAATTTCACCGATAAGATCTACGCTAAGTTTCATGGCCTCTTGGTTGGCATCTTTAGCAAAATATATTGTTATGTGTGATTGCATACCTATTTTAGTAGGAATTACTGCCTTCGCTCCATAGACAAGTGAGAATGCAACCTCCCCAGTTGTCGTATAAGGCAAGGTTCGCAAGGCCTAAATAATTCTTCGTAGCTCCTCTAACCAAACACCCTTGGCATCATCAACCTTTTTCTTCAAAGCTGTTAGAATATTTTTATTCATGGCCTCCACTTGAGCATTTGTTTGGAAAGTCCTGACAGAACTTTGAGCCAAAGCAATCTGTAAATTTCTGCAAAAAAAAATTTAAATTTCCCTTGAAATTGTATTCCATTATCTGTTATAATTAGGTGTGGGATGCCAAATCTGCGCAATAGATTTCTATAGAAAGGATTCCATTTGCCTTTTTACAATTGTGGCTAAGGTTTCAACTTCTATCCCTTTATGAAGTAATCTACAACAATCACTATAAACTTTTTTGTGTTGTAGCTATTCGAAATAGACCTAGAATATCAATTCCCCATTTTGCAAATGGCTAAGGGCTTGACATAATTTGTAAAGGGTCTACTGGTGAGTGCTGCACTTCAACATATCTTTGAAAAGAGTCACAAGTGCGAACCATATTGTATGCATCCTTTTGCACAGTTGGACAATAGTATCCTTGTTTGAAAATTTTTTGTGCAAGGAGCCTGCCACCCAAGTGGTCACCACAAATTCCTTCATGAATCTCCCTTATCACATACTCAGCTTCTGACGGTGCTAAACATCATACCAATGGTTGAGAATACCCCTTTTTATAGAGTACACCCTCTAAAAGAGTATACCTAACAATTGTATAATGAAACAATTTATTAATCAACCAAAAATGGAATACTTTACTACTTAATAAGCATTCGAGATATAAGTAATAACATCGTACCTCACGGCCTTGCATTGTAACTTGACGAGCTCTTTCTTGTCACGGTGGCTTTCTTCTCCTTGTAATGTTTGGATAATAGAGGTCATCTATGTTTCTTCTTGGTTCAAATTAAAGATCTGTGGCATGTCATAGCTCAGGATGTCTTTGTATTACAACAATTTTTTCCCTCTTTGTTTAATAACAACAGATGATGCCAACTTCGATAAAACATCTACCCAAGTATTATCTTTTCTAGATAGCTTCTTGACTTGCACTTTATCAAACCCTAAGAGTAGCCGAGCTGCTATAGAATAGTATTTTTTTCAAGGTTGGTTCCTTCACTTCATACTCGCCTTTCCTCTTCTTTGCGACTAGTTGTGAATCTGTTTGTATGATCAACTCATTTGTGTCAAGTTGTCGTAGGGCCTCGTACTTCGCAACATTATTAAATGTTTGAACACCAAAAGAGAGTCCATATTGCCACTCATTTTTATCCGGATCAATTAAAAGAACTCTTGCCCCTGAACCTGTCTTTGTTGTAGAGCCATCAACATAAATTATCCAACTCTTTGACCTATTGACCGAACTTTCATCTCCTTCTGTAACACTCCAAACCCGGCCCAAACACTACAACCGGATCTGGTATGTTACTAAAAAGATTTCGTAAAAGATGTCGCGGTTTCGGGAAATATTTCTTCAAAAATAAAGTATTTAATCTTTTGTTGAGGAAAACTTAATACTTGGTAAGTTTAAATAAAATATAAATTTAGTTTGTTGATTTAAGTATAGAAACCAAAATATTAATACATGCCTTAGTTCAATTGAAGTTTAAGATACAATAATAAAAACCCAAAATAAAAGCCCAAAACAAAGTATAATAGTCTAGTGGCCCATGGCCTTATTACAATAAAACTTAAAACCCATTAAATGAAAATATAAAAAAAATAAACTAAAAGCCTTTTGCTGAATCCAAGCGTTCTTTTGCATGGCCACCTTGCGCTCCTCTCCAGCCCGGTCCGATGCACTAAGTGTCACCTAAAAATGTTAAGTAATTGGTTGAGTCGCGAGACTCAGTGTGCAACCCTTATGCACCATTAGATTTGGGCCTTAGCCCACAGAACAAAATAACAGATTAACACATATATACATATATCAAACATTATGCAGGCCCAACCCAAATCCTAAGTTTCCATATGCTACACGCCACCCGTACCAGCCATTCACACCATGGGGATTTCTACAATCAACCCACACCGCTACACGCTGTTAATGGCAGTCGTGCTGCTCATCGTCAGAGTTGTGACAGAGTCACCAGGCTGAAATGGCATAAGCCACCAGAACAGATCACTTCCCCTTTTCATCAATTACCCAACCCCAAGCATACAATGAAATTGTCATACAAAGCATATCAGGAATAATCACGGAAATAGGACAGAAGTCACTAACCTGTTTATTAGCCCTTACCCTTCAAGGGTTTTCACTTGTTATTCTGGGATTACGGCATTTAGCAGGGTATAGCAGATTTATACATATGAATATATACATATATTATCAAACAGTCTAATAGTGAGAAAGGTTACACACCTGATTAATGTCGATACTCTTGTTAAACCGATCTACAACTTGCTCAAAAAGCAGAAAAAGTATGAAAAATAGGCCTTCTCCTATAATCGGCCATGGTTAGTGTTCTACCCGTTTTTACATACTGAAATCAATAGACTTTCTTACCTTGAAATCCCGGAAGTACCTTGATTCGAGTGTTACCGAACTATAACTTAGAGATCTATGCGATTGGCCTTACTTCAGATCCCGGTATGCCGAAAATAAGAGAAAAACGATAGATTAGTCACTAGATAGCCATTCGACTAGGGACTTAGAAAAGCCGAAAAAGATTTGGATTTCACAAATCGACACTTACCTAAAGCTTCCTTCAGATTTCGGCACAAGTAGGCTCCACTACAGAAGATTCGACAACTTCAGGAGGTGAGATCCTAGGGATTTCGGCTTTTGGAAGAACAAAGGATTGGAAAAATAAAAGCAAGGAATGGGTAGAGAGATTCGGCCAAAGGAAAAGTGGAAAAAGAATAGTAGGGTTTCGGCAATTGAGTCTTAAGAAGTTTTGGTTTCTGTCAGAAAAAGAAAGGAGAAGAGAGAAAGAATGGAGTAGAAATTTCGGCAGAGAAAAGAGAAAGGATGAGAGCTTTTTCAGCAAATTTTGGCATCCCCCTCGATATAGAAAACTGATTCTTCCCCTTAGCAGAGATTGATTTTCGGCCAACTCTGCAATCAAGAGATTAACCTCATCCCTTTCCTTTATCTTGATCTATTATCTCCTCAAAAATAGCCCTAATTCCTCTCTTCATTATCTGCCTATTATCCTTATAATTAAACATAAAATAAACATTAAAAATCCCTACAAAATAGCCTTGTGTCGTCCCCATTATTGCTCCCTTTAAGTGCCGACATTTAGCCCTAAAACTTGGGCTTCAAGCTGCCAAAATTTGGGCCTTTCTCATGCACAAGTGATGCCACTTTTATCTTCCGCTTACTGTGCCCCTAGTTGCTGGGCCACAAGCCCAGTATGTCACTTAAACTACTAATACTTTAATTTAAGCCCCTAGAGTGTCTAAATAAAATATTGATTCAAAGCCTCAGCCCAAACCTGAGCCCCATTTACACCTCAAATCCTTAGATTAATATTTTAAGCACACATTACACAAAATGCACAAGCCCTAAAATTCAGGATGTTACACCTTCTGGCAAACTAACTATTATATCTCGCATGCATTCATAATATGTCATCACAAGAAATAATAAACATCTATCAAATGCTATTCCAATAATTGTTCATCAAATAATTTTTCAAACTATAAGTCTCTTGTGAGATCAGTTGACTTCTCGAAAGAACATTCCACCATGAAGTCAACTAGAATCTGACCCTTTATCGTCTTCCTTGGAGTGTACTCTACACCAAATTTGGCTATTTCAATTCCCATTTTGTTATTCTTCCTGAAGTGTCAACTCTGGACAATATATCTTTAATATGTTGATTCATCATGGCAATAACAGGATGAGCCTAAAAGTAGGGATGCAACTTGCGAGTTGCAACAATTAGAGCGAAAATAAGTTTTTTTTTTGTTTTTGTATACCTTTGCTCCCCGTTTTGCAATACATTGCTAACGTAATAAATTGGGAACTATCGAGCTCTTTCTGCCCTAATTAAAACAGCTTCAACTATCTCATCTGAGGTTGCCAAGTAAATATAGAAAGTCTCCCTTACGCGAGGTGACATCAACAGTGGTGGGGATGTAAATTATGACTTAAGTTTTTCAAAAGCTATCTGACACTCCTCAATCCAAGAAAAAGAAGTTCTCAAGGCTTTAAAGAAGGGTAAACATATATCTGCCATTCTAGAAATGAATCTATTAAGTGCACCACCCTTCCCATTAAACGTTGAATATCCTTAATTGTCTTCGGGGGAGGCATATCCAAAATGACACAAATCTTCTCTGAATTAACCTATATCCCCTCTCTAAAACCACGAACCCCAAAAATTTGCTAGCTCTAACACCAAAAGCACACTTTTTAGGATTAAGTTTCGTATTGTGAGCTTGCAGAACAACGAATGCATCCAACAAATCTTGAACATGCCCTCTTAGAGTGGAAACTTTCACCAACATATCATCAACTTACACTTCAACACTTCACCCAATCTGGTCTTTAATAATTCTATTTACCAACCTTTAGAAAGTTGCCCCTGCGCTATTCAAACCAAAGGGCATGACTCGATAGCAAAATAAGCCTTCTTCAATAACAAAGGTTGTCTTGTCTTGGTCCTCTAGGGCCATAGATATCTGGTTATAACCTAAGAACGCATCCATAAAGTTCATAAATCTATGCCCTAAGGATGCATCAATCGATCTATCAATTGAGGGTAAGTGAAAACTGTCCTTAGGGCAAGCTTTATTAAGGTTGATAAAGTCAATACACATTACCCACTTGCCATTAGCCTTCTTCACCATTACAACATTCGAAACCCAATCCAGGTATACGACCTCTCTGATAAATCCCGCTGATAGCAGTTTCCCCACCTCCTGCCTTACTACTTCTACAACCTATAGAGAAATTTTTCTTTTCTTTTATTTAACCAATTTAAACTCAGGTAGCATATTTAACAAATGAACAATTATCTGAGGATCCACTCTAGGCATATCTACAGCCGACCATACAAAAACATCAGAATTTTCCCTTAGACACTGAACAAAATTAACTTTTTCCTTTATTGCCAACGTTGATAAAATTTTCACCACCTTATCGACATCATCATAAAATAATTGTAAAGTTTCCATAGCTTCTACTGCCTCTGGCTTCTTAATTCTCTCATTACTCCTCGCATCAAGACTATCCTAATCCAGCATCTGACTATCCAGTCTTGTTTACTATGAGCTTTGTCCTTGTTGCCTGTGCTCACGCGTTTGATTAACTGATAGCATATGGTATGACCTAGCTATTCGCTGATCAAATTGCATGAACCCTAGCCCTGTTCTTGTAGGAAATTTAATCTTCACGTAGAAAGTTACAATCATTATCTTAGACATCTTCATTATGGGATGCCCAAAAGTAGCATTGTACGCTATAGGATGACCAACCACAAAAAATTGAACATACTCCGTCGTGGTATGCTCGCCATCCCTCAAGGCCACGAGTAAAGTGATACAACCCTTTACCTCAATAGGATGGTTCGCAAAATCATACAATGGGCTTGCCTTCTTTAATGCTTATTCCTTCAATCGTATTTTCTAATAAGCATCCCAGGTTAGCACTTCACTACACTGCCACTATCCACCAATATTCTTTTTACTTCGAAACTTGCTGTCGTAACCATTTTTTTGAAAAAATGGGAATCAACTTGGGTTTTGAAAACGAAAATGAAACGGGAGTCGCCATCGACCTTTTATTAGGTGTGATCGGACCACCTTGGGTTTTAAATAAACATTTTGGTTTATTAAAACAGGGCTTTTGGTCTACGAATGTTCGAGAAAATAGGTTCGGGAGTCGGTTACGTGCGAGGAAGGATTAGCACCCTCGCAACGCCCAGAATCAGTACCAAATCGATTATCTAATGCCTCGATGTCGAAAATTTGAAAAGATTAAGGGATTTAAAAATTTGATCTCTTTTGGAAACATTTGAATTTTCACGAATTGAGTATTAAGATTTTCTCGCTCTGAAGAAATAAAATATCACATCCAGTACGTTAGGACACGATAATTTGAATCCTCGAATCCAAGATCATCTCATGGTTTCCTCGAATTGAATATCAAGATTTTCTCGTTCCGAAGGAAGAAAATATCACATCTAATACTTTAGGACACGGTAATTTAAATCCTCGAATCCATGATCATCTCATTATTCTCGAGACTCATGCGTTAAAAATATCAAAAGGATGTTCGATTATTTGGCCAAGCGGGAAACTGAAACCCAACACATAGGGCACGATCTCTCGAGTTTCCTAACAGAATATTGCCTTATTTTTGAAAATTTTTGCTTTTGGATAAAGTTGATAAAAAATTTAGGTTATGTTTTAAAGAAACATTATTCAAAATGTGAATAGGGTCATGCGACGAATAACGGTAACGTAACACGAACTTGGCGCAATGATAACATAATACATGTAATACAACATTAGTATCATTAATCTAAAATATTAATATGCATGAATAATAATGATAATGAAACAATAATTTAAACAATAACGACGATGATGATAATATCAATAATATGGAAATACGAATAAACAAATTATGATACATGCAAGAACGATAATCACATAGCTTATACTAGTTAAATATCCACATTAGCAGTCACGGAACAATGAATTGAACAATTTTAAAAGAAATAATACATAAAACAATTTAAAATAATTAATAAAATGATTTTAAAATAAAGAATACATAAAAAATACAGTAAATAATATATGAAACAATTTAACATAATGTCAAGATGTAAAATAATCAGTATGCATAAAGTTTACTAAAAAATAGTATACAAAAACTCCTTAAAATAAGTAAGTAGTAGTAATAATAATAATAATAATAATAATAATAATAATAATAATAATAATAATACTAATAATAATAATTTTGAAGAAAGGTGAATAAACCAACTCTTTAAAATAGGTTGAAAACTAAATTAAAATCAGAATAAAATAATGAGGATCGAAATCGTAATAAATCAAAAGAAAGGCGGACAGGGATCCCAACGCCATGCACGTGAACTTGTGAGGACCAAATGGGTAAGTAACCCACCCTGGTGCTCAACATTTTGGTGCGGGACTAAATCAAAAAATGTGTGATGTTTGGGGCAAAATTGAAACTTAAAAAAAATGAAATTAGGTTCAATAAAAAAGTGGCGCAAAATGGGAGGGCCTATCGCATAAATATCCCCTTGAGGGGATATATGCAGCCTCTTGAAGCCCAGACGGCGCCGTTTGCTTCTATTATAACAGCCCCCTTTTATTTTTCATTTAATTCCATTTCTTTGAAAGCAAAACAGAGAACCCCCCCAAATTTCTCTCAATCGACAAAAGGGGGTGCCATCTCTTCTCCCCTTTTCGACCGATGGTCGGTCCTCCTCTGGCGTTCGTCCACCGCCACCGCGCCTGGCGGCTGACGGCGCACGAAGATGGGCTTTGATGCCCTGCTCGAAGTCCCTTCGAAGCCCCGAAACCCGAGAGAGAAAGAAAAAACCCACGTTTTGGGTTTTGGCTTGGCCTCGACGACGGGGAGGGGCTCCAACGACGCACCTCCGGGGTTCAGGTAAGTCCCCCCTTTTACCTTCTCTTTCGTTCTTAATTAGTAAGATTTTTTTTTAAAAAATAAAATAAAAATAAATAGATAAATGAATGAATGGCTGGGAGCGAAACTCAAAGAAACAAAATCGGAATCAACCTTTAATTTCTTTTTTTTATTTTCGATTTCTTATTGATCTCTGTAAAAAGAGAGAGCCGCCCCTACATATGGTACTTTTGAATGGCTTTATAGCCTAAAAAAGAATATAATTGTTCTTTTATTCTATTGTTTGTCCCATATCTTTCTGCTTTGTTGCCTCTGTTTCTTTATCGTTTTCCCCTCGTTTTGTGTTGTTGCGCGTGTTTCTTGTTGTTGCAGATGGCAGAGGTGCGTGTGGGTGTCGACCGAGGCTCGGGGTGTGTTGACTGAGGCGTGGAGACTTGTTGGTGGCTGGTCAGAACAAGTTGAGTCAGAGGCACGGGGGTGGTGACGGCAGAGGCATGCGGCGCTAAGGAGTAGCTAGGGTTTCTTGTTTACTGACTTAGCTCTTAGGTTTTGGGCTTATTAAGTTTGGGCTGTTATTTGTATTAAATTTGGGTCTAGTATTGGTTTTGTAATTGGGCTCCGAATTTGTTCTGTAAATGGACTGGACTTTTATTGGACTCTTTTTTGATTTTTGGGTTTTTGTTTTATTGATTGGGCCTCTAGTCTGTATTGGGCACGAGCAAAAATTGGTTATTACAGCTGCCCCTCTTTGCTCATTGTCGTGAAATGAGAATAGAGGAAAGATAATAGGAGAACCAATTTTTCCCGGTCTTGGCCAAGCCTTGACTTATTGGTCCTCGTCTCCCTCGAACATCTTCAAACTCTACTATAATCTGTTGCCTTGATCCATCCCACCGTTGCTTCTGTGAGACATGACGCGTAACTTCAATTCGCTCTTCTTCAATCTTGTTTATTTTTTAACTTGCTCCAATATGACTTCAGGACACGAAGAGATTTGTAGCTCCGATATGCAAACTGCTCCATTGGGACTTCGATGAAATCTGAACTTTTCACACTGCTTCCTTATTCTCGCAATATGAGTTGACTTTTTTTTTTTGAAAAACAGAAACTGAAAAATAGAAATTGAAAATACCTCAGTGTGCATGACCCGAGGCCCAACTCATCTCTCGTATTATGAGTAGATTTTAACAGAAATTGAAAAACAGAAATTAAAAATACCTCAGCGTGCGTGACCCGAGGCCCAACTCATCTCTCGTATTATGAGTTGATTTTAACAGAAATTGAAAAACAGAAATTAAAAATACCTCAGCGTGCGTGACCCGAGGCCCAACTCATCTCTCGTATTATGAGTTGATTTTAACAGAAATAAAAAAACAGAAATTAAAAATACCTCAGCGTGCGTGACCCGAGGCCCAACTCATCCCTCGTATTATGAGTTGATTTTAACAGAAATCAAAAAACAAAAATTAAAAATACCTCAGCGTGCGTGACCCGAGGCCCAACTCATTTCTCGTATTATGAGTTGATTTTAACAGGAATTGAAAAACAGAAATTAAAAATACCTTAGTGTGCGTGACCCGAGGCCCAACTCATCTCTCGTATTATGAGTTGATTTTAACAGGAATTGAAAAATAGAAATTAAAAATACCTCAGCGTGCGTGACCCGAGGCCAAACTCATCTCTCGTATTATGAGTTGATTTTAACAGAAATTGAAAAACAGAAATTAAAAATACCTCAACGTGCGTGACCCGAGGCTCAACTCACCTTTCGTATTATGAGTTGATATTTTTTTAAAAAAAATAAATATTGAATAACACCTCAGCATGTGACCTGAGGCTCAACTCACCTCTCGTATTATGAGTTGATATTTGAACAGAAATTGAAAAACACCTCAGCGCGTGACCTGAGGCTCAACTCACCTCTCGTATTATGAGTTGATATTTTTTTTAAAAAAATAAATATTGAAGAACACCTCAGCGTGTGACCTGAGGCTCAATTCACCTCTCGTATTATGAGTTGATATTTGAACAGAAATTGAAAAACACCTCAGCGTGTGACCTGAGGCTCAACTCACCTCTCGTATTATGAGTTGATATTTAAAAATAATGAAAATTGAAGAACGCCTCAGCGTGTGACCCGAGGCTCAACTCACCTCTCGTATTATGAGTTGATATTTTGAAAAATAGTAATTGAAAACGTATCATCCGGTGGAACTCGGATGTCTTCTTTCTCCTTGGTTCAGTACAGTTATCGTCCCAACTTTTTGCTTTACTGGTGTACCTGTATGTGTCATGCATGATGTTATCATGATATGCACGTGTTTGTCTTAAACGCTTTTATGCCTACATGATTATGCCATGCGCCCTGGGTTTGTTTGTCATGTATCTCTTTTTCGTCACAACTTTCATGGTGACCTGTATTCACTGCTTCGATTCTTGACTTTCCTTTTAGGTTTTGTACCCGTCCTCAAGCTTTACGAGTAATCTGCGTTTCTCGTATATCACCCTTTTGCCCCCTGTTGAACTTTGCTCTTGCTTTGACGCTCTTGTACTTACTAGATTCTCATCCAGGTAATGCTCAACATTCCTTTTGTTTAGAGAATGTCATTTCACTATTTATCATTTAAAAAGAACCATACATGAGATGCATGAAAATGACGAAGTAGGTATGAAGGGGATTCCTCACATTCATATTTTATTTCAAAAGTGACAAGCAAAGAAAATTGACAAGGAACAATTCAATAAAGGAAATGTTATAAAAAGAAAAGCAGGTTCAATTGTCGCAAATGCTCTAGATATCCAACGCATGAACTTTTCCACGTTTCTTCATCCTGGATCTTTTCGAGCAAAGCTTCTTGTGTAGAAGATTTTGAGCTTCTAAGTCTGCTTCAAATATTGTAATCTCGCCACATGACTCCTTGTTCGAATCGTCTCGCTCCTTATGTCTGAACCCCCTTTCATTAGGACGCCCTTTCAGGTTTTCATCCAAATATATTTTTTTCTTACATCAAGACGCCTTTTCGGGTTTTCATCTTGATCTCTTTTTTCTTTTTTCTTCTTCTTTTTTTTATGCATAATATTTCTTCACAGCATCTGAGTTCACTGGATTTGGTAACTCCTTCCATCCATCTCAGTGAGAATCACAGCTCCACCTGAGAAAGCTTTCTTCACGACATATAGCCCTTCCCAATTTGGTGCCCATTTTCCTTGAAAATCTTTTTGAATTGGGAGAATCTTTCTCAGTACGAGTTCTCCCTCGCGAAATTCTCTTGGCCGCACCTTCTTGTCATGGGTTGTGATCATTCTCTTTTGGTACATTTGTCCATGACAGATTGCCTTCAAGCGCTTTTCTTCGATAAGATTTAGTTGGTCATATCGAGCCCGAACCCATTCTGACTCTTCCAATTTTGACTCCATTAAGACTCGTAAAAAGGGGATCTCAACTTCGATGGGCAGCACAGCTTCCATTCCATAGACCAGAGAGAAAGGAATTGCCCTGGTAAAGGTCCGCACACATGTACGATATACATACAAAGCAAATGGTAGCTTCTTGTGCCAGTCTTTACATGTCTCAGTCATTTTCCCAATAATCCTCTTAATATTTTTGTTGGCCGCTTCTACTGCTCCATTCATCTTTGGACGATAGGGCGAGGAATTATGATGCTTTATTTGAAATTGCTCGCACACCTCCTTCATCATCTTGTTGTTTAGATTTAAAGCATTATCTGAAATGACCCGTATCGACATATGATCTCCTTTTTTAAGAACTTGCAAACTGCGGCCTTTGTCACATTAGCAAACGAAGCGGCTTCTACCCATTTTGTGAAATAATCTATGACCACGAAAATGAATCGATGTCCATTAGAAGCCTTTGGGGAAATTGGCCCTATAACATCCATGCCCCACATAGAAAAGGGCCACGGAGAAGTCATGACATGAAGGGGCGAAGATGCTGTATGAATTTTATCGCCGTAAACTTGACATTTGTGGCACTCTCGCGCGTAACTAATGCAGTCGCTTTCCATTGTCAGCCAGTAATAATCGAGTCTCATAATCTGCCTAGCCATAGTGAAACCATTAGCGTGTGTTCCACAAACTCCTTCATGGACATCTTCAAGTATTTTTCTTGCTTTAGCAGCATCCACGCATCTCAGGAGCACTTGATCTTTTCCTCTTTTGTACAGGATGTCCCCATCAAGAACAAATCCCACCGCCCTTCTTCTGATTGTTCTTTTGTCGTTCTCATTTACTTGTTCGGGATACCTTTGATTCTTGACATACTCTAAGTTATCATGGAACCATGGCTGTCCATCTGCCTCTTTTTCAATGCTAAAATAATGCGCAGGGGCCTCATATATGCTCATCTGGAGAGGCATTATTTTCGTTTCTCGGTTTGCTTTAAACATTGAAGCCAAAGTGGCTAAGGCATCAGCCAATTGGCTTTCTTCTCCTGGGAAGTGATTAAAAGTTACTTCTTCGAATTATTTGATTAGCTCTACCACGAGGTCGCGATATTTGACCAACTTCGAATCTCTCACTTCCCAATCTCCACGGATTTGGTAAATTACCAGCGTTGAGTCTCCGTATACCTCTAAGATTTTGATGTCTCGTTCCATAGCTGCACGAAGTCCCATGATGCAAGCCTCATATTCTGCTACGTTGTTGGTATAGAAGAAATTTAACCTGGCAGTGAATGGGTAATGATTCCCTTCTGGTGACATTAAGACTGCTCCAATCCCATGTCCCAATGCATTTGATGCACCATCAAAGCTCTTCTTCCATGATTTCTCTTTTGACGACTCACATTCTTTTTTCGTAATGCACATTAAGTCTTCATCTGGGAAGTCAAATCTCAATGGCTCGTATTCCTCTGTCGTTCGAGTTGCTAAGAAGTCAACTATTGCGCTCCCTTTTATCGACTTTTGATTCACGTAGATGATGTCGTACTCCGATGGTAGGATATGCCATCGTGCTATTCTTCTTGAGAGTACAGGTGATTCCATCATGTACTTTATTGGGTCTAGCTTTGAAATTAACCATGTCGTATGATACAACAAATATTGTCTGAGCCTTCGAACGACACAGACGAAAGCACAACAGAATTTTTCAATTGACGAGTACTTTGCTTCATACTCTGTGAATTTCTTGCTGAGGTAGTATATCGCCCTCTCTTTTTTCCCTGACTCATCATGTTGCCCCAGTACGCAACCCATTGAGTTTTCGAACACAGTCAGATACAATATCAACGGTTTTCCAGGAGTTGGCGGTACTAGCACCGGGGGGCTAGACAAATATTGCTTTATTTTATCAAAAGCCATTTGGCACTCCTCGTTCCATTCTCCAAGATTGTGTTTCCGAAGGAGTCGAAAAATTGGGTCACACTGGTTGGTAAGTTGAGCAATGAATCGAGCGATGTAGTTCAACTTCTTTTTGTGTGCGCGGAGGCGGTAGTTCTTGTATGGCTTTTATCTTATCTGGATCAACCTCAATACCTCTCTCACTAACAATGAAGCCTAGTAATTTTCCCAAGGTAGCCCCAAATGTGCATTTGGCTGGATTAAGCTTCAGCTGGAACTTTCTTAGTCTTTCGAACAATTTTCTGAGGTTCTCAACATGCTCTCTCTCCCTCCAAGATTTGGCAATCATATCATCGACGTGGACTTCTATTTCTTTGTGCATCAGGTCATGGAACCACATTACCATAGCCCTCTGATATGTTGCCCCGGCATTCTTTAATCCGAATGGCATCACCTCGTAGCAAAATGTTCCCCACATCGTCACGAGGGTAGTTTTCTCCATATCCTCGGGGGCCATCTTTATCTGATTATAACCTTGCCGTCTTTCTTCGGTACTGGGACTATGTTAGCTACCCATTCTGGATATTTGGAGACTTGTAGGAAGCCAGCATCAAATTGTTTCTTGACTTCTTCTTTTATTTTTAAAAGCATTTCAGGTCTCATTCGTCTTAACTTCTGTTGAATAGGTTTGCATTCTAGTTTCAGTGGGAGTCTATGGACTACTACATCCTCATTTAAACCTGGCATGTCCTGGTACGACCATGCGAATACATCTTTGTACTCATGAAGCAAGGCGATCAAATCATGTTCGGTGTTCTCTAAAATGGAGGTCCCAATCTTCACTTCTTGCCTTTTTTCTTTATTCCCCATGTTCACTGTCTCAACAGATTCTTGATAGGGTAGAATCTGTATATATTCTTAGCAAGTCAGAAGATGAAACATAATCTTCAACATTTTCCTCAACTTCAAATTCTCCTAAACAAATAGCTTTCTCGAAATCGATTTTAGGACTTGTAACAGGATAGTTCTCGTCGCTGATATCTGAGTACCTGAAAGGTGAATGGAAGAGAAAACTATAGAGGAGCATCAAGGTATCGACACCAACAAGCATGAGGTTATGGTGTGATATGAGAGGTATATGTAGGACAGGCTATAAGAAGGGGGAATAATTATGAAGTTAATGAGAATGAAAAGACCATGATAAATGCATCTCCATTAATGTTCATTTAAATGACAAAGAGCAAACATAAGCTCTTACAAAAGGATCCCACTATTACTTAGGGGCACACAGAAAAGAGTTAACATTGAGCATTACTTTGGAGAGGACTTAGAAACTACAAGAAGATCCACAGCAATCCGATTGTTCAAAATGAATCCAGGAGGACAAGGGCGTGTCATTGAAACATCTTCAATTGTATTATCCATTTTGTTCATCCCCTGATTGCAGCTAAGTGGCAATTATTGCCGACACACCTGTTATTATGGTGAGTCTTTAGCAACACATTCCTTAATCATTTCTGTTTGAGTAGGGTCGTTGTGCTCCATCCTGACCCCACTCTTCTTCTGATCCTAAGCTATCCCCAGTGCTATTATCGTTTGCAGTGACGGTAGCTTCTGTCCTTCTTTGTAGTTGCCTGTCGCGACTCCGTTCTACTTCTTCTGGTGTGATGGACCTCCATGACTCATGCATCTTCCTGTTCCCAAAAGTGTGCCTTGATGTGTAGTTTTGATATGGTCCTCCATTTTGATTGTTAGAAAAGGTCCACCCCATTTGTTGGCTGACATAAATAAGGTCATTCATGCTTGTTTCAATCCTATTTTGTGCCCATAGCATGAAATCCCTTCGAACTGCATGTTCTTTCGGTAACCACCTCCTGCTGTCGAGGTCATCAAAGTTTTCCAACCAAATTGTGCAGCTGGCCAAAAACGAGGTGAGGTATTCCACTACATTAATTATCATGTCGTGCCTATAGCTGAGCATTTCTTGTTGCTGACGATTAAATTCGTTATTGCTGACTGGTCTTGATTCAGGTAACAGGACTGGGCCTGCTCTTCTTGTGTGGATAGTGTGATCATGGAACATGGCTTCAGCACTAGAGATTCCAACATTTGCCAAGATGGGCCTTCCTGTTGGTGATGGCGTCCTCCCTCTTCTATATGGGCCTGGCCTGTAGTTTGGGCTTCGCTGGTTGCTGATAGCGAATTCCCCTACTGCCTTCCCCAAATTGCCTCATGTAGTTGTTGTCCATTGGTCTGCCGGGCATTCCCTAGACGGTTTATTATTCACTGTCTTATTCACTGTCTTATCAATGGGGCTAATTATAGCCTGACAGTCAGTCCCAAAGATAATTTCCTTCCTACCCAAGTAGTGAGTCTCAAGGGTTGCTAATGTTTCCAGATTTCTCTTTTTCTCCCTCTCTTTTCTTCTGTTATAATTTCAACTTATTAGGTTCTTTCTTTGGGCTCAAATGCATATAATGGGATGTAATGCAAATGCATGAAATGCAATGCAAATGCATGGAATGAATGCAAAAAGAAAGAGAGGCGTTGATTATGAATTCAATTCCGTTAGAAGAACTTTTCTACAAAATATGTTTCTTTACATTAAAACGGATTGCATAGACGGCCATGTCCTCATAGTCTAGGTGAAAGCACCAATCCTCTCTTTCGTGTCTGGAGGTTGTGATTGCGTCCCGTGAACTTTCTCAATAGACGTCTCTTCTAACTCCTTGTTGCTTGGTGCAGGTCGATCTTCGTCATTCGCTTAACCTCCGCGATACTCGTAATCCTCCGATGACTCCTGAATAATCTTTGTAGGCTTTGAATCTTCAGGCAATGCCTACTCTCGTTGTTACCTAGACTATGTTCAGAAGACCGTATGATGATCCACTTCATCAAGTAACACATTTCCTTATGACGAACTCTCCTATTCAGAAATTGAATATGAATCAACACCCCCTTTCTAGGATGATGCAATGTAATGCAAATGCATGGATGTAAAGAGGCATCGATTTAGATTCAACTTCATTTAGAAAACTTTTCAGAAAACAAAGCTCTTTACATAAGATGGATTATAAATATAACTTTTCCTTAAGGCCCAAAACTTTCTCGAGCAACAAAGCTAATTCTTGACCCTTGTCCGATACCAGCTCGTACTTTAGCATGTCAGCCTGAACTATTAATGTTTGCAAATATTCGGTCACCTCCCGGATTTGAGTCACAGCTTCGCCCCCAAGGTAGTCCCAGTCCCTGACTTGACTCTGAGAGTGATGAAGTTGTTCTTTTTCCAGCTTACGATTCTTCTTTTCGAAATCTTGCTTTATTACCTTTGCTTCTGATAGGATTACCTATGAATATTCCTCCACGGATCGTTCGTTTTTCAGACTTGGCCCCGGGATGTTGTCGTTGATTCTTCTACTGGTCTATCCGCTATATTCGGGAGTAGCCCTTGATCCTGTGGTCAACTTTTTCATTCGACGAACTTTTACTTACATCAACTCTTTTACTTATATTAGGATGTGTTAAAATCAAATCTCTCAAGTTCCTCCATGGGATACACTTACACTCGCCCTTTTGCTTGATTCTGGTTGTGATCCATTGCTTGCTCATTCCCGTATTGCTCATTAATTTCTTCTAAAAGGCTGGAACATAGGCCACTCTCGAATAGATTCTATCAACCTGAGCCATCGGGCAATGTAGTAGAGCTGTGTATTCTTCTATGGTGGGTACCAAATCCACTTTCCCAAAAGTGAAGCAATTATATACGGGGTTCCAAAACTGAGTGATAGCTCAGAATAACTGCTCATCCACCTTGACGTCGAGCAAGTGTGGCAAATCTCCGTAACCATGGCAGAATGAACTCTTGGTCTCATCGTTCCATTGATCCCATGAAGATTATTTTGTGTCACACTAATACGAGTGTAGTCCCATAATTTTGACACATGCCCCGCAGCTAGACTATCTCCCTTTTCTAGTTGTGTTGTCTCTGTCCAAATTCGGATAGCCGTATTATCCTCCACTTCATCAAGAAAGTTGTTTTCCATGGAAAACTTTCTAATTCAGCAATCGAACCCAAATCAACGCCTCTTAAATATGAAAAATGCGTGCAATGCAATCAAAACAAGAGCAAAACACGTTAGTGCAAGAGAAATAAACAAACACAAAAACGTCAGTGTAGGAGAAATAACAAACATAGAACACCTATTGAGGTGACCTCTAAGGGTTTAGCGTGGCTCTATCTCGGGTAGGTTCCTAGATCTTTCTATATGTGGTTTGGTTCTAAAGTGAGGGTACCCGAACCAGCAGATTCCTCGATCCTCACCTATTATAGGCTCATATGGACTGAGTTCAGTTCAGGGGAATACATTTCCCTATGGCTGCACGGAGATAAAAATCTCACGAAGACATAGGTACGGATGTATCCCGAAAGTGATCCACTATCTTACACGGAGGTAAAAACCTCACGAAAGAGTAGTTTCTCAGTCCCACTTAAGAGGGTGTGACCACAACGGTCATGTAGTGCCATGCTAAAGTATTTTATGAGACTCAACAGTGCAATGCCAAAGTATTTTATGATACTCAACATTGTTGCAATCATAGTACCAGCAAATGCATCAAAGGAAACATGATTTTTCAAAACAATTTTACAAATTTCGACAAAAGGACAAAGAATAATCGATTTTACGACCTGGCTCTCTTATTAGGTCCCCAGTGGAGTCGCCAAGCTGTCGTAACCATTTTTTTGAAAAAAGGGGAATCGACTTGGGTTTTGAAAACGAAAATGAAACGGGAGTCGCCACCGACCTTTTATTAGGTGTGATTGGATCACCTTGGTTTTAAATAAACATTTTGGTTTATTAAAACAGGGCTTTTGGTCTACGAATGTTCGAGAAAATAGGTTCGGGAGTCGGTTACATGCGAGGAAGGATTAGCACCCTCACAACGCCCAGAATCGATACCAAATCGATTATCTAATGCCTCGATGTCGAAAATTTGAAAAGATTAAGGGATTTAAAAATTTGATCTCTTTTGGAAACATTTGAATTTTCTCGAATTGAGTATTAAGATTTTCTCGCTCCGGAGAAATAAAATATCACATCCAGTACGTTAGGACATGATAATTTGAATCCTCGAATCCAAGATCATCTCATGGTTTCCTCGAATTGAATATCAAGATTTTCTCGTTCCGAAGGAAGAAAATATCACATCCAATACTTTAGGACACGATAATTTAAATCCTCAAATCCAAGATCATCTCATTATTCCCGAGACTCATGCGTTAAAAATATCAAAAGGATGTTCGATTATTTGGCCAAGCGGGAAACCGAAACCCAACACATAGGGCACAATCTCTCGAGTTTCCAAACACAGAATATTGCCTTATTATTGAAAATTTTTGCTTTTGGATAAAGTTGATAAAAAAAATTACGTTATGTTTTAAAGAAACATTATTCAAAACGTGAATAGGGTCATGCGACGAATAACGGTAACGTAACACGAACTTGGCGCAATGATAACATAATACATGTAATACAACATTAGTATCATTAATCTAAAATATTAATATGCATGAATAATAATGATAATGAAACAATAATTTAAACAATAATGATGATGATGATAATATCAATAATATGGAAATACGAACAAACAAATTATGATACATGCAAGAACGATAATCACATAGCTTATAGTATTTAAATATCCACATTAGCAGTCACGGAACAATGAATTGAACAATTTTAAAAGAAATAATACATAAAAAATTTAAAATAATTAATAAAATGATTTTAAAATAAAGAATACATAAAAAATACAGTAAATAATATATGAAACAATTTAACTTAATGTCAAGATGTAAAATAATCAGTATGCATAAAGTTTACTAAAAAATAGTATACAAAAACTCCTTAAAATAAGTAAGTAAGTAATAATAATAATAATTATAATAATAATAATAATAATAATACTAATAACAATAATTTTGAAGAAAGGTGAATAAACCAACTCTTTAAAATAGGTTGAAAACTAAATTAAAATCAGAATAAAATAATAAGGATCGAAATCGTAATAAATCAAAAGAAAGGCGGACAGGGATCCCAACGCCGTGCGCGTGAACTTGTGAGGACCAAATGGGTAAGTAATCCACCCTGATGCTCAACGTTTTGGTGCGGGACTAAATCAAAAAATGCATGATGTTTGGGGCAAAATTGAAACTTAAAAAAAATGAAGTTAGGTTCAATAAAAACTTGGCGCAAAATGGGAGGGCCTATCGCACAAATATCCCCTTGAGGGGATATGTGCAGCCTCTTGAAGCCCAGACGGCGCAGTTTGCTTCTATTGTAACAGCCCCCTTTTATTTTTCATTTAATTCCATTTCTTTGAAAGCAAAACAGAGACCCCCCAAAAATTTCTCTCAAACGACAAAAGGGGGTGCCATCTCTTCTCCCCTTTTCGACAGATGGTCAGTCCTCCTCTGGCGTTCATCCACTGCCACCGCGCCTGGCAGCTGACGGCGCGCGAAGATGGGCTTTGATGCCCTGCTCGAAGTCCCTTCGAAGCCCCGAAACCCGAGAGAGAAAGAAAAAATCCACGTTTTGGGATTTGGCTTGGCCTCGACGACGGGGAGGGGCTCCAACAACGCGCCTCCGGGGTTCAGGTAAGTCCCCTCTTTTACCTTCTCTTTCGTTCTTAATTAGTAAGATTTTTTTTTTAAATAAAATAAAAATAAATAGATAAATGAATGAATGGCTGAGAGCGAAACTCAAAGAAACAAAATCGGAATCAACCTTTAATTTCTTTTTTTTTGTTTTCGATTTCTCATTGATCTCTGTAAAAAGAGAGAGCCGCCCCTACATATGGTACTTTTGAATGGCTGTATAGCCTAGAAAAGAATACAACTGTTCTTTTGTTCTACTGTTTATCCCATATCTTTCTGCTTTGTTGCCTCTGTTTCTTTGTCGTTTTCCCCTCGTTTTGTGTTGTTGCGCGTGTTTCTTGTTGTTGCAGATGGCAGAGGTGCGTGTGGGTGTCGATCGAGGCTCGGGGTGTGTTGACTGAGGCGTGGAGACCTGCTGGTGGCTGGTCAGAACAAGCGGAGTCAGAGGCACGGGCGTGGTGACGGCAGAGGCATGCGGCGCTAAGGAGTAGCTAGGGTTTCTTGTTTACTGACTTAGCTCTTAGGTTTTGGGCTTATTAAGTTTGGGCTGTTATTTGTATTAAATTTGGGTATGATATTGGTTTTGTAATTGGGCTCCGAATTTGTTCTGTAAATGGACTGGACTTTTATTGGACTCTTTTTTGATTTTTGGGTTTTTGTTTTATTGATTGGGCCTCTAGTCTGTATTGGGCCCGGGCAAAAATTGGTTATTACACTTGCAATAGCTATTGGCACAACCATAAAATCATTTCCCTCTTTGAAAACTAGCTCTTCATCTTCATTACCAAATTCCACCTTCCACTCTTCTTGTTGACGCAACCTTTTTAGTGAGCTAATTGACATAATACTCCTAAGATGAGCCTTTCTCTTAGTGTCAGAGGCGCCTAATCTTTTTCTGGCCCTAATATCACATGAATAATTCCTCTAACTTTTTGCCTAATTTTAGCCTCAATCCTTGAACTCTTGCTTGGTTGATTATCATGCTAAGCTACAAAATCCTTTAGGTCACCATTCTTGTCTATTTCCTTTATGCCCCCATTATCATGAAAGTGCACTTGTCCCTTAAGTTTGACCTTCTGGCGTTATGTCTCATAGGTGGAAGTGTTGGTAAGATGCTCAAACCCTTTACCTGGATGAAGATATATGCACGTCTAGCATTTAAAGGAGTATATGTCTCAAATTTAACATATGGAGGATACCTTCTCACGTGCTCAAGTTGGTACTTTTGAGGTACCCTAGGTGACTCATTTTATGATTATCTCTTCTACTATCCCTCACCTTGTACACGCAGACCCTGAGAAGACGAAGACTGATGACCGCGACCTCCCTCTCTATTCTTTGAATGCTTATAATCTGTTTGGAATGTAGCACAAACTGCTCTTTTAATCTTTTTCTGCTTTAGCAAATTTGTGGACTCTTTCATATAAATCTGCCAAACTCTGTAGCCTATTATTAATGAATGAGTATTGTACATGCTCATTTAAAAAACCCATAAAAAAAAGCACCAATGGCCCATTGATCCTCCAAATTTTTTTCTTTAGGGTCACTACATGAAAACGCTTGATGTAATCCTGCAAACTCTCTCCTCTCTACTTGATAGACATTAAATGCATAGGAGTACTCATTATTGTCCTATGCGCTCGAAACAACCCCAAGAGCATCTAACCCAACCGTGAAAAGATTTGAATGGAACCCTGCGGGAGAGAAAGATACCAATATTTTGCACTTCTCTTAAGGGTTGTTGAGAAGGCCTTACACTTCGCAGCATCAAAAGCCCGTAGCACATTCATATAATCATCATACTGCATGAGATGCATTCAAGGGTCCCTCCTACCTTCAAACATCTTTTTTGGAACTTTAAAATCGATCTATAAACTCACAGTTACAATCTCAAGAGTCAGCGAATTGTTAGAACAAAATAGTCAATCCATATCTTGATCATCTGGATACAAAGCCCATACATCTTTATATAGAGCATCCATTTCATTCTGCCAAGTTTTTGCATGTACCCTAAGATCTTCTTCATGCACGGTGGTATTATCATAGAGATTAGAATTATCAGACTATATCTTCCTCCTCAGTTTTTCATTTTGTTCCAATAAGTCTTGCTAAAATGTTTGATGTTGCTCGAATCAAACATTTTGCAAAGTCATCTGCTCCCTTATCAACCTCATTTTCTCTTAAAGAGAAAGAAACTATTGTGGGGATGCCTCTTAATCAGAGAAGAGTGGTAATCCCTTACCAGATTAGATATTCAAGTCCAAAGAATTCAAGGCTCCTACATGAGCTGAATTACCTAATTTTTTCGACCAATTGGCAAACAACTAGCAAATAAAAAGTCTCACTAGGTTGATTACTATTGCCAGAAGCTCCAACCTGTCCTGACAAAAAGGTAATAGGGAAATTCTCATTTGGGTTAGCCATTTTGATTTTTCTTTGCTAATTGAAAATCTTTTGGTCGAAAATCTATCTGCACTCATTGCACCAAATTGTTAAGTGTTTTTGTCTGACTTTTTTAGATGGCGAGGCTTCCCTATTTATATGATATAGGTATTGTTCACTGATATGACATACTAGGTAGGTTCCATGCATATCAACACGTATCCTACTCTAGACTTAACATGTGTTTATGTGATCCCAAACGCGATCTCACATGTTATTTCATACGAGAATATAGGTACCGCTCCTATAAACACCTATTATTATACGAGCTTAGTCTGCGAGCTTGATGCACGAGCTTGATGGTATTCGACCCAAACCCATTAGGGTCTTATTTGAGTTTTAGGTTGGTAATAGCAAGTATCATAACAATATTATAACATCATAACCTTTCCATTAACCTATCAAGATTGAAGTTCCAAATTTCCAAATTGGAATAATACGTTATACAAAATATTATCACAATATCTCTTAATACAAGTTTGTTTCACATTTACATGTTTTAGTACCAAACTAACCGAAATTGAGCTCGCAAACGAATACATGAATATCCAATCGTTCCCTGATAAAAAAGTGCATAAGCATGAATAGTAGGTACACCACCTTATTCAATCTTTGGTGTGTAGTTAACATGAGTTAATCCAACCAATCCCCAAGGTTGAACAAAGTGCTACAAAATCAAATCTTTCAAGAATACAAGGCAATAAAATATTGAAAATCGAGTAGGATTATGATATTTATAACAAATTTCCTTGAAAAGTACTAATACTTTGAGCGAGATGGATCCTTGATGTTTCCAGCTTTCAACTGAACGATCTTTTTTGCTATTCTCATACCACAAATCGCTTTGAGTGTGGGCTCGGACAATTCCAAATCAAACACAGAACCAAAAATAATTTTCTTACAAAGTATTTGATAGAATTGTTATTCTTGAATATATAATTTATACTTAGAAATAAATTATGACTATTTTAATAAATTATGACTATTTTCGGGCAGAATAACAAAATTGAAAACTTATGCAAAACTTTTATTTTTGTGGTGTGTTTTTAGCCTTCCTAGTGTTATCTATTTATCTCATGGTAACCATTACATCTTCCTCCATGAAAAGTCAATTGTTATAAAATAGTAATTCAATTATTCATCACAAAGACAAACGACTCGTGGCCATGTTTACTTCCATATATCATGTGATGCCAATGAGAGGATATCATTTATCCATTTCTTGGGCTATAAATTCCACTATTGTAAATGATGCTACATATTGCAGAAGTTGTATACCCAACACACCAGCTTTCAGTTCCTTATCTATTCGAACTCAGGCTTTTACTTACATCAAATTATACGAGTCACAAATACATAGTCCATCATCCACTCAAGATTAAGATATGTCACCCTATGAACATCACAAGTGAATAACTCCATAAACAGATTCATGATCTATTCTACTTGGGTTCTTTTTGATGTAATGTCAGTCTAGTCAGTCACATCTTTGTCTCCACCTTTTGGGAGTCATCCACTCTGATGCTAAAGATAAAGCATTTTTCCAATTGGACTTAATAGATGACATATTAGTTTTTCAATCGGTTTGCTCATTTTTTATTAAACTAAGGACATGTTTAGGTTCATCTACTAATAAATTGTCTTTCTGTATTACGTCTGAACTCGTAATACCGCTTAGTATTAGTTAAACATTATCCAATTAGTGGGCTAATATTTGCTTCCATTTTGCTTTTCATGCAAAAACTATTAAGTACAATATACAAAGGGTATTAATGTAATTCATGAATAATTTTATCAAACCAATCTATTCGAAAAAATACAAGTGTACATGGATGAAAATACTACACTTAGGGCACCAGATCCAATAGTCTCCCACTTTTGAAGGAGGAGATAATTGTAATGACCCCATTTTATACGATGTCAAAAAATGCAATTTCAGAACTTAATTTCGTAAATTGAGTTAGTGAAATCTTGAACAAAAGGAATTATGAAGTTAGTATGAAAAATATATTAAAGATCGGTTAAGTAACTAAACTAGTATGAAAAATATTTTAAAGATCAGTTAAGTAATAAAATTGAGAAAATCGTTAATTAAGTGTAGAAACTAAATTGTAAATTTTCAATTGCTATAGAATTTTTATTTAGAAAATACATAAGGACTCAATTAACAACTAACCAAAGAACCTAATGATTATTTAACTATTATGAATTAATGAGTAGGTGGAACGTGATGTACATCCACTTGCTTATAATTAAGAAAAACTAAACATTGATTAAATGTGTTTCTAAGTTAAAAAGTTAAGTTAATTAAGATTTATTAATACTTAAACTAAGTATATCAACTAATGTGTGGGCAATGAAATAAAAGAAAACAATTATCATCTTCCTTAAACCGTCCATATCCATGAAAAGAGAAAAAAAAATTCAAGTTTTTCTACCTAACTTTCGGCCTTCAGTTCACATAGGTAATCAAACTATTTCTTCAAAATAATTTTATAGATTCTTGATCATAGGAGCTTGATTAATCTAACCCAAGCTTTAAATTATCAAATTGTTTAGCTTATGTGAAGTTTTTATTAGTAGATTTTTGTGAAATTGAACTTATTTTTAATGAGAATTTGAAGTATGAATATGAGCATGTTATGAATAAGTTGGAAAGTAGAGAAAAGTGTTGGAATTGATTTGAAATTCAATTAATCTATATAGTTAGTTTTGTGACATTAGGGGCTAAATTGAATAAATTGAAGGTTATTAAGAAATTATGCTATAGATTAAAACTACAAGGTCTCTAATGAAAGAATATTTTGGATATAGAGACTAAAATGAATAAAAATGCAATATGTTCTTTCATTTGGTTGAGTGAAATCTAACACCATTTTTATAATTGAATTTTTTAACGTAGCTACATATGACGTCGGGCCATCCTAGGAGAAAAGAAAGGCAAAAGCCGTAGATGAGTAATGACTATGGTTTGTGCTTTCATGATTTGAATTCAATAGATATACATATATCATATGATTTTTTGCAAACTAGATTGACTAAGGTAATATTCCTACTTGTCTCATGAATTTGGTGAGTATTACATAATTCGTAACTTGTGAAATATGTGTTAATATGAAATTATATAGATTGAATTGAATTAAGCATTATATAATTTGTATTATATGTGTGTGTGTGTTTGAAACATTGGTTACCCTATTAACTGTCTTAGGTAGATTCAAGTATAGTTGGCATGCTATAGGATTGGATTAGTGCACGAGATTTTACTTTGGTTTATATTGATGAGGTGCGGAGCGCAAATTATACTTTAAACGTTCTGATAAGGTGCAGAGCACACATTACATCGGTTTATACTAATGAGGCGTGGAGCACAAATTATACTTTGGACATTCCGATGAGGCATTGAATTCTAGATATATTGGTGTGATGGTTGGATGATCCATATATCCGTCTTGAGTCATTGTCCGGTTAATAGGGATTATAAAACATATGCCTTGCTAAATGACCAACGATATGAAATGCTAATAAAAAAATGGTGTATTTTGTGTATAAATGTTAAAGTGGCAAAATATGGCATTTGCAAGATCATGCGAACCAATTAAAATGAGCCCTAAGGGTCTATATGGATATAAAATGAATTAATGGATTAAAGATGAAAATGAGAAAAAAAAAGTACTTGATGATATGTTACGGCACACATGTAGTGTGATATGATGAATAATGTGATTCTATGTTCATATATGACATGGCAAATGAAATTTTATATGAGGTTATGCATATGAGAAATGAAATGTATTGTAACACCCCAAACCCGGCCTAGAGGTTATGGCCGAATCTTGGCGATGTCACATGGTAGTGTTTTGGAAATAAATGAGTTATCACAAAAACCTCTTTTCGAAGTAGCCTCATTACAAAATCATATGTTAATTTTAGGATGCGTCGTTCGTTTTCAAAACGTAGTTCATTATTACAAAAGTTTTCTTTTTCAAAACGATATTAATTTTCAAAACATCACTTATCGCGAAAGCTTTATAAATCAGTTTGCGTATTTGAGTGTATTTTGTTAAAACATTTGATTCGTTTTGAAAACTCGATTAACCCTACTACTAGCAGTTGTAAATCAAAATAATATAAATCCCAAATTAACCATGAAAATCTAAAAAGGCCATTATTACAGTAAAAAACCCCCAAAATAAAATCAAAATTATAATTAAGTACTAAAATAGGTCGAAATGGGTCATGTGGCCACCGCTGAGTCCTTCGCCGCACCGATCCGTCTATATTTGGGGATTACTTGTACAGTTAAAATAGAAGGGTGAGTTTACGAAAACTCAGTGTGTAATCCAAAATAGCATAATTAGACAGAAAGAAGGCAATCATAGTCTAGGCCTAAGCCCTATTCAGAATCAGTGACAATATCAGTTTGGGCTTTAGCCCATCTCAATATAGAGACAGTCTTGCATTTGGTCCTTGGCCCATTACAGTATCAGTAATCAGTACAGTATCACAATATGTAGTATACAAGTCCTACCCAGCCAGCTCTACACTCTATCTCCGTCCAACCCTATACTCCATGTGGGGATATAATCAACCCACCCATCCCTACACTCCAAGTAGTACCGGTTACGGCACTAGACAGTAGTTTGTAGCTGAACTGCCAATAAGTTAGGCTCGAAGCCTTTCAGTACACTTCCTCCGATCCATAATAACCCAACCCCATGCAATGCATCATACAATCATGTCATGCTAAATCATGGTATCATATATGTATTCAGTATTGTTTTAATAGCATGCTCACAATACAGTCGTCCATGCATATATATAAAGTACATGTATATAACAGTCATAATAACCCAACCCCATGCAATGCATCATACAATCATGTCATGCTAAATCATGGTATCATATATGTATTCAGTACTTTTTTAATAGCATGCCCATAATACAATCGTCCATGCATATATATAAAGTACATGGATATAACAGTCATTCAGTCAATTAGGGATCTAGGTAATCTTACTGACCCTACAGTAGGTCCACAGCCGACTCGGGCGACCTACAACCTTAGCAGTCAGAACAGTGAAAATGGGCCCACAAGCCCATGTAATTTGCCCATGTGGGCCCACACGTGTGGCCCACAAGGCCCAAAATGGCCTTAGCCATGTGGCTCACAAGGCCTGGCCCAATAATCCCACACACCTATGGGCCCACATGGCCCAATTTAGCCCGGCCCATGAATCGCACATAGCATGCCTCGTCGATCACATGCCCGTGTTTGGTCACACGGCCTACCACACGGGCGGCTGTACGCCCGTGTGGCGTCGATAGTCTCACTTTTTGACTTTTTGCCGATTTCAATTTCCAATGTTGTGGTTACACACTTGTAGTGTTTTCGATACCTAAGCCCTCCTGAGCACTTCAATACCTACAATTGACCAATCAAACACCACAATCAATCTTTCTTTACAATAAAACAACAAATCTCGAAACCAACAGACTCCTCTAAAAAGTAATGAACACTTACTACAAGGTTTCCAATCAACTTGCTAAGAAATAGTACGAAGGGAGCCTCAATCCACACGATATGCTGCTGCCAGAACCCCATAGATAGTTTACCGAAAATTACTTAATCAAAACAATGTCAACAACTTACCACTTATCGCATGACTGTCTAACGTTTTCACAAAATAGAAAAATGAAATGCACTCAGGAGCAAAAAGGGGAGAAATAAGGGAAACCAACGAAGAAAAACGAGAAAAGAGGATAATGAAAGGCAAAGTTCCGGCAGTGGGTAGAGATGAAGAACGAAAAAGTATGTAAAAGAAAAGATGAAGCAAGGGAGGGAGAGAGCAAAACATTAGAAACTTTGAGGAAATTTTGAAAAAAAACTGATCACTCAATCCCTCAAAATTTTCCTAAAACCGTGCAACCACTCCCACTATCCAAATCCCTTAATTTTCTCTCCACAGTTCCCACTACACCTCTATCACTTCGGCATTTCAGTTAAGTTCAAACACTACACGACACCACTTAGCAAAAATAATACTCCAGCAACAGCTCGAACCCAAGACTTCTAGCATAATGACACTCCACTTATCCACCAGACCAGCAGGCTCATTCTGACATGTTTTACCAACATTTATTTATAAGCCTACAGATTAAGGATAGGGGTTTATTCATTTAAAAACAAAATTTTGCCTAAGCTAATGCTTGAACTTGGGACCTCTCAGACACTTCCCAGAGCACTTAACCACTGAGGCATATATACAATTATGTCACAAACATACGAAAATAAATATATAAGAGATTTTTGGGGCGTTACAACTCTACCCCCTTAAAGAAAATTTCGGCCTCGAAATTTTTACCTGTTCAGAATAGATGGGGATATTGCTATCGCATTGCATCCTCAGGCTCCCACGTCGCCTCCTTGAAACTATGATTACGCCAAATAACTTTAACCAATGGGATAGAATTTCTTCTTAGAACCTTTACATTGCGATCCAATATCTGGACTTGCTCCTCCACAAAGGTCAAATTTGGCCTAACCTCGATCTCCTCAACAGTAACAATATGCGTGGGGTCAGAGTGGTAGCGCCTCAACATAGAGATGTGGAACACGTCGTGAATTCAATCTAACACTAGAGGTAACTCCAACTGGTAGGCAACCGGCCCCACACGTTTTAGTATGTGGTAAGGCCCAATAAACCTAGGGCTCAACTTGCCCTTACATCCAAACCTCAATACCTTCTTCCTTGGCGAGACCTTGAGAAAAATAAAGTCCCCCACAGAGCACTCAATCTCTTGACGCTTCAGATCCGCATAGGACTTTTACCTGTCAGATGTTACTTTCAGTCGGTCTCAAATCAATCTAACTTTGTCCTCGGTATCAGAAACTAGTTCAGGGCCCAGCACACGTCGCTCGCCCAACTCAGTCCAACACAAAGGTGTACGACACCTACGACCATATAGTGCCTCGTAATGTGCCATCTGAATGCTAGACTGATAGTTGTTGTTATAAGCAAACTCTGCTAGTGGCAGGTAATCCTCTCAACTGCCTCAGAAGTTAATCACACAGCTCCTCAACATGTCCTCCAGTATTTGGATCACCCTCTCAGATTGACCATCTGTTTGAGGATGGAACGCAGTACTGAAGTCCAACCTTGTACCCAAAGCTTCATGTAGCTTCTTCTAGAACCAAGACGTAAAACGGGGATCACTTTTAGATATTATCGAAACTGGTACCCCATGTAGTCTTACTATCTCAGACACATATAGCTTAGCCAGCTTCTGCAGAGAGTAGTCAGTATGAACTGGTATGAAATGGGCGGACTTGTTCAAGCAATCCATGATGATCCATACTGAATCCTTCTTAGTGGGTGTGAAGGGTAACCCACTAACGAAGTTCATAGTTACACGTTCCCACTTCCAAAGCGGAATCTTGACTGGTTGCAGCAAACCCGAAGGTAATTGATGCTCAACCTTAATCTGCTGGCATGTTAGACACTTAGCCACATAATCAGTAACCTCGTGTGTAAGACCTGGCCACCAGTATATCTCACGAAGGTTTCTGTACATCTTGTTTCCCCCAGGATGCATAGCATAAGGGCTACTATACGCCTATCTCAAAATTGACTACCTCAATTCAGTATCTTTCGATACATAAATTCTTCCACGGAAACAGAGCACCCCTTCGCTATTCAATCTAAAATCCTCGATATTCCCACTCTCAAACTGTCGGAAACGAAGACCCAATGACTCATCCTCCATCTGTTTACTCTTAATCTGCTCTATCCACGTTGGTTTAACTTGAAGTTCAGCCAAAAGACTACCATCATCAAGTAGTCACAGCCCTACGGCTCAGTGCATCAGCCATCACATTAGCCTTGCTAGGGTGGTATCCAATCATACAATCATAGTCCTTAAGCAGCTCAATCCATCTACGCTGCCTAAAATTTAGCTCTTTCTGAGTACGGAGGTACTTGAGGCTCTTGTAGTTAGTGTAAATGATACACTTCTCACCATATAGGTAATGCCTTCAGATTTTTAGTGCGAACACCATTGCGGCCAACCCCAAGTCGTGCGTTGGATGATTCGCCTCATGAGTCTTAAGCTGACGAGATGCATACGCTACCACCTTATCTTATTACATCAATACACATCCCAAACCGACATGTGATGCATCGCTGTAAACAATAAACTCTTTTCCAGATTCAAGCTATATCAGAACAGGGGCCTCAGTCAGTACAGCCTTGAGCTTCTCAAGGCTCTCTTTCTATGAGTCAGTTCAGTTAAGCAGCACACCATTACGTAGCAGCTTAGTCAAAGGTGCTATGATCAATGAAAACCCCTCTACAAATCGTAGATAATATCCTACAAGTCCCAGAAAACTACGGATCTCAGATACGGTCTTAGGCTATTTCCATTCTAATACCACCTCTATCTTTCGAGAATCGACCCTAATCCCCTCAGTAGAAACCACATGTCCTAGAAACGTTACCTCACGTAACCAAAACTCACATTTACTGAACTTGGCGTATAGTTGTTTCTCTCGTAGAATTTGCAAAACCACTCTGAGATGTTCATCATGCTCATCCTCAATCTTCGAATACACCAGTATGTCGTCAATAAATACCACCACGAACTGATCCAAATAGATCTGGAACACTTAGTTCATTAGATCCATGAAAGCTACTGGTGCATTTGTCAATCCAAATGGCATAACTAGGAACTCGTAATGGCCATAGAAAGTCCTAAATGTCGCCTTATGCACGTTAGCCTCTTTAACTCTCAACTGGTGATACCCTGATCGTAGATCAATCTTAGAGAAAATCGAAGCCCCTCAGAGCTGGTCGAATAGATCATCTATCCTCAGTTAAGGGTACTTATTCTTGATGGTCAGCTTGTTCAGTTGACGGTAGTTGATACACATACGTATAGATCCATCTTTCTTTTTCACAAATAGAACTAGTGCTCCCCACGGAGACACACTAGGGCGGATGAACCCACTATCCAATAGCTTTTGAATCTGAGCCTTAAGCTCCACAAGCTCTTTCGGTGCCATTCTATAATGGGTGATGGACACCGAGCTGTACCAGGAAGGAGCTCAATCCCAGACTCTACTTCACGATCCGGAGGTAACCTAGGTAGCTCTTCAGGAAAAATGTCCGTAAAGTCCTTAACTGTCCTGATATCTTTAACCAAAGAATCCCCAGAATCTGAAACACTGATGTAGGCCAAATACGCCTCACATCCCTTATGAACCAACTTTTCGACCCTTAATGTAGAAATCACATTCGATAAGTAGTTCCGACGTTCCCCAATTATGACTACCTCGTTGTCCCCCTCAGTTCTCAGTACAACCCTTTTTGTGGCACAATCTAAGCTCACTCGGTGTTTAACTAACTAGTCCATTCCTAGTATTAAATCGAACTCTCCAAAAGGTAGTTCCATTAGATCAGCCAGAAATATAACTCATTGAACCTCTAGAGGAACATCTCTAAATAGTTTGTTAACCCTTATTGACTGCCCCAACAGACTCAGTACAGTGACATCACTCGTAGTGCTCTCAACCAGTACACCCAAGTTTCCAGATACGGTGCAAGCCATATAGGAGTGCGTGGATCCTAAATCTATTAGTGCAGTATAAGGTACATTATAAATAAAGAACGTATCCGTAATGATGTCCGGAGCATCTCCATACTCTCAGCGACGAGCAGTATAAACTAGAGTCGGCTGCCTCACCTCAGTGTGACTAGCACCTCTGCCCGGTGCTCTTTGACCACGGCCAAGACCATTCCCACCTCTGGCCTGATCACGACCTCTTGGTGGCTGCTGAATTACCCTCGGTGGTGGTGCAATACCCATGCCAGAAGCTTGCATCTGATCGGACCTCTGCGGGTAATCTCTAATACGGTGCTCTAAAGAACCGTACTTCAAACAAGCTCCAGTCCTTTTCCAACACTCACCCTGATAGCGCCTACCACAGTTAGTACACGGCAGCTGTCCAGTAGCAGCAATAGGAGCCCCAACTCTAGTCGGCCCATCAATTCTGGCCTTTTTCCTATGCCTCTGAACAGAACTCGAGGGCTTCAAATCCCTCTTATTCCTACCTCTCTCTCTATTTTGGTGCTCAGTGCGCTTAACTTCCTCGGCGTTGTTCGCATTATCAACCAGTGCCGCAAAGTCTCGTTCCCTTTGTGGAGCTATCAGAACTCTTACATTATCCCTGAGGCCATCCTTGAAGTGAACACATCGCTCGTACTCAGTCACCGCCATTCCTCACACGTAGCGGCTTAGTTGTAGAAATTCGGCCTCGTACTCGGCCACTGTTCTATCCCCTTGAGTCAGATTCAGGAACTCTCTCCTATGAGCATCCACATAACTGGCACCCACATATTTTCCCTGAAAGGCGGACTTGAAGAACTCCTAGGTCAGTCGTTCAGGCTGAGTGCCCTCCTTAACCGTAAGCCACCATTGGTAAGCCTCATCTCTCATCAGCGACACTGCACCCTTTTAATTTCTGCTCGGAGGTGCAATCTAGGTCATCCTTAATTCTCTCTGCGGCCTCTATCCAATACTCAACCACGTTAGGGGCAACTTCAGCAATACCGCTGAAAATCTCTCCATTAAACCGGAGTCGTTCTGTAATCGACCCTCGGCCTCCAGCTCTAGTATTGGGCCCAGCGACCCTCTTTAAGATTCTCAACATGGCCTGGGACAATGCGTCGTCCCCAGCCACTCAATCATGAAACCCAGTCTCGGTCACATGTGAAGCTAGCATCTCACTAGTATCCAAATTAGGCAAGTTTCCAAACGATGAAGACCTAGCTCGAGCACCTCTATGGCCTCTGCCACGACCTCCTGTACCCCATTCGTAAGTACCTCTGGCGCTCATTGCCTATTCATGTTAATATGTATTTACAGTTTTATGCATCAGTTTACAGTTCTAGTGTTTATTAACGGATATTTTATGAAAACAGTATTAGAAGTGTAAAGTTTATTTCATATATCGTAGTACAATCAATGCCTATTGGTTTTTCTACAGTATCAGTATACACTAACTTGAGTGTTTTCAGTACAGTCTATCTATAGTAGTTTTAGTACATACTATCTATAGCATTTTCAGTTTTTAAATAGATAACAGTTCACAGGACTTACAGGATCGGCGCCGGAGACTTGGTGTACCACACTTTTAGTGAAAACATTTCACGTCATTTAAAAAGCAGTTCTCAGATAATCAAATCTTAAAAACCTAAATCCATAGTCGAGTTTTACAACCTGGCTCTGATACCACTAAATGTAACACCCAAACTCGGCCTAGACGTTATGGCCGAATCTTGGCGATGTCACAAGGTAGTGTTTTAGTAATAAATGAGTTGTCGTAAAAACCTCTTTTCGAATTAGCCTTATTACAAAACCATAAATTAATTCTAAGATGCATCGTTCGTTTTCATAATGTATTTCATTATCACAAAAGTATTCTCTTTCAAAATGATATTAATTTTCAAAATGTCATTTATCGCGGAAGCTTTTTAAATAAGTTTGCGTATTTAAGTGTATTATGTTAAAACATTTTATTCATTTTAAAAACTCGATTAACCCTACTATTAGCAGTTGTAAATCAAAATAATAGAAATCCCAAATTAATCATGAAAATCTAAAAAAGCCATTATTACAGTAAAATACCCTAAAATAAAATCAAAATTATAATCAAGTACTAAAATAGGACGAAATGGGTCATGTGGCCACCGCTGAGTCCTCCGCCGCACTGAACCGCCTATGTTTGGGGATTACCTGTACAGTTAAAACAGAAGGATGAGTTACGAAAACTCAGTGTGTAATCCCAAATAGCCCAAACAGATAGACAGAAGGCAATCACAATATGGGCCTAAGCCCTATTTTGAATCAGTAGCAGTATCAGTTTGGGCTTTAGCCCATCTCAGTACAGAGGCAGTCTTGCATTTGGGCCTTGGCCCATTACAGTATCAGTAATCAGTATAGTATCACAATATGCAGTATACAAGTCCTACCCAGCCAGCCTCTACACTCTATCTCCATCCATCCCTACACTCCATGTGGGGATATAATCAACCCACCCATCCCTACACTCCAAGTAGTATCGGTTGTGGCACTAGACAGTAGTTTGCAGCTGAGCTGCCAGTAAGTTAGGCCTGAAGCCTTTCAGTACACTTCCTCCGATCCATAATAACCCAACCCCATGCAATGCATCATACAATCATATCATGCCAAATCATGGTATCATATATGTATTCGGTACAGTTTTAACAGCATGCTCACAATACAGTCGTCAATGTATATATATAAAGTACATGTATATAACAGTCATTCAGTCAATTAGGGATCTAGGTAATCTTACCGACCCTATAGTAGTTCCACAGTCGACTCAAGCGACCCATGCAACCTTAGCAGTTAAAATAGTAAAAATGGGCCCACAAGCCTATGTAATTTGCCCATATGGGCCCATACGCTCGTGTGGCCCATAAGGCCCAAAATGGCCTTAGCCGTGTGGATCACACGGCCTGGCCCAATAATCTCACACGCCCGTGTGGTTCACCTATGTGGGGTCCACACGTCCGTGGGGCCCACACGACCCAATTAGACTCGACCCATGAATCGTACATGGCTTGCCTCGTCGATCACACGCCAGTGTCTGGTCACACGACCTACCACACGAGCGGCCGTACGCCCGTGTGGCGTCGACAGTATCACTTTCCGGCTTTTTGTCGATTTCAGTTTCCAGTTTTGTGGTTACACACCTGTAGTGTTTTCGATACCTAAGCCCTCCTGAGCACTTCAATACCTACAATTGACCAATCCAACACCACAATCAATCTTTCTTTACAATAAAACAACAAATCCCGAAACCAATGGACTCCTCTAAAAAGTAATGAACAATTACTGCAAGGTTTCCAATCGGCTTGCTAAGAAATAGTACGAAGGGAGCCTCAATCCACACAATATGCTGCTGCCAGAACCCTATAGTTAGTTTACCAAAAATTACTCAATCAAAACAATGTCAACAACTTACCACTTACTGCATGAGTGTTTAACGTTTTCACAAAAGAGAAGAACGAAACTCACTCAGGAGCAAAAATGGGAGAAATAAGGGAAACCAAAGAAGAAAATGAGAAAAGAGGATAATGAAAGGCAAATTTTCGGCAGTGGGTAGAGATGAAGAACGGAAAAGTATGTAAAAGAAAAGATGAAGCAAGGGAGGGAGAGAGCAAACGTCAGAAACTTTGAGGAAATTTTGAAAAAAAACTGATCACTCAATCCCTCAAATTTCTCCTAAAACCGTGCAACCACTCCCACTATCCAAATCCTTTAATTTTCTCTCCACACTTCCCACTACACCTCTACCACTTCGGCATTTCAGTTGAGTTCAAACACTACACGGCACCACTTAGCAAAAATAATACTCCAATAACAATTCGAATCCAAGACCTCTAGCATAATGACACTCCACTTATCCATCAGACCAGCAGGCCCATTCTGACATGTTTTACCAACATTTATTTATAAGCCAACTGATTAGGGATAGGGGTTTATTCATTTAAAAACAAAATTTTTCCCAAGCTGATGCTTGAACTTGGGACCTCTCAAACACTTCCTACAGCACTTAACCACTAAGGCAGATACACAATTATGTCACAAACATACGAAAATAAATATATAAGAGATTTTTGGGGCATTACATGTATACTTGATACAAAATGATAATTAGATCACATATTGGTTGTGTTTGATAACTTATTTATATTTTAATTGTTGATTCAAATCATGTTAGCACCACTGAGCTCTATTGCTTAGCAAATTGTCTGTTTATTTCTGTGTGTAGGTACCATAAATTTTGAAGTCACAAAGTGATTAGCAACATCCAAATGGAATCCTCCTGACTTATCAAGTTCATACAATTTTGTTATGTTATTAGTATGTGGCATGTACCTAAGGTTTTGTGTTAGATTTTAAGTTCAATTTGTCATTTGGTATATTATGATGGTAAAGAGTTACCTTTTTGGACATAACCATATGTGTTGGATGACATGTATGAATATCTAATATATTAACATTTACTTACCAATAGGCCATGTTATACTTATTATTGAGTTGTTTCTTGCTTGACAAGTAAATGAATAAGTTATGTGCTTGAGATTATATATTAAAAAGTGCTTGATATGTCAATAATGGTATAATGACATTTGAACTAATGCCTAAATTACATTGTTGTTGAGTTTTGGGGTCATATAAACCATTTGATACTTGTAGTTGGCAAATTGGAGATTTTTATGCAAAATTTAGGGGAAATCGCCTTTAAGGTCGCAATACTCCCTTGCTGAGGTCGCGACATCAAATTCCCATATTCTCAATGTTGCAACGCTCCTTTGCTGAAGTCGCGACGTCAGCTTCCTATCTTCAAGGCCACGACTCACCTCAATTGAAGTCACTACATTATGCTTTTTTCCTCAATGCCACGACATGAATCCCTCAATGTTAAGAAATTACCCTTGTATTATGTAAATTTTACGTTTTAGTCTCTCGTTTGTCACTGTATTAGTATGAGAGCTTTCGTAAGCTCGTTTAAGCCCAAAATTGAATAAATAATGTATTTTAATTATGTTTTGGAAACCTATTTGCTTGAATAAATCGTCAATTAGATACTTGTATGAAATCATAGTTGCCTCAGCAACAACTACAGCTTCTCACATTTCAGATCTGGTGACCAGGTCGGGAGTAAGGTGTTACAAAATCGGGATTTGATGATACCCCGAATACCCATCCAGAAAGTAGTAAAACTCCTTCCCAACTAGTCTATTTAACATCTGATCAATAAAGGATGAGGGGATATGACATTTTTGTGTTGCATCGTTAAGCTTCGTATAGTTGATCTGTTGTAATTTGATATGTTCAATTTTTGTTTACCAATTAAAATTAAGTTTCCCCATTACAATTTTATTTGGAATATTGATATGTTCATTTGCAAATCTCTCTGTTTATACTTTATAGCTTGAGACTTTGATATCTCTCTCTATATATTGGAGTTAACATTTCATAATTCAAACAATTAGAAATGATAATTATTGGAAATATAAATGTTTATATCAATACTTTGATACATTTCATAATTCTCTTCTTCGTGATACTTATTGGAAAGATAAATTTTAGGAGACAAATTCTCATAATATTTTTTCCTTTTATTTCTATATATTTTTTATAATTATAATTCGAAATAAATCAATAATCAAAGCTTTAAGTTTATCTCTATTTTTAAATAATTAATTGTTTTACCTAGATATAATTAAAAAGGACAATGAAAAATAATCGGAAACTCTTAAAAATAGAAAACTTGAATAACAACTATAGCCCAAAATAGCAAAATCAGCCCTTATAAAATTACCTTATCGTTTTACAAGCTTTAATCATCCAAGGAAAACAGAGGTAAATAGTTAAGCAAGTAAAGAAATGGCAAAAGTTCAACAGATCACTCTTGTTTCCTTGGCGATCTACCTTTCAACCCTCCTCGGCTTCGCCGTGGCCGCCAACCCTGAAGAGAAGTTCATCGTTGAAGGCCGAGTTTACTGCGACACTTGCCGCGTTGAATTTGAGACCAAAATCAGCCAACCACTTAAGGGTGCATATGCAATCAAAATTACTCGCTACTTTTTTATTTTTTATTTCTAACAATCTTTTTATGTTAATGGAATCTTTTTGGGTTGCATTTATTTTGCAGGCGCATCAGTGAAATTGGAATGCCGGAACATTACTAGCGAGAAAATCGTGTCGCACAGCCAAGACGTGGCTACCGACGAAGCCGGAGGATACAAGATCGAGGTGAAAGGTGATCACGAAGATGAGATCTGTGAAGTGAGCCTGGTGAAGAGTCCAAGTGCTGACTGCAATGAACCTACTGAAGTATGGAGGAAAGCCAGGGTGGTCTTGACAAAGGCAGATGGTGTCAGTGGGACTTATCGATTCGCCAACAATCTTGGGTACATGAAGAAGGAAGCTCTTCCTGAATGCAAGAAAGTTCTTACAGAAATGGGATATTTTGAACTTCAAGATGAAATTGGGGAGGAAGCTGAAGGTCATTCTACTGCCCCATGATCTCACTTCTAAAAACCTTTGCCTATGTAATCAAAATTAATTGCATCTATAGTAATATTAAATCTCTAAATTATCCAAATTGGATTGTTACTTGATGATACCAATTTGATCTTCTCAACAATTAATACAACAAAAAAAATATACAAATAAAAACAACAATCTTAACCCATAAGAAAAGGTCAAGTTAAAATAAAATTATCATTTCTTCCATAAATTATTCATTTCATTTTTCGATTAATGATAAATTTACTCTTACAATTTATGTTTTTCTTTTAACAGGAATAATGAATGTTATATTTTTAAATATGAAATCTCACATGGTAATTTATATTTTTTAAAATTTTTATAAATATTTTTATAATTTTATTATTTTTAAATTATTTTTAATGTAGCATATAAGATAAATAATGTCATGTTAGCATGACGTATACGGGTTGTGACATCAATATGATTACAAATTAATATTTTAATTAACATTTTTATATTTTAAAAAAAATTATTTGACTTTTTTAAAAGATTAATGATCAAAATGTAAAGATTGAAAATTAAATTTATCAATTATGCTTTTATATTTTTTATCTTATATAAAAAAGGGAACTTTAAAAATACAAAAATATATATTTTTCTTCTTCAATTTTAGAAATTTCAACCTTTAAAAAAAATTGGATAAATTTCACCATTGGTCACTCAACTAATGTAAGTTGTTGTTTTGGTTATCCAACTATGAAAAGTTACAATTTGGTCACCCAACTATTTGAGATTATGTGTTTTGGTCACCTAACCATTAAATGAATAAAGAAAGGATGATGTCGTCTTTTTAATTGATATAATAACAAATTTAGTACTCATTTTTTGCACACTATGTCAATTTAGTCTTAATTCTAAACAAATTAGCCCTTAATGTTTATACATCATGTTAATTTGATCTTAATACTTAAAAAATTTAGAAAATAAAAATATACATAATAAATTTAAAAAAGACATACTTTTTTTAAAAAAAATTATAAAAATCCAAAAAAAAATGAAAAAAAATTTATGGTACCAAGTGAGTTTAGTTTTGTAATGCTTTTCAATTGCAAATGTTGTCAAATGGCATGCCCAACTTCTGGAGCATCTCTCCAAGTATAAATATAATCTCCATCCTAATTCTTTAGTGATACTTTTTATTATACTTATACGTATAAATCACTAAAAATGATAGTTGTGGTTGGCTTACAAGTACTTGCATAAGACAACTGATTTCTTGGTACTTTCGTATAGTCAAGTAATCATTGATGTTGTAATGAACTCCAATTATTATAAACTTTCTTTGTATGGGTGCTGAAACAATGGTTCCAAAATGTCCAAGCTCTATCGGACTAAAGGCCGAGTATTGGTGATGGGTCGAAGCTCATGTGGAAGTTGCCAAGGAAAGATAATGAATTGCCGGTTAATTGCGTGCACATTTTAGGTAAGGGGAGTTGAAGGATTTTCGATATAGTCCGAGAGTATGTACAATGTAGGCTTTTTGATAATGCATTAGCTTCACCTTTGTCTTCAGGAAAAATACCATCTTTTGGGTAATAAAAGATAGAATTCATTTAGCAAGGTTTAGTGGATGCTAAATCCTTAACTTCGTTGGCGTTTGCAATGCTACATTCTGTAACGATCCGGTTTTTATAGGTGTTGAAAAACCTGGTTTAAGGTTAAATTCTTTATATCGAACTATTCAAAATTTAAATCGAGAAGTTAGTAAGTCGAAAGTGGGATTAATAAATAGAACATAATAGTAATTAACTAAATTAAGTTTTATAATAGTACAAAGACTAATTTGTAAAGTAACAATATTAATGAGTCTTAATTTAGGAAATGCATGAGGGCTTGGTTAGTAATTATTAAGGGACCTAATGATTAATTAACCATTAATATCATATAATATAGTGGGAGAATGATAATTTATTCCTTTCTACTAAGTTTATTAATCATAAATCATCACCATCCATTAGTTAATTAAGCATAATTATGATTCACTAATTATAAGTATATGTAGTAAATTAAGTGGGAAAGAGAAAAACAAACATCATCTTTTATTCTCTTCTCTCCAAACCGTAGCAAATTAAGTAGAAGAAGAAAGTTTTCAACTTTCATTTTGGTTCCAATTGATTGAGGTGAGAAAGGTTTCTTTTAACAGCTTTTATAGAAATTTGATAATCCAAACTTAACAATTCATGCCAATGTGTTTGATTTTATAATTATTATGTTTTAATCAAATTTATCATTAATGAATTTTGATGAAATTAAGTTAGGTAGAGATAGATTTATGATTAATGAGTTTGGATTATGTTTGGACTAAGTTGGAAAGTAGAGAGAAGTGTTGAATTTTATTAGTAATTTCAGCTATGTTTATTAGTTAATTTTGACTTAAAGGACTAAATTGAATAGATTGAAAGTTGTTAGAAAAATTTTACTGTAGAATGAAAGTATGAGATCCTAGTGGTTAAAATCAAAGTTGGATTTTAATTCAATGATGAATATCAAAAGATACGAGCATTTCGGATAAAATTGAATAAATTCATAATATGCTTGAATTGAATGTGTGATTTTAATTTTGTATTTGTATTTTAATTTATTGAGTGTAACTAAAGAAAGCTATTGAGGACTAGCTATTTCGATTTGTACTAACGTAATTTATTTTTCTTTGTTGAATTTAATTAAGTAACTAATCCTGTTGAATTGTTAGTTGAACATGATTACAAGTTGTATTAGATTGTATTGTGCTAATTGGTAAGTAGATATGTGTGCTTATGTTTATGGAATTTATTATGGTATTAAAATGATTAGTTACATGGTTATTATATTGAGAAGTACATGGTAATATATACATATCGATATTGCAAAGTATAAGATTATCTTATTAAACGATGTTAGATATAGTTAAGGTATAGTTGGTTATACTATATGATTCATATATGTATTGGTGGGAGTATTCTGGCACTACGGTGCAATTCATTCTGGCACTTCGGTGCATTACATTCTATTGAGTGTTAGGGGGATCAGTGCATTTATGTCTGATCAATACTTTGGTGCCTATTGTTAAGTGTTAGGGGTTAAATCTGTACCCGTACTCATGTTTGCATCTAGTTAATAGGGGTCATAAATAAATGTTTATTATGTCTTCTTGATTTTGAAAATGATATATGATTTTGATTTGTGAATAAATAAATTTTTTATTATGATAACGATCATCATTATGATTTTAATTATAACAAGTTATTCTGGAAATGATTTATTTAAATGTGATAATTATATATATATATATATTTTTTTTCTTTCATGTGTAATCTCATAATATGTTAGTATCACTGAGTAATAATAAAATGTACATTTTAGATGTACATTTTAGATAATATCCCCTAAAAAATTATTCTGGCTTCGCCCCTGACTACTAAGTACATTTTAAATGGTGTTACCAATCTTCCTATAGCTCTAAATTAATGTTGTTAGATTTTAAATTAAATGCATTTCATATAGATTGTATACTTAAGTTGCATTACAAGTTTACGTTTCTTGCATGTTTTTGTTTCAAGTCATTTTATTTGTGTAGGAGCGAGTAGCAGGAATCAACGAAAGCCCCAAGGCTAAAATAGACAAGATGGAGGTCGGAAAGGCGAAAAACCCATGAGTCTCCAAAACCGCGTCAGGGTACAGCCATAGCCAAGTACCGCAACGTCCAGGCTTTCTGCTTTTCATGACATAACTCCCTGATTTCTCTGCATTGTTTTACGTCCAAAACTGGAGTTAAAAGGCTATTCTTTTTTAACTTACAATGATTATATTATGTTAAATTACCCTAGAGCTATCCTATTAAGATTATATAATTTTACTCCACTTACCATTCTCTAATCTTCTTTGAGTTTCAATGCTTTAATAAGAAATCATGGGAGCAACTTTGGTGACTTCCTTCTAACTCATTCTTTATCTATTTTTCTCATTATTCGAAAAACGTTGTAATTACCAAACCTCCTTCTAAAAGAGACACCATTCTAGGCATTTCTTTATTGCTAAAAGATTTAGTGGTCTTATAGCAATTAATATAGGGGGGAGTTAGAAATTCTTTTTGGAGAAATCGGAATTAAACTATATGTTTTTATGATCGTAAAAATATAATTTCGTTATCTTAATATATTATATTTTTATAATTTTTAAAGCATTAAATTAAATTTTTAACATTTTTAAGAAATCAAAATATAATTTTACTATTATTAATTTAAAATTTTATAAACTATAAAAAAATAAAAATTTCATTTTAAAGACTTATACCCTGCCCAGCCCCTAGATACACCCTGAAGTAATAGTTCATGATTATTGCGCTTAAAAAAGAAATCACAACCCAAATATGAAATAACATTCTGCAAGAACTCCGTTGGTGTTATAGAAAATAAAACTAAAAGATAGAAGAAAAGCTTAAAATTAAATGAAGGAATTAATGATAAAAAAACAATTCAAGCATATTATGTTTTCGCTTAATAAATAAAAAATGAAATGAAATAACTTTATAATTTTTTTTTTATATAAAATTTAGTACTCATACTATATTATATTATATTTATTAAAATAGATGTGTTTAGGGGTAGATTCAGTGGCGGATAGTTGTTGATCTCTTTAAAATAGAAAAATTTTCATTTAAATCTTTTATAATTTTAAAAATTTAAATTATTAATAGTAAAATTGTACTTTTACCCCTCAAAATTGATAAAAAAATTTAATTTAATCCTCTAAAAATTATAAAGATATAAATTATAAAAATAGTGGAATTACATTTTTACAGTCGTAAAAATATAAAATTTAATTTGTACCCAAATTTTTTTTCTGACTTTGACCCTTCATGTGCCATAACTTTAAAACTAATATTTCATGCCATCAAAATTTCCTTAGGTAAATAAATCAATATTTTACAATTTTTTCATTAATAAACAAATTAATTAAAGGATTACTATTTGATATATTTGTAGTATATTTGTCAACCATATATATTCTTCTTGTGAAATTTAAAAATTCCACCGATAATATATTATATATTATCAATGGTGGCTTTTTTAATGTTGTACATGTGTAAAAAAATATAAATTGTCCACACAAGAATTGGCTTTAATGTAGATTTATATAAAATTATGGAAAGGATTAATTTTAGTATGAAAAATTGTTATTATTTTTGGATTATTTTTTTGAATAATATTATTTTTAGATAATTATTTTTGTTTACAATTAAAAAGGGAGAATGATGAGGCCGAGTCTTCCGCATCCTCAACAAATCAAACCCTCCGAAATAGCAACCGTATCCTAAAATAACTCAACCCCTCCCTATAAATCTACCATTTTCGCAAGCTTTCATACTCAGGGAGGAGCAATAAACATTAAAGTGACAACCTAAGATATGGCAAATATTTCCATAATCGCCCTTCTCTGCTTCACCATTTGTGTTTCCTCCTCACTCAACTATTCCTATGGGGCTGCTGAAGAAAATATGCAGTATATGGTTGTAGGTCATGTTTATTGCGACACTTGCCGTGTTGAATTCGAGACTAAACTCAGCGAACCGCTTGCTGGTATATAATCAAATTCTTGCTTTTTCTTCTTTTTTTCTTTTTGTATTTCAAATATATGAAAAAGAATAAAAAATAAGTTGTGTAAAAGTTGGGTTGACAAATGTGTTGATATATGTTTGGTATTGCAGGAGCAGTAGTGAAATTGGAATGTAGGAACCGTACGAACGAAGCGATTACATACCAGAGCCAAGAAATAGTGGCTAACAGTTACGGAGACTACCACATCATGGTGGAAGGCGATTATGAGGAATCAGACTGCAACGTTGCTTTGGTGAGGAGTCCAAGGGCTGATTGCAGTGATCCCACCGAAGCGTGGAGAAAATCCAGGGTGGTTCTCACCACATTAGATGGTCTCAGCAATAAACTGCGTTTTGCCAACAATCTTGGGTTTAAGAAGGACATAGCTCTTCCTCATTGCACTCGAGTTCTTCAAGAGATGGGCTATTATGAGCTTAATCAAGAAGCTGGAGACTTTAACCCTTCGTCAAAACTCTAATATGTATTTTCACTTCAACTTTCTCTAAAAGCTCGGCATTAGCCCATAATAAAAATTGAGTCATTATTATTATACTATATGTCAATAATTTTTCTTTTCTGGGAAGTGAGCCAAGCGTTCAATAAAACAACGTAAAACATAGACAAGATCAACAATAACGTTACACCCAAAAGAAAAAAATAAATAAAATTAAAGCAGCAGTCGAGGAGATCATGGCTTTACCCCTGGTTGGGTTTTGTTCCTTGCATGATTTCCTGATAGCTTTCATTCGTTGTAGGAATAGTTCTCATTCCTGTTACAAAGGTCAATACTACTCCCCCAGCTGATGCACTGGATCAAGACGTCGTTCCCTAATAAGATGTAGTTTAGGTAGTTAGAGTCTTATCAGTTGTTCCAAAGAATGTGCTGCATCAACCTTCAGTGTTTGAGATGTTAAAAAGTCCCATGCACCGTATGATGAAACACTGAGGAACGATGATAAAACTATAAAAATTAAGCTCAAAATCATCAATTTCACTAGAATGGAAACTTGCTAAATATCAATTAATTGAACAAATTGATACATGTGTTAGCTAATTCAAGCTCTCATCATAAAAAAATCTACAAATTTTTTTAAAGATATTGCTTGATTACCTTAATAAATTGATAGCTGAAAGTTTGGTTGAAAGGTTTGAAATTTTCTTTCTTTTCTTCAATGGTTTGTACGGCTCGGGAGGAAGATGATAATGCTTTCATCTTTCATCCAACTTAATACATATAATATAATTAGTAACTTAATTAGTTTAAGTAAGTATGCTTAATTAATAATAAAGGCATATTTATGTTTAATTTAATTATAAATCTTGTTAAGCGGAAATAATCATCATATTCCACTATCATATACTGGTTAATAATAATTTTGGTTTTTTTGATAATTGTTAATTAGATACTCAAATATTTTCTAAATTAAAATTTAATAGCGATTGACTTTTATAATTTAGTCCCCGAGATTTAATTAACTAATTTTAGGTTACATTGCTTAACCAATTTTCAATATATTTTCATAATAACTCCATAAATACTCCTATTTTACCTTTACGGACTAAATTTACAAAAATGAAGTTTCGAAATAGTATTTTTTTTTATACTACTTAAAATTGAGTCGTTACAGACAAACTCTGTGTTCGTAAAAATTTTGGGGGTTTAGGGTTTCGTAATCTCCATTGTTTTAATTTGGTCGTGCTTGGTAAACATGCTGCAAGATTTATTACTCAGCCGGAGAGACTCTTCCTAATCGTATTTTCCAAGCTAAATATTTTGTTTTGAGGAGTGTTTTTTTGTTGCGAAGCATCTTATTTCAAAAGGCTTTCGATGGAGGTTACGGGATGGTGAAATCATTCGGATTTCAAGATTCGTGGCATGCGGGTGACCATAACTTCTTTGTCAAATCGGCTCCATTTCCGGGTATGGATTATTTGAAGGTTCGGAATTTGTTGAGTGATGATGGTAAAGCTTGGGAAATGTCTTTAGTTGATGGACTTCTTTCGCCCCCATCACTCTAAGGGTCGTTTGATTTAATGTAATGAAATAGGGCTGTAATAGAATAGAGTTATAATTAGTAATTCAACTGTTTGGTTGAATGGAATGGAATAGAACTGTAATAGAATTCTTTTGTTTGATTGAATGGAATAGATGTTTTAATAGTATAAGGAAAAAGGCTTAAATGACCAAAGTATCCTTAACAGAATTTATGTAGGTAGATAATTATTGTTATTAAATTTTAATAAGATTATTGTTAAATATTTTAATAAAAATAAAAATAAATAATTTAATAATATTTTAACATAATTATTATTAAATACAATTTAATAAAATAATATATAATTTAATAACATTTTTAATATAATTATTAATAATAATTTTAATATAAAATTATTATCAAAAATATTTCAATGCCTAATATATTTGCTTTAATCTAGTCTCTCACCTGTTCTCTTAGGTCACAATTGCCAATATAAAAATGAGTCTAATATACGATATGATAATCCTCTAATAACATTTTATTTTAATAGTCAATTTTAATAGAAAATATATTTTTTATATTTTATTTTATCCTTTATAATAACATGATAACAATAATTAATTATAAGGTATACTCTTTAATAAATTAATTATTTATAGTAATCTTTTGGTGAAATAAAAACCTTCAAATTTTATATAAAAATTACTAAATTTTAGTAACATTAGTTCTTTTCATATGTGAAATAAAAAAAATTAAAACTCATAGTACTTTGTTATTCAAAAACAATAGTCCTTGATTTTATATTATTCAAAAACTCATAGTTCTTTATGTTATTCAAAAACATGAAGAAAACTCGACATAAATACAGAAGAAGCTGAAATTCGTAATCCCTTTGTCTCAAAAGTCATTCCTCATTTTATGTTATTCAAAAACCCATAGTTCTTTATGTTATTCTCGTATAAGAAATAGCAAATTCTCTCCATAGCATTGGCTTCTCTTAGAAAGTCAAACTCATATCCGATCTTGACAACACAAAGGATAAATATGCAGAAGAAAAAAGAAATCCAAATCCAAGTGGAACGATACTCTCAATTTACATAATCTGAAAAATACATAAAAGAAGGATAGATGTGTTTTGCAAGGAACATCAGTGTGAATACAGATACCTATTTTTCCATTTTCGGAAAACAGATCAAATTTGATATCATTCTTCTAAATGTATAGTGCAAATGCTTGAAAGTTATGGATGTCTGTCATCATAAGATCCTGGATTCCCGGATGTTGCACCTACCATAAACTTGAATGGTCAAAATCACATAGACATATGAGGTTTTAAAATCATTTTCACGGGGACTTACCTTAACAACAACATCAATCTTATCACCTCTCAATCCTGCTTGATGAACCTAATTCAGATACGAACATATGTTAAGGTATATCCACTCGGTTCTTGTAAGCATTATCCTATTTCTGGAACCCGAGAACCCTTCAAAATTGTTAAACTTTATGGTAGCATTAAAACAGAAAATGTGTCATATCCTGCTGTATGTTGGCAAGCATGAAGCTTATTTAATGAAAATGTTCAGCCTTCAAAGATTTTATATGTTTATACCCTTCCCAGCATGCTCATATAAAACTTCAAGCCAGGTAAAGGAATGAAAAAGTAATACCTGTGAGATTGATGCATAACCAAGAGGATTTACATCAAAATTCTAAAACATTTCACCGATGCTTCGACCAAACTCCTCTAAAACAAGTTGAACAGCATCATATGTCTTAACATATATAGAAAAAAACATGAAACAAAGAAGCATATGTCTATTAAATTATGACACACCCTCCCCTTATAGAGTTCTTTGATGAAGTAATTCAATAACTCATACCATACAAAATAACCTATCCAAAGCCAATTTAATGCATTCGAATCATGACCAATGTCAAATTATAAAACATAGAGAAAGATAATCCACAAACCTTGAAATTTGAAATCATTAACGAGCTCAAAGCATTCCAGCATATATGATGCATAGATGGTTGCCAAACCCAATTTAATCCTACACTACATGGTACTTCAAACTACAAATTTTTAGCATATATGATGCATAGAATTTCTGGTCAATATCACAAATCTCAAATTGCAATGCTTTATTGAATAGAAAGAAATCAAGTAGCTAGACTATGGAAAGAGACTAAAAAAAAAAAAAAAAGAGTCCAATTTCTACACTAGAAGAATTGAACATCAGCATTCATAACATAAAACAATACTTTTCAGCAAGCACCATATAATTTAATCATTAAAAAAATCTCTTTTTCTTTGTCAAATATCCAAAATTTTTCCAATCATTCTCATTTGGCCAACTTTGATTTCTCAAGGGAAATTATTTGATCAATGATTCCACAACCCATTTATAAAGAAATCAGCTGTTAAACTCAAAAAAATAGAAGTCTCCTTTAGACATAGCCAAATACAAGTAATTAACATTTACCAGTTATCAAAGTTGTAAAAAAAACCCAGAAAAAATTGAAAATTGCAAAGAAAACAGAGAAAAATAACATTTACCAGCTACCGAAATTGTAAAAAACCCAGGAAAAATCAAAAAATGCAAAGAAAACATGAGAATTTAAAAAAAAAAAAACCAGAAAAACTCAAATTAGAGCTAGCAGGTCAAAACTTAGAAGCAACAACAAAATGTGTACTCCTCTCTGAAGAATGGATGGTTACTTTCAAAGGAAAAGAGGGGAGTTTTTTTTAATTAAAAATGAAGCTTTTTAATCTCTCTAGTATTGTTCTTAGCCATGACTGGCCATTTAAGTAAGCTATCAAATCAGGAAAAAAACCCACAACAGACTCTACTTAAATTGGCAGAGAGGAAAACAAAAGAAACAATGGAAAAGTGAAAAGATTTACTTGAAGAAGACTCCGATGAAGGCGAAGGAAGCAAAATCTACTCAAATGGATAACAAAAAGAGAAGAAAAAATTTAGGCTAAGAAAAATTTGTAGAGAGGAAAACGAAAGGAACAAAGGAAGAGAGGAAAATGTTTACCAGAAGGAGATGAGTGAGAGGAGTGCTACTGATTGGAGTTTAAGGAAGAAAGGAAGGAAGGAAGGTGAGAAATTGGTGAGGGTAAAATTGGGGAAATAAATGATTTTCTAAACAACAAATGAACCATTCGGTGAGGAGGGGATGGAATAGAAATGCTCTCTATTCTCTGCATAAGGCTATAATGGAATACACCCGTAACAGGGTATTCCACTCAACCAAACTGTTGATTGTGGTGGGCCCATTGAATAGAATTGTAATGGTTTAACTATTACATTGAACCAAACAAGCTGTAAGAGAGTGTATAGAGCTCTTATTGGGCTAGTTCAGAGACCGGATAGTTTAATTTAGCATTGGTCTCCAGATGGATGTTATTCGATGAAATCGGGGTATCATTTGGCTACTGATTGTTATACTAATTTAAGTCATTTTCGAGAGGATAGTCCTTGGTTGTGGCTTTGGAGTGGCCATGTTCTGCCCAAAGTCAAAGAGTTGGCTTTTTTTTTTTTTTTTGCTTCATTCAATCTGCACTGTCAACAGAGAAACAGAGCAGCAACCAAAAATAGAAAAACTTACAGCAAAACAGAACAAATAATACAGTCCAAAAACAACAAAAAACCTGCTAATTCTTCAAAGCTAAGCATCACCACCAAGCAGGGATTTAAATTGCTGTCGAGGTCGCGTTTTCGGTCGCGTCGCGTTTATCGCGGTTGCGGACATAACGGACGCTATTGCGGTCACTGCAGGTATCGCGGTCATGAATTTTTTTAAATTTCGCACAACTTATTATAAAATATAATAATTATAATTATAATTATAAAAAATCATATACCACCTTATATGAAGACAATTTATTTAAAATTCAAATTAACAAATTTTAACATAAAATATGTATTATTTTAATGAATGGATTATGATTTCTAAATAAATAAAAATATAATAACTTAAAATTTTAAATTTTTTAATCTCAATTTTTATTAAAGTATAAGGACTAACAATATATTTTATCCTTTTAAGAATGTCCGGAAGCAAATTTTATATAAAAAGATAATCACACCCTTGTTGTTTTATTTATCTATGTATTTTCATTTCGTTTATTTTTAATTATAAATATTGAAGTATTAGAATTATTTTATAAAAAAAAACTATATTTGACTTTGTTTAAAATCAAATATTTTAAACCTATATTAATTCATTTAGATATTAACTTGAGGTGAACTAATTAAATTGTTTTATGTAAAAAAATTTAAGCCACCGATTGAGTGGCCAATAAGATTAGTTTTCTGTTTTACACTTTTACTCTTTTCATTTCCAAGGCAGTAATTAAATGTTTATTATCTCTTCCTTTAATAAATCACTTCCTTTAATAAATCAGTTACGTTTTAAAAAATAATAATAATGGCAGAAGCAGAATCGTTTTCTGCCTCTCTGTTGTCTGTTCTAAGAAAAGTCCCTAAAGAGGCTAAACTCTAAAGCTTTTTTTTCCCCAAATCCCTAACGAGAAGCAAAATCGTTCTGCCTCTCTACCTTCTCCAATCTCCAGTTCTCCCTTCATGGGAGAAATCAAGACTCCAGAGTCCAGACCAGAGTTTTTATCCCTAAGTCCCCAACCCTGCTTTCATCGTTTAAAGAAAATATCTATAGATTCTACAGTCACTACTACAGATTCAAGACATGCAAGCAAGCGAAGCAAGAATCAAGAGTTCAAGAAGAAAAAATTTCAGGTAAATCGACTACTTACTTGAAAATAATCAGAGAATCTCGCTCACCTGCTGTGTGTGTTCTTCACTTTTGCCGAAAATGAGAAATAAACTTTCATTTTCATATTTTCTATTGCTTTTAAGTTTTGATATTTGAATGTGATTGCTTTTTTTTCTGTTTATTTACTCTTGTTCTTACTTTTTTTGATTAAAATTTTCTGATTTTGCAGGTAGGGAATATATTCCCTTTTGTTTTTACATTTTACACTGCTTCTGTTGATTTCTGTATTTTTTTTTTAAATTCAATGTAACGGAAAATAACGGGAATAGCGGTCCGTATTGCCGCAATTAGCCGTTACCCGTTAAATTGCGGCCGCGACTGGCCGCTATCGATGTGACTCCACTTCACACCGCTATTTTCAGCAATAGCGGTTTCGGACGGCGCCGCTACCACAATATAACGGCCGCTATTCCGATATCGGACCACTATTTAAAACCCTGCCACCAAGCTTTAAACATTTGCGTCCGATTTACACCTGCCATTGCCAAGGAAAACGCCATACCATTACCATTCCTACCTCCCAATGAGAAGACAACATTTCCCACCTTCAACATAGCAATCTCAATTTCTGCAAAAACTGATTGAAGCGACCAAGGCCTCAACACCTTGTTAACACACCACAAAAAAGCCACCAAAAAACCAATTTCAATAAATAGAGACTCTGTTGGCTTCCAATTCATAAATATAAAAACATCTAAAGTAATCTTCAATGCACCAATCTCACAACACCCGAAAAAATCACTCTAGCCACCCCCTCCATATTTCTCAAAACTCCTTCACACCCTGCTTTATCTTCTAGCTCAACCCCATAGGCGTTGAATCTTAACCATCCAACAGGAGGGGACCTCCAACAAAACGCGGCAGTATTCACCTGACACCTAAGTGGAGAAATCCACCAAAGATCCTACTGCAACAAAATTTCATCATAGATAGATCTAATCCACAACAATGCTCTCATTTTTTATTGGAACACCAAGTTTTCCATGTAAACTCTCTTTTTATCAAAAATCAATCCATTTCTTGCTAGCCAAATTGTCCAACAGGCTGCTGCAATAGCAATCAACCATAAACGTTTCCTAAATACAGCCATTCTCACATTGTTGTATAAGTAAAAAAAATCCACAAAACCTTCCACCTGCCTCCATATCACCTCCCACCACTTGAAAATTCTCCCCCAAAAACCATCAATAAATTTACACTAAAAGAATAAGTGAGAAGCGCACTCCGGAACACCATCGCACCATGGACAGTTTATCATTAAATTTTGAAAGCTCACCCCTTTTTTAGCCAGAAACTCCTTTGTCAGTAATCTATCAATCGCAAGCATCCAGAGAAAACAACACACTCTAGGAGGCACCTTAATTTTCCATAATTTACCTCAATCAAACATATTTTTCTCCCCATCATCCAGCATCAATAATTCAGTGCATTTTCTAACCGAAAAATCCCCTTCTTTATCTTTTGCCCCAACACAACCTATCTTCAAAGTTCAATTTCAGCACCGTGCCATTCACCCTTTTAGCTAGCTCTTCGCACAGCCCCTCCTCCCTACCTAACAGCGGTCTAGTAAAATATTCATTCCAACTAGTACTACCATTCCCTAACAAACATACCACTTCAGCTACAATACAATCCTTACTTTCGGCAAGACGAAAGAGTCTTAGATAAATCAATTTTAGTGGCCGACCCTCACACCAATTATCCCACCAGAATAAAGCCTACTTTCCGTTCCCATTCTTCCAATAGAATGAATCCACCCCTGCACACTTAGAAACAGCAGCGTCCATAGAATTTTTAATTATTCCTTTCCATATAGAAGACATATCTTTTTGAAATTTTGTCTTGAAACGCCACCTTTGTACATTCGCACCATATTTTGCTAAAAGAACCTTTAGTCACAATACTTCTTTTTCAACTGCAAATCTCCAGCTCCATTTAGCCAATAAAGCTTTGTTTTTAACACCTAAGTTAACCACTCCCACTCCCCCTTAACTTTAGGCTTACAAATAATATTTCATCTATTTTTTGCCATTTTTTTCTTCCCATCCATACTCCCCCATAGAAAATTCCTTCTAATCTTGTTGATCCTTTTTATTACTGTTATCGAAACGCTAAATAAAGACATAAAGTAGATTGGCAATGATGATAACACAACATTAATTAGAACCACTTTTCTTGCCCAAGACAACATACGACATTTCCATCCAGCCAATTTTTTCCTTACCCTTTCAATTATCGAATCCCATGTAGCTAATCTCCTCAGATTCGCACCCAAAGGAATCCCCAAATAACCAAAGGCAGCAAGCCAATTTTGTATTTACAAATTGCAACCAACCTTAATAGTAATTCTTCATTCACAATAAAAAACCAAGCAAGATTTCTTAAAATTAATGCTCAAACCCGAGAATATCTCAAAACATCTAAGAATATACTTCACAGTGCTCACCATATTTTCGTCTGCTTTCAAGAAGAGAATCGTGTCATTCGTAAATTGAAGATGAGAAACTTCAACCCGGGGATAATATTATTGAAGCCCTAGATTAGCTCCATCTCCATTGTACTGTCCAACACCATATGGAGCACCTCCGTAACTAAAATGAACAGGAATGGAGATAATGGGTCACCTTGACGGAGCCCTCAACGAAAACCGAACTCCTTGGTAGAGGAACCATTTATAATCACCGCAGTTCTACCCGTAAAAAAATACATTCCATCATCCAACCACTCCATTTGTCCCCAAACCCCATTTCGAACATCACTAACTCCAAAAAATCCCACCTCACACAGTCATAAGTTTTAGAAAAATCTAATTTAAAAATTAGATAACCCCCATCACCGTCCTTCTTCTTAACCGAATGGATTAATTCATTCGCTATTAAAACCCCATCGAAGATCTGTCTTCCCTAATGAAAGCACATTGAGTATTACTAATCACCTCCCCGACCATCTCTCTTAATCTTTGGGACAGCACCTTTGATACAATCTTGTACAATGAGCTCACTAAGCAAATTGGCCTAAAATCTGTAATTTCAACAGGATTCTCCACCTTCAGGATCAGAGTAATAAAAGAAGAGTTTATACTCTTTTCCAGATTCTCGGTCGACAAAAGCTCTGACACCAAACCACATAAATCATTCTTAACAATCTCCCAAATTTTTTTGAAAAAGCACAAATTAAAACCATCTGGCCCAGGCGCTTTAGATTCATTGCAACTCCAAATTACTTCTTTAATTTCTCCCATAGAAAACGGTTCCTCCAATTTCCTCATCCTAACCTCGCTGTCGCTGAGAATATTAAATTTCAAATCTAACCCCATTTTCCACCTTCTCGCAGAGCAATCAAAGTAATTTTTTAAGTAATTGTATAGCCCCTCCTTCATTTCCTTTGGCTCCTTCAAACACCGGCCCCCAATTCTTAGGCTAAAAACCATTTTCCTCTTTGCTTTGATTTTCACTGCTCTATGGAAGAAAACGTTGTTGGCATTCCCTTCTTTTAACCATGTCATCCTCGATTTCTGTCTTCAAATGGATTTTTTTAATCTTATTACTTCCCACGACTCAGTGTTCAAATGTTTTAATTCCTCCAATTCCTTCATTGAAAACTCTCTTTTTTCGCTAGCTTCATCCATCTCTTTTAATTTACTCTCGCTTTCGATAATTCTTTTTTCCAACATGTTTCCATCCTCAACATTCCATTTCTTTAGAACCCCCTTCAACTTTCGCAACTTCACAGCCGTTTTCCTTTTGGAGCATCCCAAACCCAACCATTCCCTTTCAATCAAGCTCATACAATCTTTCTTTTTAAACCACGTATTTACAAACTTAAAAGGCATAGGCCCCTAATCGATCGACTCATTAGCCAACAAGATTGGGATATGATCCAATATGGATCTGTTAAGCCCCTGCTGTTGAATATCCTTAAATAAACCATCAATTCTTCCTCTATTAAAAATCTATCCAATCTGCTACGTTTGCAACTCGGACCAAACCACGTGAATTTTTCCCCACTAACGGCAAATCAATCAGTTTACATCTATCAATAAACTCACCAAACTAAATCTTTAAAACCCTTCTCAATACTCTTGCAATTTCTGCGTTCGCTTCTATTTCTTACTGGATTAAAGTCTCCACCAATTATCTAAGCACCTCTGAATTGGTTTCTCAAGCCAACAATCTCTTCCTATAGAATTCTTTGGTCCGTACCGCTGTTAGGAGCATAATATGTTGATAAACATATTAATGTCAGTGATGCTAGTCCTCATTGTAGGGGTGTTGGGTCACTGAATCATACCCTTTTATTGTGTCCCATAGTCCAAACGATTTGGCAACAAACGAATGCCTTGCATATCGAAGCTTCTCTGCACAGGGATGGATCTAGGGAGGGCGCGGAGGGTGGTCATTCCCCTTGAAAGTTTCAAAATGTATTTTAGATTTGGTATCTATGTTGTATAACATTCGTCTATCTTGACCAAATTGTATTTGATATAATTCGTCCCTTAAGTCATAAGATTATAGTTTATATTAACAAAATATTTTTTCAGTTTTTAATTATATAACTTTAATAATAATCAAATATTAATGTATGATGGACCTTATTAGAGGCTCAATATGAACTTTAAAGCCAAATTCCAAAATTAATTAATTTGGTCCATACCTATACATATTAGTTATTCCTTTTTTTTAAATAAGGTAAATTCATTAATTCATTTAATGAATAGAACCGTACAATTCAGAGAGAAAATAATAGCAAACACTCGTCGTAGATGGTGAATAACAAGCTCCATCAACACGACAAAGGCTTTAGCCTCAGCATCAATAAAAAATTATGACACATTGACAATTGACTTTGGCACAACTCAAGTACGACATATCTGGAGTGATTGCAACACTTAATACGATAAAGAAATCAGCCCCGAATGATCCAAAGAAGCGAGCAAAAATCGACAAAAGAATCGAGCATTCACCAAATTAGAAAGGACGACAACAAAATCATCCCTAAAATCACTTGTAAAACTAAGATTACATGCATAAGTAAAAATAAAAAACATGCTACAAAAGCAGAAAAAACTTCTAAAACTAAAAACTTATTAAACACTGGAAAACCAAAAAAATTATAAATCTTAAGACAATACGGGTCCAAATCGACACGTGAAATCATTTATTATTCTGAAATACTCTCAAAACAGAAACAAATTAAGAAGTTGACAAAGAGCCACCCACTTTTCAAGAAAAACTACTAGTGGTCGGTGGGGTTTTAGCAAAGGACGGGCAACATCATCTGTCTATCACAATTTGTCAAGATAACAAAGATACCTACAAAATAGATCTGCAAACAAAAAAGAGGGAAGATGTGTATAATGAATGAGAAGAAGAAAGAAAGAAAGGGTTGATGGGAGAGGAAAAAGAGACGATAGCCAGCCCGGAGGCTGACAACTTTGCTGAGCAAAATAAATATAAGAAGCACATATTAGTTATTCCTTTTTGCATACTTTAAAGAAATGTTTAATTTTATAAAGTGTGAATTTTTTCTTTTAATTTTTTTACACAGTTAAATCATTCATGTTTTTCAAAAAAACATTAAATTGATTTGTTTAATAAGAAAAAAAATACCCGAGATGAAAAAAATCGTTCGGATTTAGAAGTTATAATCTTGGATCCGTCCCTGTCTGTGCAACAGATCATCTCTTCTTTGAGTAGTTTGAATGATACGTCTATTGCTCGTCATCTTTCTATTTTTTGGTGTGTTTGGCTGCACCGTAATTTGTTTATATGGAAATGCGATTCCTCTTCTGCTAATTGCATTATTCAGGTTGTGGATAATTATTTGCAATAGTGGGAGGAGGCACAGACTGTTTTTGAACGTTCTCAATCGGCTATGACTTCGACTGATACGTGGCTTGTCGGGTTATGTAGCAGTTGTTTGGGACCCTCGTTTGGCCAAAATTTATGCTCCAAGGGAGAAGCAAAGTGATATGTCCGAGTTTGCTAGTTAAAGACTGCCTGTATCTTCAATCCTCCTCCACTGATTTATCTCTTCTTTGGACAAAAAAGGAGGCTAAAAAGGCTGTTGATCACCTACCAAGGATGACTTTATCGTACGCACCTTTTCACGAGTTTGTGGAAGTATTAGATACTTTATCTCTTATTATTGGTGCTCGTGTTGCTTCTTCAAGTGGGGTGAAACATTTAGGACTGGGTACGTGGAGTAAGTCCGTCGGTTTGGGTATAGTATGATCCCCTATTTCTTGTTTTAATCAGGATTTTTTTTTTTTTAATAAAATATGAGTTTTAAGTAAAACAAATGAATTAGTTTATTTAAATATAAATAGTAATGGATCAGCTTCCCTCGAGCTTGGGAGTCTAATCATACAAATCGTTGGAAGAGAAAAATCTTGGAGATCCGTTCAAACGCTTTGCCTCTAACGCTAATTAGAGTCTAGGGCCTTTTTTATGGTTTATAGCTTTAAACGAAGGATGTTAGCATCAACAGATTCTTGCATTGCTATAAAGCTAATAAAGTGGGGTTTTTTTGGTGGAATTAATTTGATCAATGCTAAAATCATCTCGCTTTTTTCATGACTTTATTAGTAAAAAATTGAATAAATTATGAATATACAGTAAGATACTCATAATTACTCAATTCTTATTACACGAGAACAAGTCAGAACAAATATGTCACACGAATTCGCTTCCAAGTTCATCCTTAAGCTCATAATAACCCATGTCTGTAAGAACTTTTTTACAATCTGGAAGAGCTTCTTTCTTTTTAAACCCAAGATTGTTGGCAAAGCGAAATTGGCCAGTAACACCATCCAACGAGGTGAGTTCGACCCTGGCTTTCCTCCACGCTTCTGTGGGATCTTTACAATCCGCTCGGGGACTCTTCACCAAGTTGACATCACAGTCTGAGTCTTCATAATCCCCGGTCACTTCAATTTTGTAGTTTCCCAAATTATCAGTTGTTATTTCTGGGCTTTGAAATGTAATTTTTTCAGTGGTTCGATTCTTACATTCCAATTTTACTGTTGCACCTGCCAGTTATAAATATTTAAAACTTTTTGTCAACCTTATTTGAATTATTTATAATAATAATAACAAAAAGAAGAGGTTAACTCGATTACATACCAGAAATAGGTTCGCTTATGCTAGTCTGAAATTCAACACGACAAGTATCACAATAAACAAGACCCACGACGGTGAACTTGTTTTGATCGGCTGTTGCTCCATAAGCAAAATTGAGTGAAGACAAAATGCAAATAGCCAAAGAAACAAGGATGATCAGATAAGCTTTTGCCATTTCTTTCTTTTTATGATTTCCTTTTTCTTTCTTCAATTATCAAAGCTTGCTAAAAAGGATAATTTTATAAAGAGGTATTTACTTAATTTGGGCTAGGGTTGTTATTCAATATTTCTATTATTAGGGATTTGGTTTGTTGAAGCTAGGAGAGCTGTTTTCTCCTCCTTAATTGTTTCAAGTATAAAACAATTTTTCTTTAAAAAAAGTTATAAAACAAGAAAAATTTTAAAATAATAAGATATTTTCATTTTAAATTTAAACATTCCCATTTTTTTTAAATTAAGAGATATTGAAATAACTAATAAAATCACAAGTGAAAACTAATTATAAAAAAGAAAGTATGTCTAATAATTGTATATAAATTAAATAGAATTCAAAATAAAAATATCATTGTCACAACTTACAATCCGTTCATAAATTGCAGTAAACAAAGGAAAATAATAAATAATAAATGAAAGCTTAAATTCTACTATTAATTCTTATGTTCTTATTTGGTTAATTTTAGTATTTCTATTTTTCAAATTTTAAAATTGTAGTCCGAACCCAAAATGCAGCAGTTAAATTCATTTATTTAAATTCAATTCTATGTATACAGTTGTAGATTTAATCCATATTTTCCAATTGGGTCATTCTAAATCTCTATACTTTTCAAATTTTAAAACTTCATATTTAATGCAAATGACAGTCATTAATCCATTAACTGAATATTTACTGAGTAATATGTGGAAATAATAAGCAGATTTGACGTTACACATATGATAATATGTTTGGTGCATCAAATTTTGAAAACAATAGAACTTAATAAATTTATTAGTTATTGCTTGAAGAGGACTAAAATTTTAAATTTAGAAAAGTACATGCCTAAAAATGACTAAATAAAAATATAAGGATTAAATCTACAGCTACTGCAAATACAAGAGCTCGTAGTAGAATTTAACATAATGAAATTCACAACAATTGTGATTTATTGAAAGGTTTTTTGAATTTAGTTTTAAGATAAAATAACATTTTTCTCCCCATTTGATGGTTCGGATCTGGCTTGCTCAAACTTTTTCGAGCTTAGATTAGCTTAGACTCAAATTTTCTCAAGTTTGGGTTTTTTGGGGCTCGGATCTATTATAGGCACAAATTTTCTCGAGCTCGGCCTTTTTGGACTCTAATTTTTTGAGCTAGGTTTTTTCAAATTCTGGCTAAGATCGAGTCAGACTGACTCTAACAAATTCTAATAATTTTTAATTTTATAAGTTATAAACATTTTAATTTCGAATGTAATAATTCATTTTACTTTTATACATAATACAATTCAAATTTGCCTTATAAAAAACATAACTGATATATATTTAATAGAGTTCTTCTACATAAAATAATTGCAGATGCTTATTGCATAATATTATATAAATTAATGAAATATCTTTTATTGTTCATTATTATATTATATTGACAATTGAATAAATTTGTATTTTTCAATTAATTTATAAACCTAATACTATTTTCTAAAATATTTATTCTAAAATCTAAATATATTATATTGAACCAAAACCCAAATAATATACTCATTATTACCCAAACCCATAATAAATTAACTAATTATAGCTTAAATTTCAAGTCCAAAATAAAAAGAAATTAAACCCAATACCCAAATATAATTTGTAAAAGTTAAAGTTCAATTCAAAATTTAATTTATTAAAAACAATATATTATTAAGATATTAAATTTTTAATAATATTTATGTATTGCTAATTATAATTATAAACATATATTTTAATAGACTAAACTAAACATAACTATGATGTTATATCTTTTATTATAATCTATAAATAATAATAGATATATATATATAATTATACTTATAAAATATATAATTCCATTATATAATATTATATTACATACTATAATAATAGAGTAGTACATTATATATTAATAATTAACGTATATTATTGTTTATTATTATACTGATTGAAATATGCTCTAAGTCCCTATACTTTTCATACATTTGAAAGTTAGACCACTTACTGTATTATATAAAGTCATGTCATATCTGATTTTAATAGTTTATATATACGCATCAATGATTAAACATTATGATATCATGCAATGTTATATTTTTTTTATTATAACTTATAACATAATAGTAGAACATTATATTAATTAATATCATATATTATTGTTTATTATTATACTGCTCTAAGTCCCTATTCTTTTCGTCTCTTACAATATTATATACCATATCATATAGTATATAATATCTATACTATTTATTAAGTACTGCTTTTCTAAGTTGGTGTCACATGAGCTACCATATCAATACCATTAAAAATTTTAATAGTTCAACCAATTTTTTGTCCAAAAACAAAGTGTTTAACTAAATTTTAGAGATCGCAGGTCAAAATAATTCAAAAAAAAACAATCAAAATGATAAAATGAATAAATTTTAACAACTAAATTTATTTTTATATTTTTAAAAATTTTATATTAATTTAATAACAAAATAAATTTTAATTCTATTAAAATAATAAAATTTTAGTTTAATCTTTTTAAAAATTTTAAAATAATAAAATTATAAATTAATTTTAACACTCTCAAAAAAAATTACTAACTGAAAAAGGAAAAGCAAAATAGATATAAGGATAAAATGTTGGATATCTAGAATTTGAGATTTTTTAAATTAAAAAAGAAAAAGCATCATCAAGAAAAGTTTTGCAGGAATTTAATAATAATTTTTTAGCGTGAGTTTAGATAGATTGTGCATTTAATTTATTTTTTGTTTCAAATTACAGTATCGTTACAATAAATAATCCCACTATCACTATTCCGTTACAACAAATAAATGCAGTGCCCATCTCACATTCACTATTTCAGCTTTGAATTTTGCTTAAAAATTAAATGGTAAATATTTCTTTTTCTTATTCACTATTTTGTTTTCTATAGAGAAAAAACAAAAAAGGATAACCTAAGTGTAACTTAAAGTCCCAGATTTAATTTTTGAGTAAATTACATTTATTATTATTAAATTTATATTTTAATTATTTAATTTTAAAAAGTTATTAAAAAATTATTAAATTATTTATGCATTATTAAGAAAAATTTTGAGTTTAATTAAGGTTTAATATAATTAATTGTTTTTTTTTTCTTTTGGTTTCCAAAGAACTAAACTTTAATTTGTTTCCATTCGTATTTTTACTCCAAGTCTCGAACATATGTATGATGAGGGGTAGATAGTGGAAATGGCTTTGGCCTCTCAAAATAGTAAAATTGTTATATTGACCCTTCAAATTTTGTAAAATTATATGTTAATATAATTACACTTTGAGTTCAAAAAAATTATAATTTATTCTTTATCCCTTTAAAGAAAATTTTTAGCTTCATCCTGGATCACAGTTGCAAGAAAGAAACTATCTGGATCTTGTTTATGTTTGCGACCCTTACTCTACGCCATTGAATATAGCAGCCAAAAAGTGAGCGGAAAATATGAGTATGATCAGTAACTGTTAGACCTCAAAATTAGTCGATCTTGCTAACCAGATAGCCATGTCGAAGCAAGAGTTGAAGAATTTAAAGCAACCAAACAAGAATTATTTCGAGCGGCTTGACATTGATATCACAGTTCCACAAACTCAACTTAACACTTGAATCATTTCAGATCCTTCCATAAACTAAGGAATGTCTTTGACCCAACATAGTGCCATATCTTCCCCACACAATTTGCTCACTCGTGACTCAATTTGCTCTCCTGGAAACTTCATAGCCCATTTCGAGAGTTGCAAGGTAGCTTAATGTGGAACACTGAATTCGAAGGAAACACAGTGAGAATATATCAAACAATTCCACACAATGACCCTAAAAGCCAAGGACCTTAAATTCTAAAAAATCTTTAGAATCACTCTGCTTTATTTTTCTCTCCCCCTAAACCATCACTAATTTTACCATTGTAGGGTGCCTCAAAGTACAAACTCAGATCCCTCTAACCCATTTTCTCCTTTTGCAAAACAATTGAAACATTAACATCATCTATTGTCACAAACCGACCTCAACATTAACATACCCAATGTATAATGCATAAGTATATCGAATATCAAATATCTTCATACAGTTTGCAGTGTATCTGTCAGTGACGACTTAATTGATCTGATCAGCTCCTTGCAGATATTGGCTGTCGTGCCATTATGGCAAATTATGTCAACCGAGTGATCACAAGACAAAGTAGGCTTTCATAACTTTACCTCGGTATAGAAAATCTAGTATCAGGAATGATGATAGAGAATTATTTTTAAGGTTGAAAGTATAAATTTATAAATTTTAAAGGGATTAAAAAGCATATTTATCATTTGTGCGACCAAGGCCACTATCAATCTCCCGTTATCTATGTCCTTGTGTGTTGATGATAATGGCAAAAGCAAAAAAGTAAGAAAACATTTAATCATTAAACTTGACAATTTTTCTCAACTTATTTAAAGTTTGATTCTACAAGTTTGTGATTCTAATTGCTTTTAATTTTTTGATGTTCTTTAGTATTTGTAAGTCTTTTGATTTTATTACAATTATTCAGGTTTGTTAAATATGTGGCCAGTATTTAATAGTTTAGAATAATTGCTTTGTGAGTTAAATAATTAGTCGATCAATTGGTTTCTAATAATTGTAACGACTACATTATAATTTTTGTATTGTAGACATGTAATCTAACTTAAATAAACCTTGATAGTGTGTTTGTTGGTTAGAATAGGGTCTCTTTCATTCTTAAAGCTATTGATAGTTATAAACGATACTTATAGGATTCTTTATCAACAAGGGAAGTAATTAATGGTGATTGTCTTTATTATCGAGAAGGTAAGAAGAGATTAAGTTACTAGGCGATCGTCGGTAACTATAACTAATTTATTAAAAAAATTAAAATTTATCTTTGTATCAATGATTAAACATTTAAATGAAACAGATAATTTACGTTGACTAGAAGCTGGACCTCATTAATTTTTCCCAAAATTTTAGTTATTGCTTTCTTTATTTTTCCCAAATTTTAATTTTAATTTTTAAATTTTTGGTTAAACAAAACCTCCCTCTTTATTTTAATTATTTTAGGTGAAGGAATAAAATTTCTACCGATCCTTTTAGATACGACCCTCTTGTCATTTTTAAGTAAGTTTTATTTTTGGCAGCTTCAATAATCATACAATGAAGTTAGATCGAGCCGCGTCCTAGAAAATTTTCGAAGTCTCGTACTCAATTTATTTAAGTTTAGATTAAGCATAATAAATAATTTTACTATTTCAAAAATTAAAATGTTTAAAAATATTATTATATTTATATATACTTAAATTAAATAAAATATTAATTTTATTATTAAAATTTTAATTCAAATAGTAAAAACAACTCTAATCACACACACACAAAAATTACGCCCATTATTGTTATTTATGATAAGGGATTTAAATAATGTTAGATATTTTCGATTTAAATTTTTCCTATAGGATATTTGTTGTAATTGATTGTAATTTACTACCGTAATTGAACTTATTGAACCCGGGTTTTTTAATATATATTTTTAATTTTTATAATTTTTAATAATTTATTCAATTGAATTAATCAAATCAATTAAAATTAGTAGTGTAATTTAAAGTACAATTCTAAAAACCTTGAGTCTAATAGCTTTCCTATCTTTTCCCATTCTTTCTCTCTTTTTTACTAAATCCCTAATTTTTTTCAATAGTTGTAGACTGCTTTAATTTTGGTTGTCCTTCTAAATTGCATGATTGGAGAAGTGGGTTGTTGGGATCAATGCATTGGTTTGCTAATCGATGGCTGATGATTGCTCTATGGTTTTGGCCTCTATTCATGCTTTGACTTTGCTGAATGTGAGTGAATCTCTGTTTTTGGATGTTGCTGGTTGTCATGTTTCGATTATTTATGCAACATGGGGTAAGTCGATTGGTGACTAGATGTGGTGTTGCTTTCTCTCTAATTACAGCTCGCCGCAGTGCGTGGTGATTGTCGGTCGAAGTTTTGGAAGAAAAAAGAATCGATATTATAGTAAAAAAATGTTACGTTTTAAATGATTTGTAATTTTGAAGAGTAATTTTTTTTAGAAAATAGACATCGCATTACAATAATTAAATTATAATTAAAAAGATCTAGATTTATTACGATCTTCACCCAACAAATTTCTAATTGAATCTGGCAGAACCGCAAGCAAATGGAGCAAAAAATTTCCTGTGTTAGCACATTTAGCCATGTGATCCGCAACTCAATTCTGATTTCTCGGAATATATCGGATGCGAACCTCCCATCTTTGACGCAACAATTGATGTAATAATCTTAATTCCACTAGACTACCATTAGCTCCTCCACTAGACAATATTAGTTCAATCAACAAAGTATTATCACACTCAACTTCAACTTTTCTGAACCCATTCTCCCAAGTTATAAAAAAGCCTTTCAACATCGCTTTTGTTTAAACTTTAAAAGCTGATTTTTGTCGAAACTCATCGTATAACCTCATAACCAATTTGTTTTCGAATCCTTAATATTTCGCCAATAAAAGCACTTTGTCCAATAATTGACACCACCCCATCTGAATTAAGCTTAATCCAACCCATTTCTAGGGGTGACCAATTCGAAAAGAAGCCCATGGTTCTTGGCTGTTGCATTTTCACATCCAAAACCCAATAATTTATTGGTTGAGACTTAAATTTTAAATAAAATAGTTAGATCACGTGTAATATTTAAATAAAATTATTCAAAACATATATCAAATTTCTATTTATTCAATATAAGATAAAAAAACATATTTAATTTATACAACATTTCTATCCTTAATTAATTTTTCCCAAGTTTACGTAACAATTACCCATAATATTATTACAAAATTAATTGATTATCTTGTATTTATCTAATTTCTAAAGTAAAAAAAAAAGTAATTTGATGTTCTAGAACAATTATTAGAATCTTCAATATTTTTTATTTATAATATTATTATATATTTCATTAATTAATTAAATAAAAGTTTGATTTTTTAATTATTTGAAGAGAATAACATACACTACACTAAAACAAACTTTTAGCGGTGTTTTTTTTTTTTTTTGCTTTTAGCGGCGTTTTTAAGCGCCACTAATACTGTTTGCGGCGCTTTCAAAAGCGCCGCAAAAGTTAGCGGCGTTTATTGTGAAAAAGCGCCGCTAAAAGTCTTGACTTTTAGCGGCGCTTTTATAAGAAACGCCGCTAAAGGTGGGGTCTTTTAGCAGCATTTTTTATAAAAGCGCTGCTAAAAGTGGGGACTTTTTGTGGCGCTTTTAAAAAAACGCCGCTAAAAGACCCCACCTTTAGCGGCGCTTTTAAGAGAAACGCCGCTAAAAGACCCCACCTATAGCGGCACTTTTAAAAGAAACGCCGCTAAAAGACCCCACCTTTACCGGCGCTTTTCTGGAAAACGCCGCTAAAGGTGGGGTCTTTTAGCGGCATTTCTTTTAAAAGCGCCGTTATAGGTGGGGTCTTTTAGCGGCGTTTCTTTTAAAAGCGCCGCTATAGGTGGGGTCTTTTAGCGACGTTTCTTTTAAAAGCGCCGCTATAGGTGGGGTCTTTTAGCGGCGTTTCTTTTAAAAGCGCCGCTATAGGTGGGGTCTTTTAGCGGCGTTTTTTATAAAAGCGCCGCTAAAAGTCCAAACCTGTAGCGTCGTTTCTATAAAAAAACGCCGCTAAATGTGGGGTCTTTTAGCGGCGTTTCTTACAAAAACGCCACTAATTTGCACAGATCTGCAATGCTCTTTTTTTCCAATATCCTACCCTTCCTGCATTAAAAACCAACCAAAAACAGCAACAATTGCATATAATTCCAACCCAAGGCAGCAAATAAAACATTTAAATCTCACCAAAAGCATTAAATCTAAACGATACTTCAAATTTAATAAAAGATATATGATATTCATTAATAAATGAAGCATAATTCAAACAATTCTTACAACTGTAAAAATGTTAAAAAAAATCTTACAACAAGAAAACAAATGTCTAAGAGGGTGGCCTCTGCGACTGCTGCTGGAACAACTGCATCATAGTCTGCAGCTGTAGCTGGAGTTCTTCATACTTTCTGTTCTGCTCTGCCTCCCGCGCTGCTGCCTCCGCTCTAAGTTGAGCAATATGCTCCGCCTCTCTCGCTGCTGCCTCCGCTCTAAGCTGAGAAATTTGTTCCGCCTCCCTCGCTGCTGCCTCCGCTCTAAGCTGAGAAATTTGCTCAGCTGTGCTCGCTTCCATCAGAGATATCTGGTCTTTCAGTCTCTGAACTTCAGCACGAGATTGACTCCCGGAAGGCATGTATTGCTGGGAGCCGGATCCAAAATATTGGGTAGGGGTAACACCTGATCCTTGACATCGAACCCGACCATACCTTGTAAGACCCAAAACATTAGTGACAATTCTGTTATAAATATACTCAAGATTAACAAAACTATCAATCGAAGCAGTCGTACCTTTCAGGACCCAAAGCATCAGTAATAATTCTATTATCAATCTCCTCGAGATTAACAGAACTGTCAGACGAAGCAACCGCTTCATACTCCGCCTTCTTCTCCTTTAGTTTATCCTAATAAATCAATAAAAGAGTTAGAAAGGAAATATATAATAAAAAGGAATGGAACATAACTTAAAATTAGAAATTTAAAACTACAAACGATGAATTAAACTATTATAGTTAAACATTATAAATATTTATAAAAAATCAAATTTTATTAAATAAATATACCAAAATTTCTGCAGCCTTGGATGTCATCGGAGATCCATCCTTCTTCCTATGCGTAATGTCAAAAAGCTGAAGGCGTCCAACTTTTTGACCTGACGAAACTTCCTACATTATAGCAGAAAAAATATAATTTAATAGTATAAATCATTAATATTTGAAAGAAGTAATAAATTATAATACCTCAGCCTCAGCTACAAGAGCAAAACTTCTAGAACCTGCCGTGTGCGTGAATTGTTGTTTCTGTCTGCTGCTTGTTCCAACTCGCTCACGATCCTACATAATGGGATTTGAATTATGTATTTAGTAAATACGATAAACCGAAAAATTTATAAGACTTTGAAAGTACGTAATACCTCTCCTTTCTTTGAATTCCAGAATCTAACTTGATCTTCCCATTGGTACCTCAACATTCTCGGCGGGACATTTCGCAATTTTTCGTCGAGGCTTATGTCTTTCTTAAAATATTGTTTTTTTAGGGTGCTTTTATTGTCTCTCCATTCTTTACCCAACGTCTTTTTAACATAGTCATCGGAGACCTCTAAAGCAAATCTACCCTGAAATTTTTTTGATAAAAAGTTAATATAAATGAAGGTTAAATTAAAGTATTATAAATTACATTCACCTTTTATTACCTTAATATTATCGAGAGCCTGATTTTTGTTGGCATCAGGCATGTGATGCCATGATTCGTAGTTAATGGGCAACATATTCGAATTTCGTGCTATGATGCCCAAATAGCCTGCCAACAATCGAGCTTCAGATCCGATAGGCTGGCCATGATTGTTTCTCCTTACTTTAACACACTGGGTAGGCTCTAAGTCATATAAATTTGTAAGTAATGTACGTCCCCGACCTCTGCGCGTCCCACCACCCTCGGCTGAAAAATGATATATTATTATATTAAAATTGAAAAATGAATCAATAATAAAATTCAACATGCATGTAAAATAAACTTAACATTACTTTGGAATTCTCCATGCTCGTCATCTATGTCCGGCAGACTAGAAGATCCAACAACTGTATCCTGTCCACTATTTATGTCTTCTGGATTTGGAGTATTCTGGACAATATTTAAACCTCGTAATCGTTTTCTAGGCATTTTTCCTACAATACACATAAAATAGTTCAAAATTTTAGTAACAAATAACAACAATAATAGGACATTTAAAATAGTTAAATTATATAACATGACCAACATGAAAATTATAATATTACATATAAATAATAAATCGTTAAATCTTACTACATCATATTTCGTAAATATCTTCGTCCACATCCTGATGAACCCATTGAAATTGCTGACTAGTACTAGGGATATTTTTTGTTAAGTCTTGTTCTGGAAAAGGCAAAGTTTCTGATCTTTCGACTATGTCATCTCTACTTCCACTGCCAATGTCGAACAAGTCTCTAGGAGTGTTTCGAAGTACAACGTACCAACCCTCATCAGTTGGATCTTCGGAGTAAAAAACTTGTTTAACTTGAGAAGAAAACACATACGGCTCGTCCATCAGTTGTTCTCCGGTGTGAATCAATCGAGAGAAATTCACCATTGTAAAGCCATATTGATCGTGTTTAATTCCGCGAGCCGTATTCACATCAGCCCAATCACCTCGAAATAAGACAACTTTGCATTTTCCGTAATAATCCAACTCAATGATGTCAGTAATAAGTCCGTAATACTCCAGATTCCCCTCGACCGGATTACTGTCCCTAGCACTAGCATAACTTGTAATCGAAAAATTAACAACAATTCCGCAATTTTGGGTTCTCCTCAATCTCTCGCGATACCTTGTATGAAATCTGTATCCGTTGATGAGGAAGCCACTATATCTTTTAACTATTCTGTTTGGACCTTGTGAAAGCCATTTAACGCCGTCATTTACTTCATTCCGACTCCAAACCTATTGAGTCGAAAGTAAATCGAGTAATTATGAATGTTATGAGAAAACATTATGACTTGTCAATGAAAACTTAAATTGCATACCATTTGGCTTAACCATTCATGGAATGATTCTGTGAACAACTTATTAATTTCTCGTCGATTTAATCTTCGGGATCGTGAACGAGCTCTCAATATTTGTTTGTACTCACTACGGTAAAAAAAGGTTTTACTTTGTTAGAAGACAAACAAATTATAATTGATGAGTATTTATCAAATTCTAGAACTTACGTCCGAAATGGTTTCATTGAATCGTGATGAAAAAGAATGTATCGATGTGCTTGGACCCACGATCTATCGTCTAATTCTACAATTTCAACTTTGCCAATCGGTTCTCTGAAACTTTGAAATAAATAAGTTTCGGCCAAATTATGATCTGTGAGCCCAGCATTTCTACTTGGTCTATTCATTCTTGTTTCAACATCTTCCAAATACCTCTAACAGAAAGTCATACATTCCTCTGCCAAGTAGCCCTCGGCAATTGATCCTTCCGGATAACGCTTATTGCGGTAGTATGACTTCAATTTGGAAAGGAACCTAAACACGGTATACAATATTATCAAAAGTTGCAACTAAAGCCATTGAGCTGAATGAAGGAATATTTTGCAAATAAAGTAAGACCTTTCAATGGGATACATCCATCGATAGAAAACGGGTCCACCAAGAAGTGCTTCACGCGGGAGATGAATTAACAAGTGCACCATAATAGTGAAGAAGGAAGGCGGGAAGATCTTCTCCAGATTGCATAAAGTCAATGCGGCTCGATCTTGTAGTCTCTCAAGTTCTTGAACATTCAAAACTTTACCACAAATGCCTTTCATTATATTTGACAGTTCAATTACAGGAGCCGTCACCTTTTTCGACATACAACACCGCATAGCAACTGGCAGTAAGTCTTGCATCAAGATGTGATAGTCATGCGATTTTAAGCCATATAGTCTTCGATCCTTAAGACTCACACATCGCGATATATTTGATGCATACGCATCCGGGACCTTTATATCCTTCAATACCGTACAGAACACTTCTTTCTCCGTCTTTGACATTGAAAAAATAGCAGGCGGCAACCGATATTTCATATTCGGAAGTTCTCGGGGATGAAGCTCGCGCCGAATTCCCATGTGGACTAAATCAAGTCAACTCTGAAGATTATCTTTCGATTTTCCATCGACATTCAAAATAGTCCCAATGATGTTCTCGCAGACATTTTTCTCTATGTGCATGACATCAAGATTATGGCGTAAAATCTGATGCTTCCAATAAGGCAACTCGAAAAAAATACTTCTTTTTTTTCCACAAGTCCGCCTCATTAGGATCATCCTCTTCATCAGATTCATCATCAGATTCATCCCTAGATCTTCTATTTCTTTTCGGGTTGGCCGGTTGATTCATCTTCCCATAAATAAAATTCATATCTTTCAACATTAAGAATATTTCAGATCCACCGGCCTGCGAAGGAGCTGGTCTGAACTCTTCAGTACCATCAAACTGAGCACTCTGAAATCTAAATGTATGATTTTCCGGTAACCACCGACGATGCCCCATGTAAGAGAACTTCTTCCCATTATATAACCATTGCGAACATGTCTGCGCAGCACAACACGGACAAGCATAACGTCCCCTGGTACTCCAACCAGATAAATTAGCATAAGCCGGGAAGTCACATTAAAGCCGCACGTAAATTAAAATTCTCTTTTCTCATTGCATCATATGTTTGAACACCAGCCCATAGTTGTTTTAACTCGTCAACAAGTGGCTGCAAATAGACGTCAATATCATTCCCCGGCCCTTTCTCTTCAGGTATAATCATAGACAAGATAAAAGAAGATTGTTTCATGCAAACCCATGGAGGCAAATTGTAGGGAACAAGCACCACAGGCCAAGTACTGTACGTTGTGCTCATGAGTTTGTAAGGGTTAAATCCATCGGATGCTAGCCCAAGGCTCACACTCCGAGGATCGCTTGCAAAGCTTGGAAATTTGGAGTCAAAAGATTTCCAATCTAAAGAATCTGCAGGATGCCTTAACAACCCATCATCTGTTCGTCCATCACGGTGCCACGTCATTGATTCGGCTGTCTTCGACGACATAAAAAGTCGTTGAAACCTTGGTATTAGCGGAAAATACCGCAAAATCTTAACTGGCTGCTTCTTTGACTGTGTATCATGTTCATCCTCGTTACCGTCCTCTGTATTTCTATTAATCCAACGAGATTGCCCGCATACATGACAGCACTGTTGGTTTATGCGGTCGCCCCAATACAACATGCAGTAATTTGGGCAACTGTGAATTTTGTTGTAGCCAAGGCCCAAATCCTTTATCAATTTCTTCATGTCTTTGGAAGATTGAGGGATTTTTGCAAACGGGAACATTTCTTGCAGAAACTCTAACAGCATTGTCAACGAGTTTTCGGTCCACCCCTCCAAACATTTCAAGTGAAAAAGACGATTACAGAATGACAGTTTGGAAAATTTTGATCCCTTATACAGTTCTTCATTCATTTCACCAAGTAACGTGTAGAACCTCACCGCTTCTTCATTTGGTTGTTCATCCGGTACATTTCTTCCCCCTTCGGTGAAAGTATTTCCACCAAAATTATGATCATCGGTTGCACCCAAGTCAGGTGGAAATGACCCGAAACCATCACTGCGCATATTAAAAGCATCCCGCAACATGTTTTCCATGTTATCGTCTCTAACATTCTGATTGAAAGCACTATGAGGATACCCCAGATGCATCGATGAAGATGCTCCACTAGATGTACACTCTCCATGAAAAAACCATATTTTGTACCCCCGGACAAAGCCATCAACAACTAGATGTTCGTAGACCACTTCACGATAATACCAGTTAATATTGCAACACTTCTTACACGGGCAAAGAATCATATTCTCTTGGCTTGCATTTTGAAATGCGAAATTCAGAAAAGTTTCTACTCCATTTCGATAGCCGTTGCTTACCCTTGACAATTTCATCCAACTCCAATCCATTTCGTTGTTGTTGAAGTCTAAAGTTGACAATAATTTACACGGCTAAATTGTTAATTGACAAGAATTTGATTTTTAAAACAAAAATTTCTTTAAGATTCATCATACATGGCATTGTAAGTTATGTATTCTTTAAGATTCATCATACGCGACATTGTTACACCTGGGGAGGATCCGTTATATCTTCCAGTGAGATATAAGGCAACCCGTCAGGTTTCCAGCCTATATACTTTGAATCTTTTTATTTTTATCTATACAAGTATTAAGTAAGTTATGTATTATTTAAGATTCTTTATACGTGGCATTGTTACACCTGGGGAGGATCCGTTATATCTTCCAGTGAGATATAAGGCAACCCGTCAGGTTTCCAGCCTATATACTTTGAATCTTTTTATTTTTATCTATACAAGTATTAAGTAAGTTATGTATTATTTAAGATTCTTCATACATGGCATTGTTACACCTGGGGAGGATCCGTTATATCTTCCAGTGAGATATAAGGCAACCCGTCAGGTTTCCAGCCTATATACTTTGAATCTTTTTATTTTTATCTATACAAGTATTAAGTAAGTTATGTATTATTTAAGATTCTTCATACGTGACATTGTTACACCTGGGGAGGATCCGTTATATCTTCCAATGAGATATAAGGCAACTCGTCAGGTTTCCAGCCTATATACTTTGAATCTTTTTATTTTTATCTATACAAGTATTATGTAAGTTATGTATTATGTAAGTTAGATAATTTGATGGAAGTTATGTAAGTTATGTATTATGTAAGTTAGATAATTTGATGAAAGCTATGTAAGTTATGTAAGTTATTTATTATGTAAGGTAAATAATTTTATGTTAGTTATGTATTACGTATTATGTAAGTTAAATAATTTTATGTTAGTTATGTATTACGTATTATGTAAGTTAAATTAAAATTTCAAATCGAGAATCAGTTGAGGTGTGAACATATATGGCATGCATTATATTGTAGTTTTTTTTTTTTGTAAATATTATTATATGTTATTATATGTTTTTTTAAAATGTTATTATATGTATTTTATAATGTTATTATATGATTTTTTTTTTTAAAAAATGTTATTATATGTTTTGTTATAATTGAAATGTGCTGAGATGTTAAATTTAACAAGTTTTTAACTTACTTCTTTTAAAAAAAGAATTTATTTTCTATTTTAAAACATATTTAAATAATAATCTATATTATTATATTGATAACAAAATATTTATAAGTTTTTAAATTTAAACAGTTTTTAAATACTTCTTTAAAACAAATTTATTTTTTATAATAAAACATATTAACATACTGATCAATATTAATATTATACTGATAATAGAATATTACTACCATTTTATATCATTTTATATCATCTTATATGCAAGATTTTAGCCATTTTATTTTACAATTTTTAAAATTTAGGTCTCATTATTATTGTATTATTATTATTATTATTATTATTATTATTATTATTATTATTATTATTATTATTTGTTAAATTAAAGTTAATCAGAAACGTAATGTTTACATTTTCAAATTTAACAACAACAAAAAATTACAAGAATTAAATTTAATATATAACAAATTTATAACATATTTTAACAATTAAATTTTATATTGTGTTAATGTTAATCTTTATATCGTTCCATACCTTTAACTTAGTTAAATTAGAACCAAGTTGTTAATGTACTTGATGTATTTTTTGTTAACATTTGAGCTGATAAATCAACTTTACCAAGTGTGCAAGTTTAGTTTAGTTTCAATGTAAGTAGTGGTAGTAGTTAGATGTTTAGGTGAAATTTGTTTGTTTTTTATCACCCTATTATATGTAATGGCATTATGCCTCAATTTGAAGTTAATGAAAATACACATTTTCTTCTTCATTTTTTTTTGGCTTTCACTCAAGCAAAATAGCTTAAGCTTCATATCTGATTTCTTTTGTTTGCTTAACATTGGCACATGTTATGAATTGATTAACTTTAGCAACTACTGTAAAACGAAAATTTAAACCAATCAAATCGCTTAAACAGCATATACATACCTCTAAGAAATGTTTAGAGAACACAGAAAATGCCATATGAAGACAACCCCTAGAAATGTCAGAAATGGTGCTGCCAACTTCTTGAGATCAAATACCATAATCAAACAGCCCCAAATATCTTCTTATCTACAAACATCATTTTATATAAATTTCAATATAATTCAGTTTTTATTGATTTTATATAAAATGAGATAAAAATATTTTCATAATCGAAAATAATAAAATAAATGAAAAAAATGGTATAAATAGCAAAAGTACAAGTCAATTAACTTACATTCTTGGTTGGTGAAAATGTAGAGGTGAAATTCAATAAAACTTAATGCTTTCCACAAAATTTGTTAGCTTACTATCTGAACGAGGCATTCCAACCACTACAAGCGATATCCATACAAAATTGACAACCTTAGTTTAAACACTAGAAAAAAAAAATAGGAAGGATGATTTAGTAAACAATATTTTCAAGATTATATTTCATTGTATCTACTAAATAACAAAATCTTGCATTCAAAATACTTGAATCAAACACAATAATCTAACATTATATTGATAATATTCTATGTAATTTAAAATAAATAATGTTATTGCTAATCAAACATTATCCAAACCAAATACCGATTGAAAATTATAAATTAATAAGTAATGAAGGAGAATCATATTCAATAGTTACATTCTTGGGTAATTTACATTGCTAATCACTGAATTTAACGTAGAATTTTCATTTACATCACAAACCCTTCATTTCTTATTAATTGCTCCCAAAAATAAAAAACATAGGTGGCATTTTTTGTTCTTTTCATGTTAGCATTAAATAAAAAAGTTGAACTGACAGTTTGTTGGCCCAGCCAGACAAACAGGCCACGAATACATGATTATTCAGCCTTTTTTTTTCATTAACTTTATTAACTTAAAACAATGAGAAAATTACAAGCCACTTATTAAATATTAAAAGAAAAATCGCAAAAGAAAAATCAAATGCATTAAAACACATTTCTTCTCTTATTTAAGAGTTAGGGAATGTTTATGGATATATGGATTTATTTTTTAAGGAGAGAAAAGAGCAATCTTTTATCCAATTTTTAGCATAAGACATTTCTTGAAGCTTGATTTCCATGTGAGCAACACTTTTCCCCCTGAAAATAACGAAGACACCCAACACTTTCCAAATATGGCTTCAAACATCCCCTCTTCCTTATGGGTGAACTTTCACAAGCATTAAGTTTTATACAAACAAGATGATAAAAAATTTTAACCCAAATTCAGATAATCATCATTAAAAAGAAACCTTAATGTTTATAACAACTCAATTTCCAGGAACTAAACAATTCAATTTGCAGTACTTAAAACACTTCACTTTATAACATTTATAGAGTAATGCATAAAAGCTAATTCCACGAAGAGCACCTATTGTATGTTTCTTTTATGTTAACTTGGTCAATGCATAAAAATATTATCATAAACCAACACAGATATATTTGTTCTTTTCCAAGTCACCTAATGTAGTTAGTACAAAAGCATCCTAGGGTCTGAACTCATCATTACCACTAATTTTTTTAGGATTTGCAATTGAAAAAAGAGCACACTGTTGCTTTCACTCGGCTTACCAAAGTTTGAATCTGTTCATTCAGCTTTGCGATTCAGAAAACTTGAGTTTGATAAAGGGATCACCAAATTGTTATCAAAATCCTATAACTTTGTAAATTTTCGATGTTGTCGTTTAGCTTGTTATCAGCTTGAATAATAAAGATTTTAATAAAGCATAAAAAATATCTGGATGATGCAAAACCCAGAAACAAACAGAGCATTAGCTAAAAAAAAAAAGGTCAAATTTTAGCACACAAATAATTTTTCTACAAACTAGATCAGATCTGTGATGCAAAATTAAGCAAAAATTCCCAAAAAAATTCATATTAAATAAAACCTAAACTAATTAAAAGTAGAGAAGAAAAAGAAATGAATAAAAGAGTACTTTGAAAGACGGTAGCTTTAGCGTTATTGACAGCCAATTCAACTAGATGAGGATTAATGGAAGACAAGCCGTTGGGATCTTAGGGTTTCCTTTCGAGGAATTTAGCCAAAGCAGTAGCTCTGCAATCATAAAAAAAAGCATAAAAAAGTAAGAAGAAGAAGAAAAGAAGATTCTTCAACAGACAGATGAAATAAATTTGATAAAGTAAAATATATTTTTGATATGTTATTCAGATTTGATAAAGTAAAAGCTTCAATTTTCTCAATTTTCAACCATTAAAAAATTAATCGAAATGCAAATCAGCTGATAAGAAAAATCAAAGTTATAAACAAACTTACCAATAAGAAAAATAGAAGTTGAAGCTCAAAATCTCGTAAGCAAAGCAAAGGGAAAGCTTGAAACAGATCTAAGGCTATAGATACAATAAAAGATGAAGGGGATTTTACTGAACAACAAAAATAATTTTATTTGTATAAAATAGTTTGGGGATTTTCTATATGGGAAATCAATGGCCGGTAGGAAGGGTGAACTTTTGGGATTTGAAATTGGGGAAAAGGGTGAACAAGAGAGCAAAACGGATGTCAATGGGGAAAAATGGGTGAAAATACTTAGGGATTTAGGAGTAGGGAAAAGGGGGGAAATGAACCAGGCAGAAGGAAATGGGAAAAAAGGTTATCGTGTGGGTAAAAAACAAGAGAGCAAAACGACACCGTTTTGCCCAAATAAATTTAACGTTTGCGGCATTTTTAACCAAAGCGCAGCTAAAAGGGGAACCTATTGCGGCGTTTTACAAAAACGCCACTAAAAATCTAATAAAACGGCGCCGTTTTGCTTATATCTTTTGCGGCGTTTTTTAGAAAAACGCCGCTAATGCGTTTAAAATTAAAATTATTTAATATATAAAATAAAAATAATATATTTTTTTCATTTAAATAAAAACAATATTAAAAGAATATAAAATTATTTAATAATAGTATTTTAATTTTTTCATTTAAATAAATAATTTTTTTTAAAATTTAAATAATATTTAAAAGAATTAGATCAAATTTAAAATCTTGAAAATTATTTAAAATTTGAATTTATTTAATATAAATTAAAAACAAAGCAGTCATATACCCAAAAAATTTTAAATTTATTTTAATAATAGTATTTGAAATTGTTAACATATATTTTTCACACAAAATACCCTAAACCCCTAACCCCTATCCTATTAACCCTTAAACCCTAACCTGTGTCCTCTTAACCTTTAAACCCCTATCATCTAACACCTAACCGAAAAACCCCCATATCATTTAATCCCTAATCCTTAACCAATAACCCCTAAATATTAAATCATAGACTCTAAACCTTAAACCTTAAATATTAAAATCTAAACCCTAAACTCATATCATTTTAAACTTATTATAAACCTTAAACCATAAACCCTTGACCATCGGCCCTAAATCACTAAACTCTGAACCTTAAAACCCTAAACTTCAAATCCTAAACCATAAACACTAACCCCTAAATATTAAAACCCTAAACTTTAGAATCACAAGCCTTAAAACTCTAAACCCTAACCTTTATCCTCTTAACCCTTAAACCCATAACACCTAAACCCATAAACCTTAAAAATGTATCCTTTAAACCCTAATCCCCAACGAATAACCCCTAAACCTTAAATCATGGACTATAAACCTTAAACCTTAAATCATGAACTGTAAACACTAAACTCATAACCTTATAAACTTATAAACCCTAAACATTAGACAATTGAACCACTAAATTATAAAGACTAATGCCGAGTTTTTTTTTCCAATTTTTATATTGATACCAAAATGGCGCCGTTTATATTCTGGAATAAAATAGCTATTTGCGGCGTTTTTGGACAAAAACGCCACTATTTTATTTTTATATTGATACCAAAACGGCGCCGTTCTATTGAGAAATCAAAATAGTTTTTTGCATTGCTATACATTTACTGGCGTTTTTGAACAAAACGCCACTAATGTTGATTTTTTTTTCAATTTTTATATTAAACCGAAATGACAATGTTTTATTTTTAAATCAAATAGTTTTAATAGATTTTTGCGGCGTTTTTACAGAAGCGCCGCTACAGATCGGACTTTTAGCGGCGTTTTTACAGAAGCACCGCTATAGATCAGACTTTTAGCGGCGTTTTTACAGAAGCGCCGCTACAGATCGGACTTGTAAAGCGCCGCTACAAATCGGACTTTTAGCGGCGTTTTTACAGAAGCGCCGCTACAGATCGGACTTTTAGCAGCGCTTTTACAGAAGCGCCGCTACAGATCGGGCGCGCCGCTACAGATCGGACTTTTAGCGGCGTTTTTACAGAAGCGCCGCTACAGATCGGACTTTTAGCGGCGTTTTACCAATGAACGCCGCTATATATCCTTTTTAGCGGCGTTTTGGAAATAAACGCCGCTATTGCTCATTTTTTTGCGGCGTTTTAGAAAACGCCGCTAATGTATAATATTTGCGGTGTTTTAAATAAAAACGCCACTAAAAACGCCGCTAAAAGTCTGTTTTGCTGTAGTGATACATTAGGATGATCTTAAAATTAAGGTGTTTTAGGCACCAATAAAATTTTATCACATCATCGAATTTTAAAGACATAAAATTATTATACACTCATCCATAGAGAAATTATTTTATGGTCCTTTTCCAATTATTTAATAACATTTCAACAATTTTTTATGTGATTAACACATAATTTTGGGGTTTTTTTTATCTTGAACCCAAACCAAAACCCTGAATTTAGAATCTTAAACCCTAAACTCAAAACTTAGAACCCCAAACTCATAACCCATACCATCAAATTCTTGAACTTTGAACCGAAACCCCAAACTCATAACCCATACCATCAAATTCTTGAACTTTGAACCCAAACCCGAAACTTATAACTTTGAACCCTTGAATCTTGAACCTAAACCTTAAATTCAAACCCAAAACCCAAACCCTAAAACTCATGAATTGAGATTCAATGTTTAAGGTTCAGGGTTCATGGTAAAAAAAAGTACTAAAATTATGTGTCAATGACATGGAAAAAATTGCACAAAAAATACTAGTTTTTTTTTTAAAAAATTGGTTGCACAAAAATAAAAAAAATATTAACTTATGGAAAAAAAACGAAATGATTAAAATTTGTAAAGAAGAAAATATGTTTGTTTATAATTCAAAAAATTAATTATTTTAAATATTTTAATTAAATTTAAATTAAATTGGGGAAGATATAAATATAGATGAATGTATAATAATAATAATTTATTATATTTAAAAATGACGTAACACTAATTTATTGATATCTAAAATCTATACTTTCTAGGAAGATTTTAATATAATTTATTCTCTTATTTCAATTCCAATTATGATTTTTATTGGATCACACTATTTTATATTTATATATATTGATTATATTTATACTTGATACATTAAATATTTCAAGTTATAAATTTTCCATCCACTATCATCAATTTTTATTTTTTTTAAAGCATTATCAAAAATTTTTCTTCCACTTTTATCAATCTTAGAGGATTCTTTATAAATCTTAGAGTATTAATGGTTGAAAATATTTTTAATTACACGAGAAAAAGTTAGAATAAATACGTACTATAAATTTCCATAAGTTGTCACACGAATTCGCTTCCAAGTTCATTTTTAAGCTCAAAATAACCCATGTCTGTAAGAACTTTTTCACAACCTGGAAGAGCATCATTCCTTTTAAACCCAAGATTGTTGGCAAAGCGAATTTGGCCGGAAACACCATCCAACGCGGTGAGAACCACCCTGGCTTTCCTCCACGCTTCTGTGGGATCATTACAATCTGCTCGGGGACTCTTCACCAAGGTAACATCACAGTCTGAGTCCTCATAATCCCCTGTCACTTCAATTTTGTAGTCTCCTATATTATCAGCTGTTATTTCTGGGCTTTGAAAAGTAGTCTTTTCATCGGTGCGATTCTTACACTCCAATTTCACTACTGCACCTGCCAGTTATAAATATTTAAAACCTTTTATTAACCTTGTTTGAATTATTTATAACAAAAAAGAAGAAGAAGAGGTTGTTAGGAAAATGCATTAACTAGATTATATACCAGGGATAGGTTCACTTAAGCTAGTCTCGAATTCAACACGACAAGTATCACAATAAACATGACCTATGACGGTGAACTTGTTTCGATCCGATGCTTCGCCATAAACAAGGTTGAGTGAAGACGAAATGCAAATAGCCAAAGAAACAAGGATGATCACAGAAGCTTTTGCCATTTCTTTCTTGAAGTATCAAACTTGCTAAAAAAGGTAAATTTATAAAGAGGTATTTACTTATTTTGGGATAGGGTTGTTATTCAACATATCTATTTTTAGGGATTTGGTTTGTTAACAAAGGAAATTAATAAATAATAAATTAAAGTTTAAATTATGTTATTAGTTATTGTATTTTTATTTGGTCAATTTTAGTTTTTGTATTTTTTGAATTGGTCAATTTTAGTCCCTGTACTTTTTAAAATTCGAAATTGTAGTCTTGACCCATAACGTAGCAGTTAAATTCATTTATTTAAATTCAACTGCTAATCTTGTACTATACATGTAGTTGTAGATTTAATGCATATTTTCCAATTGGATCATTTTAAATCTCTATACTTTTCGAATTTTAAAACTTCATATGTGACGCAAATGACAGTCGTTAATCCATTAATTGAATATTTAATGAGTAATATGTGGAAATAATAAGCAGACTTACATTACACATATGATAATATGTTTGGTGCATCAAATTTTGGAAACAATAGAACTGAATGAATTTAATAGTTATTGCTTAAAGAGGACTAAAATTTTAAATTTAGAAAAGTAAAGGACTAAAAATGACCAAATAAAAATATAGAGATTAAATCCACAACTGTTACAGAGTACAAGGACTAGTAATAGAATTTAACATAATGAAATTCACAACAGTTGTTGATTTATTGAAATTAGAGGCTTAGAAAAGTAAATTTGCCCATACGTAAATGAGTTCTCTAATGCCCAAACTCTTAGAGATATTACATAAATGAGTGAATGGTTTCCACTTCTTTCAAAGTTCAACTATCCAACTTTTTTTTTTAACTTTTGAATTTAGTTTAAGATAAAATTACCTTTTTCTTACCGGTACAATATATAAATTAATTATATTTATTAATTAAAATATATGATAAATTTTATTAATAATATGATAAATAAATTTATACATAATATTTCTATACAAAAAATATTAAAATTAATAAATGCTAAATGTAAATTAGATATTAAATTTGCTATATTAAATTATATTATAGCTAGCAAACAGGTGGGCTTGGGCAGGTTTGGATCTGGCTTACTTCAAGCTTGGATTTTTTTAAGCTCAAACTTCAAACCTAATAAAGTGTTCCTAAACCGAAGACATCAACCCTCTCTGATTAAATATAATGTTTATAAAATATTAACAATTTCAATTCAAAAAACTAAGAGATTTTTTGGCAAAATAACGTTTATTGTTATTTGAGTGTCAAATGAATAGTGATTAATGTATGTATTTGGAAATTTATCAGATCTCATCTTAAGCAATTTGACAAAAAGCATCAGTGACCTACATCATAACATGAACAATAACATTATTGATTTAGCTCCAATCAATTTTATACTAAATTGTAGACTTGATAATAATGAACATGGCATGAGAAAAGTACATAATTAATACATGACACAAACGAAAGTGATACGAATACATAATTACCATATTAATTTATGTATTTATCTCTTTTAGCCCTTAAATTTTCATTTTTTTAGTTAAATCAATGCAAAATGGATGAAAAGTTAACGTTCTTTAACTTTATTGACGTGATATACACGTAAATTACTACATGTATGATTTGATAAAAACACACAAGTTTAAGGGCTAGAAAAGGTGAACAATTAATTAAATGGAGGACTAAAATAACTTTTTTATAAAGTTGGAGGGCCTTATTTTTAATACATACTCGTAGTTTAATTCGTACTTTCTTAATAAAAAATATTAATATATAAATAATTTTTTTCATATATAAATTTTAAAACTATTAAGGTAAATAACTTAATTTAATGGTATCGGTTACGTACTGACCACCATGCTCCGAAATTCGTAAATGCTTCTATATTTTCTTACTTTTAGCCGATATGACAATCTTCATCAACTTACAAGGCCTTGTCGGCTTCGACCCTCAAAGATCAACTCTACTACATATTTGGTGTGTCTTCAATGACATATATATCTCTAGCATCCTTATAATAAACTCCGACATCTAATATTACGATACATATCAACTTACAAGGCGAAAGTCAGAAATTTTTTTTCAAGAAGTTAAAATGAAATTTTAATTTTTAATAGCCTATATTTTTATAATTTGTAAAAAAATTAAATTAAATTTCATAATTGTAAGAATGACTATAATATAACTTTACTTTCACTACTTTAAAATTTTAAATTTTTTTAAAGATTCAAAACGACAAATTTCTATTTTAGGAGGCGGGCACCTACGAGACCCCAGATTCAGCTCTGCCAACTTACAAGATAGAATTCGCATTAGCCTATTATTAAACCTCACAGTGATGTACGCAAAAAATACAAGTTAAAATACAGAACCCATTATCATCAAAACAACACTATTATTCAATTAAAGTCTTAATAGATGAACAAACCATTAGCATGCACGTTGACTATTTCTACCATTAACATAATTTATTATTGACGTGCCTTTGTCAATGAAATATTTGTCTATTTGGAATATCTAAAATATATATATAAATTTATGGGAATAATTTATATTAGGATGATCTTATAAATTAATGTAGTGGGGAATTAATAAAATTTTGCCACATCATCAAATTTTAAAGAAATAAAATTATTATTGTATGATCCAATTTCTTGCCCGAGGCCCACATTAACACCAAAAAAGAATAATAACTTTGAATAAATGGCCCAACATCGAAGCCCATTAAACCAAGACCAAACCAAATAAAAGTCCCAAAATTTAATCAGTCCAATACAAATGACCCATGACCCCAATTACAAAACCCAAATAGCTAGGCCCAAGTTAATAGCCCAGTACAACCAAAACGGAAATTTGGGTTTTGGAAACCCTAGCCACAGTAGCCTCGTGCCGTCAAACAGTCCGTCGAGCCATGTCACCACACCTTCCGAATCGTGCGCCTCCACGCCTCCGGTAGTCGAACCTACAAAGCAGGAAGCAATACAACACGGAAGAGGGGATTGCAGTTTAGATTTTATTCTATTTTTAGGGGGTTTTTTTTAGGATATAAAAGGGGAATAAAAGATTGTAATGGGGGTCGGTTTTGGGAAGAGCAATACGAAAAGAGAATAGAGCAGTATACACTTTTTACTCGAATACGAGAAGAATACAGAAACAAATACTGAATCAGTCAAGGTTTTTCCCCCCTTATTTTGTCATTTTCGAATACCATGGTTTTTGTAACACACCAAACTCGGCCTATGCGTTAAGACCAGACTTGGCATGCCACACAATTCGAACTTACGTCCAGTCATCAATGCTTTTAATGAAAACAATTTTTCAAAACGATTTTGAAGACGGAGTTTATCAAAAATTGAGATTTATTTGAAAAACATGATTTTAAAACATGAGAGTTTACAATTTGATTTTCAGAGAAATAATTGGTTAAAAACTTAAACAATTGGTTGAAATAAATTTATAAAAGAGTTTTCACGGAAATTTTACGAGTAAGTGATATTTAAGAAAAACCCTTTTTGTACGTAAGTTTAAGAAAACATTTATAAGAATTAAACAACCCCATTTAAGTAACTAAAACATATTAAAATCCATCCACGAATAAAAATCCATAATAATAATACCAGAGGCCTTATTACATCGCAATTGAAATAGTACTTAGATAAAAATACTTAAAAGAAGTTCAAAGTTTTTATAACTCATCATTCGTAGTATAGCCTCCACACGAAGTCATCCTCGGCCCGAGCCTCCATCAATTACCTGAGAAGGTTAAGAAAAACAGGGTGAGTTACTAAGAACTCAGTGTGTAACCCACTTACCGTGATCATTAGGCCAAAACCATTTAAGCATTTAATTGGGCTTGAGCCCATTTACAAATGTACAATATATATAAATCAAATATAAAAATAATGCATATGATATGCAATTCCCAACCAAGCCTAATTTCCATCCGCTACACACCACCCGTACCAACCAACACACCTGTGGGGATCAAGTCAACCCACCCCGCCAACACACCAATAGTAGGCATTAAGCCAATTATAATATTTGTGGCAGAGCCACCGAACTAGATTGTGACAGAGTCACCGAACTAGATTTTGGCAACAGGCCTTTCTTCTCTTCATCAATTATCCCAACCCATGCAGTCATGTATATATATATATAATGCTTAACAATATATTCATAAGGTAAATTTCAACAAAAAGCCCATATTACAAGTTATCAATTTGGCCCATTAGTCAAAAAAGCAATTTGGCCCATTTAACGATCTAGCAAATTTTTGGCCCATATAGCAAATACCAAGCGGCCCATATAGCAACATATCACATTTGGCCCATAAAGGGTATTTTTGTAATTCGGTCTGTAGGGACATTTCATAATTCAGCCCATTAGGGGCATTTTCGTAATTCGGCCCGTAAGGGCGTTTTCATAATTCGGTAATCGTACTCATTAAGGGTAATTTGGTAATCTCGCAACCCAAGGGTATTTCATAAATTTTACCCACCAAGGGTAATTCGTTTGGGCACAAAAATTGAAACTGTCCATCTGCGTTATGCTGACTAAATTGACAATAACTCAAGTTAGGAAACTCAAAATTTAGATCCGTAAATTTTCCCTGAAACTAGACTCATATAAATTTTTACTGTAATTTTTCCAGAATTTTTGGCTTAGCCAATTAGTACAGTTTATTCTTCAAAGTATCCCCTGTTTCACTGTTTGACAGTTCTGCCCTCTCTTCACAAAATCTTAGATATCTTATTGTAAAGAACTCAAATACTGGTTTCGTTTGATCCAAATAAAAATAGACTCACTAGGGATTCTAATAATATAAACCATGTCCCGTAATTATTTTTCTACAATTTATAATGATTTTTCCAAGTCAGAACAGGGGATCACGTATTCATTCTGAACCAGTCTTACAAAAATTTAAAAATCTCAAAATATAAAAATCCTTTGCTTTCTCTATTTCTTTTATAAGAAAATAGACTCAGTATGCTTTAATCTGATATCTTATTCACTTTGTAATTCCTTCTATCCTAGTTTTCATGATTTTTCAAATACACGTCATTGTTTCTGACTGAAACTGTTTTATTACAAAACATGATTATCATTACCATCATACGTACGTCCGAGTGATCACGGATGCCTGTTATCGTTTTTCTTTGATATTTCTACTGAATCATAGAATATTTCATGTGAACTTTCAGAGAGATGTGAGATTTATTCACCATTTCAAACATATATTCGGAAGGGTACGGGATTACACACCTGATTCGATTTCCTAATGAACCACTCGTCGTTGACCACTGTGTTCGAAGGTTGAATATATCGAGTGATTTGTCCCTAAAACATATAGTCGATTATTTCAAATTATTACTCCGTTAGCAACCAATCGAATATTGAATAATATCAATAATCCATAAGAACTCCTTACCTTATTAATATTGGATCCGATTTTCTCCTTTCGACTTAAGGCTGGAATGATGTTCGGCCTCCCACTATATCACTACAAAGAAGAAAAAGATCTTGTTGAGAAAGAATAAGGTGATGGTCTCGGTCAAATGACCATCCCGAACCAAAACATAGATTCGGCATTAAGAGAAAGAAAATAAAATATTGAGAAGAATATTTACCGATTGATCAAGAGGTGGATGTTAATATGGATGAGAAGAAGAAATAGAGAAAAGATGAAAGTTCGATTATGGAGGAAAATATATGTTGATATTCAGCTATGGGGAATAATCAAACAAGAATATGTGATTTAATGATGGTGTTGGTTTAGAGAAGAGAAAAGATTAGAGGAATGGTTAAAAGAAAGGATGGGAGGTTGGATGGATGATAGGTTGTTCGGCTATCCAAGAAAGATGAATAAGGGATGAAGGTTTTGACCAAACAAAAGAGAAGAAAGATTGAAAAAATGCACAATTGTGCTAGGAGGTTTCGGCAATGGAAATAGCAAATTGGAGAAAAAGACACAAGATTTGCAAATAGGAAATTTGGCCAAAACCATCCACATCCATTCCCTTAAAAGTCAAAATTTTCCATAATTATGTTTTCCCCATTTTTTTCTCAATCATTCCTTTGCCATAATTGTGTTTTCCCCCTTTTCTTCTCCATCCTTCATTTGTCATAATTGTGTTTTTCCCCATTTTCTTCTCCATCATTCATTTTCCATAATTGTGTTTTTCCCTAATTTCTTCTCCATCATTTTCTTCTCAATCGAGTACCATCCTGGAAAGGCTAACGTGGTGGCAGACGCGTTGAGTCGTAAGGTAGTGTTGGAGTTAAGAGCAATGTTTGCTCATCTCAGTTTGTATGAGGATGACAGTCTGCTAGCAGAACTTCAGGTGAAGCCATTGTGGTTAGAGCAGATCAAGAAAAAAGCAGTTATCGGATGAAAAGTTGGTTCCTTTAATGCGGCAAGTTGGAAGTGGTTTTATAGGGGACTTTGGATTGAACAAGGATGGCGTGTTATGTTTTCATGAAAGAGTTTGTATGCCCATGGATTCGGATTTGAGACAAATGATTCTTCGAGAGGCGCATAGTAGCCCTTATGCTATGCACCCCGGAGGAAGTAAGATGTATCGGGATCTTCGTGAGCAGTATTGGTGGCCAATGTTAAAACGGGAGGTTACTGATCTCGTGGGTAAGTGCTTGACGCGTCAACAAGTAAAGGCGAAACATCAATTACCATCGGGTTTATTACAATCGGTAAAGATTCCTCTATGGAAATGGGAACGGATAACGATGGATTTTGTTAGTGGGTTACCCTTAACACCTACTAAGAAAGATTTTGTTTGGGTGGTAGTTGATCGATTAACGAAGACTGCTCATTTTCTACCAGTTCGTACGGATTACTCGCTGCAGAAGTTGGCTAAGCTATATGTATCTGAGATCGTGAGGTTGCATGGGGTACCAGTGTCTATCATATCGGACAGGGATCCCAGGTTTACATCACGGTTTTGGAAAGCTTTACATGAGGCTTTGGGAACAAAGTTAAACTTTAGTACGGCTTTTCATCCTCAGTCAGATGGTCAGTCAGAAAGAGTAATTCAGATTTTGGAAGACATGTTATGTGGTTGTGTAATCGACTTCAGAGGTAGTTGGGAGGATTTCCTACCGTTGGCAGAGTTCGCGTATAATAATAGTTACCAATCCAGTATCCAAATGGCGCCTTATGAAGCTTTATATGGTCGTAGGTGCCGTACCCCTACTTGTTGGACTGAATTGGGGGAAAGACAGTTGTTGGATCCTAAGTTGATACCTGAGACAGAAGAAAAGGTGAAGGTGATTCGAGCGCGGTTAAAGGAAGCTTCGGATCGACAAAAGTCGTATGCGAATCTGAAGCGTAAGGATATTGAGTTTGTGGTGGGAGATTAGGTCTTTCTGAAAGTCTCACCTTGGAAGTAGATTTTCATATTTGGAAGGAAGGGCAAGTTGAGCCCTAGGTTCATTGGACCGTACCGTGTGTTGAAGCGTGTAGGACCAGTGGCCTATCAGCTTGAATTACCTCCTGAGTTGAGTCAGATTCATAGTGTCTTCTATGTTTCTATGCTGAGGCGTTATAGATTGGATCCGTCGCATATTGTACCGGTGGAAGAAGTAGAATTAAGGCCAGACTTGTCTTTCGAGGAGGAACCAGTGAAAATCTTAGACCGTGATGTTAAGGTGCTAAGAAAGAAGACTGCGCCATTGGTTAAGGTTCTGTGGCATAATCACGGAGCGGAGGAAGCTACGTGGGAGCCTGAGGAAGTAATTCGGCAACAATATCCTTACCTCTTTTAGCCAGGTAAATTTCGAGGACGAAATTTTCTTTAAGGGGGTAGAATTGTAACATCCAAAAAAATTATTTGGGTGTTGTGATAAGAAAACACAATTATGGCAAATTAATGATGGAGAAGAAAATGGGGAAAAACACAATTATGGCAAATGAATGATGGAGAAGAAAATGGGGAAAAACACAATTATGGCAAATGAAGGATGGAGAAGAAAAGGGGGAAAACACAATTATGGCAAATTTTGACTTTTAGGGGAATAGATGTGGATGGTTTTGGCCAAATTTCCTATTTGCAAATCTTGTGTCTTTTTCTCCCAATTTGCTATTTCCATTGTTGAAACCTCCTAGCACAATTGTACATTTTTTCAATCTTTCTTCTCTTTTGTTTGGTCAAAACCTTCATCCCTTATTCATCTTTCTTGGATAGCCGAACATCCTATCATCCATCCAACCTCCCATCCTTTCTTTTAACCATTCCTCTAATCTTTTCTCTTCTCTAAACCAACACCATCATTAAATCACATATTCTTGTTTGATTATTCCCCACAGCCGAATATCAACATATATTTTCCTCCATAACTGAACTTTCATCTTTTCTCTATTTCTTCTTCTCATCCATATTAACATCCACCTCTTGATCAATCGGTAAGTATTCTTCTCAATATTTTATTTTCTTTATCTTAATGCCGAATCTATGTTTTCATTCGGGATGGTCATTTGACCGAGACCATCACCTTATTCTCTCTCAACAAGATTATTTTCTTCTTTGTAGTGATATAGTGGGAAGCCGAACATCATTCTAGCCTTAAGTCGAACGGAGAAAATCGGATCCAATATTAATAAGGTAAGGAGTTCTTATGGATTATTGATATTATTCAATATTCGATTGGTTGCTAACAAAGTAATAATTTGAAATAATCGACTATATGTTTTAGGGACAAATCACTCGATATATTCAACCTTCGAACATAGTGGTCAACGACGAGTGATTCATTAGGAAATCGAAATCAGGTGTGTAATCCCGTACCCTTCTGAATATATGTTTGAAATGGTGAGTAAATCTCACATCTCTCTGAAAGTTCACATGAAATATTCTATGATTCGGTAGAAATATCAAAGAAAATCGATAACCGGCATCCGTGATCACTCGGACGTACGTATGATGGTAGTGATAATCATGTTTTGTAATAAAATAGTTTCGGTCAGAAACAGTGATGTGTATTTGAAAAAACATGAAAAATAGGATAGAAGGAATTAAAAAGTGAATAAGATATCAGATTAAAGCTTACTGACTTATAAAATAAACAAAGAAAGCAAAGGATTTGTATATTTTGAGATTTTTAAATTTTTGTAAGACTGGTTCAGAATGAATACGTGATCCCCTATTCTGACTTGGAAAAGTCATTATAAATTGTAGAAAAATAATTACGGGACATGGTTTATATTATTAGAATCCCTAGTGAGTCTATTTTTATTTGGATCAAACGAAACCATTATTTGAGTTCTGTACAATAAGGTATCTGAGATTTTGTGAAGAGAGGGCAGAACTGTCAAACAGTGAAAAAGGGGATACTCTGAAGAATAAATTGTACTAATTTGCTAAGCCAAAAATTCTGGAAAAATTACAGTAAAAGGTTATATGAGTCTAGTTTCAGGAAAAATTTATAGATCTAAATTTCGACTTTTCTAACTCAAGTTATAGTCAATTTAGTCAACATAATGCAGATGGACAGTTTCAATTTTTGTGCCCAAACGAATTACCGTTGGTGGGTAAAATTTATGAAATACCCTTGGGTTGCGAGATTACTGAATTACCCTTAATGAGTACGATTACCGAATTATGAAAATGCCCTTACAGGCCAAATTACAAAAATGCCCCTAATGGGCTAAATTTTGAAATGTCCCTACGGACTGAATTACGAAAATACCCTTTATGGGCCAAATGTGATATGTTGCTATATGGGCCGCTTGGTATTTGTTATATAGGCCAAAAATGTGCTAGATCGTTAAATGGGCCAAAATGCTATTTTGACTAATGGGCCAAACTGATAACTTGTAATATGGGCTTTTTGTTGAAATTTACCTTATGAATATATTGTTAAGCATTATATATATATACATGACTGCATGGGTTGGGATAATTTATGAAGAAAAGAAAGGCCTGTTGCCAAAATCTAGTTCGGTGACTCTGTCACAATCTAGTTCGGCGGCTCTGCCACAAATATTATAATTGGCTTAATGCCTGCTATTGGTGTGTTGGCGGGGTGGGTTGACTTGATCCCCACAGGTGTGTTGGTTGGTACGGGTGGTGTGTAGCGGATGGAAATTAGGCTTGGTTGGGAATTTCATATCATATGCATTATTTTTATATTTGATTTATATATATTGTACATTTGTAAATGGGCTCAAGCCCAATTAAATGCTTAAATGGTTTTGGCCCAATTAGGTTCTGTAACATCCCGAAATAGGGCCTAAGCGGAATAGTGGTTGCGAAACCACAAATCCAAGTTAGTAAAATATTTTAATATTATTTTCAGTGCTTATAATATGTGAATTTACATGTGTGAAAGTTTCGTGAATTAATTTTATTGTTAGTGTGCTTAATTTAATAAAAGGGCTTAATCGCGTAAAATGAAAATTTAGTGGTTATTTTTAGAAGGGCCAAATAGTGGATGTTCTTTTAATATGGAGGTTTTATGTTGCAATTTATCCAATAATAAAAGGTAGTGGACGGCAATGGGTTAATATATATCCTTATTGTACAAGTTTTATTTATATTAAATAGTAAATGTTAAATTAGTAATTGAATAATAATATATGTTATAATAAGACAAAACATTAAAGAAAAACACCACTTTATATCCATCTTCTTCACCGAACATAGAAAAGAAAAAGAAAGTCTGAAAGTTTGAAACATTCGGCTATATTGAAGCTTAATTCAAGGTTAGTTTTTGTTCGGTTTTTGATAGTTTTTACGTTTTTTAGATCGTTGCTTTGAGTGCTAGAAAACCCATGTTTGAATTTTGAATTTTGATGAATATTTTGAGTTACGCCATTGATGAGAACTTGTGATTTTTGTTGTTTGATGGTAGAAAATAAAAGATATGTGTTAGATTAACAAGTTTTGTCTTTGGATTTTTGATGAATTTAAGTAGTTTGGACTAAATTAGTAAAAGCTGTTATTGTTCATAAGTATGTGTTATAATAAGAATTTGAAGTTGCTATAGAAGGGAAAAATGTTCAGCATGTTATAAAACATAAGAATAAGGGCTGAAGTTTAATTTTCGAGCCTAGGGGCAAAATCATAATTATGTAAATGTTTAGGGGCAAAATTGTAATTTTGTCAAAGTTAGAGTTAAGGACTATTTTAGTAAATGTGAGTATTAAATAAGTTAAACTTGCTATTATAGATCAAGAAGAAAGAAATCCAGAGTTAGATCGGGGAAAGAAAAAGATAGTGGACTAAATCGATATAGTTGATCGTATTTTGTTTCGAGGTAAGTTTGCGGTAAATAAATGCAATATTCTATTATTTTACAATTAATATTATTAAATTCTAGCATTTACATATTTATTCTGTAAATTTATTATTTAAAGACTCAAGCATGAATTGACGGAGAAACAATTTCAGAAAGTTCCGGTTGAACCTTAGGAATGTGTAGGATACAAATGTCATGACATTAGGGTTTAAGGAAATCATGTAAGACCATGTCAAGACATGGAATTGATAAGTTACTATAAGGCAAAGGTCCCATGTATGACCATGCCAAGGCATGGCATTGGTGAGTTCACAAGGTAAGGATACCACGTAAGACCATGTCAAGACATGGCAATGGTTAAGTTTCATAAGCAAAGGTACCCGAGTATCCTTAGTATTCCAAGTGGTTCAATGGGAAAATTCAAAGAGTATACCAAAGTAAAGGTAAGACAAGTTCAAGCTAAAAAGGTAAGGTAAGACAAGTTCATGCTAAAAGGTAAGGTAAGAATACAAGTTTAAGTATATTGAGTTAAAAGCTTAAGTGATCTTGATAAGAAAAGAATAAGATAATTCATTAAGAATGTTGTTATCTATTTACATGTAAACTTACTAAGCTTTATGCTTACTCCCATTCTTTATTTTTTTTAGTATTACAAGCCAATTCGTGGATCGAAAGGACGTCGGAGATCGTTACACACTATCAAAGTATTATATTGGTATTTTGTGACTCGAATGTTTTAAGTAATGGCATGTATAGGGACTTAGCCATTTTGTGTGTATGACCTTATGATATGGCTTAATATTGGCTTGTAAATGCTTGGTAATGATTAGCCATTAAAATGGTTAACTAAGAACATGATTTGGATGTTATGAGATGCCTAGTTGATAGTTATTTTAAAGAAATTATGTAATTATATGCAGGGGAATAGTTGGACAGCAGCAGTGACATGATTTTGAAAAATCACCACAAATAGTAGAAATTGAATTAGGTTGTGCATGAGATATAGAATTAAATCGTATTGAGTCTATTTTTATATAAAGAAAACAGTGTAGGAGAAAGAGTTTTATATTATGAGATAATTGATTTTTAGTGAAGAGAGGTCAGAACTGTCAAACTGTGTAATAAGGGAGACTTTAACTAATAAACTATACTAATTGGCCACGCCAAAAATTCTGGAAAAACTACAGTAAGAAGATATATGAGTCTAGTTTCAAAGAAAATTTATGGATCTATATTTTGAGAATTTAATGAACATGACGCAGAAGGATAGTTTCAATTTTTATGCCCCAAACTAGTAAGTTAAGTTTAGTAATGCCTCGTGCTAGACTCCGGCAACGGTCTCGGGTAAGGGGTGTTACATTTATTGGTATCAAAAAAAGAGTTTAGTCGATTCTCGGAATATTCAGTATGAGTAAGAGTCTAGCTATACATGCCATACTTATATTTTGATAGTGTGACAACTCCTGACAATTTTAAAAATATTTTTCTTATATAGTTATGGATCCCGAACGAGATGATGTAGAGAGTAATGCGCCCGCTCCCACTAAAGGGACGGTGCCACCAGATAGTCGTGAAAGGCCCGTTACAGGAGAGGCTCGAGAAGCCTTCTTCCAAGCTATGAATGAATGGTTTGCTGAGTTCGTTCGTACGAACCCGGCCGTTAGACCTCCACCCCCTCATGATCCACAGACCACCCATGTAGCTTCCCCAGTTATAAATACAGTTAGAAGAGAGAAACCGCCCGTTGACAAGATCAGAAAATAAGGGGCTAAAGAGTTTCGGGCTACTAAAGATGATGATGCAGAGAAAGCTGAATATTGGCTCGAGAACACTATCAGAGTCTTTGATGAGTTATCCTGCACACTGGAAGAATGTATTAAATGTGTGGTGTCACTTCTTAGAGATTCGGCCTACCAGTGGTGGAAGACACTTGTGTAAGTAGTACCGAAGGAAAGAGTTACCTGGGATTTCTTTCAGGAGGAGTTCCGTAAGAAGTACATCAGTCAGAGGTTTATTAACCAGAAAAGAAAAGAGTTCCTTGAGTTAAAACAGGGTAAGATGACTGTGATCGACTATGAACTTGAATTTATCCGACTCAGCAATTATGCTCGAGAGTGTGTGTCTACAGAGGCTATCATGTGCAAAAGATTTGAGGATGGGCTCAATGATGATATCCGACTGTCAGTTGGTGTTTTAGAGATAAAAGAGTTTGTTGTTTTAGTTGAACGAGCCTGTAAGGAAGAAGAGTTATTAAAAAGAAAGGGTAAAGCTGAAATTGATATGCAAGACACGAAGAAAAGACAGATGAGTAAGTCATTTCAGTCTACATCCAAGAGGCCTAGAGATTTTTCTACGAGATCTAATTTTTTAGCCGGGTATTCTAGTCGAAACAGAGGTGGAAGATTTATGGATTCAAAAGCTCAAACCACTTCAATTGCGAGTGTTGGTAGTATTCAGTCTGATAGACCCGAGTGTCCTCAATGTGGTCGATGTCATCCAAGTCAATGTCGAGCAACTGAGACTGGTTGTTTTTGATGTGGTGCACCGAATCATTTCATTTGGGAGTGTCCCGAAATGGTTAAAAAAGAAGTAATACGAGCGCAAGATCAGGTAATGCCCCCGTTAGAGGCAGATCTCAGAGAAATTCGGGAGTAGGGGCAGGTAGAGGTACAGCAACAAGATCAGATGTTAGAGCACCCACAAGGACTTATGCTACCCGTGCTCGTGAAGAGGCATCTTCCCCCACGTAATTACAGGTACATTTTCTCTTCATGATGTTAATGTTATTGCTTTGATTGATCCGGGTTCAACCCATTCCTATCTTTGCATGAAATTAATGCCTAGTATGAACATGCCCATAGAGTTTATGGAATTTGTGATTAAAGTATCGAACCCATTAGGGTAGCATGTGTTAGTAAACAAAGTATGTAAAAAATGTCCTTTGATGATTAGAGGTTACTGTTTTCCGGCTGATCTCATGCTATTGCCATTTGATGAGTTTGATGTGATTCTTGGTATGGATTGGTTAACTGCACATGATGTGATAGTGAACTGTGGAAAAAGATTCATTGAGTTGAAATGTGAAAATGGTGAGTTCCTTCGGGTTAATTTAGATGAGTCAGATAGTTCAATTTCCATGATTTCTGTTATGTCTGCTCAGAAATGTTTAAGGAAAGGATGTGAAGCTTATCTTGCTTTTGTGTTGAATACTAAAGGCCCAAAGTTAAAAACTGAATCAGTGCCAGTGGTAAATGAGTTTCCTGATGTGTTTCCGGAAGAACTACCAGGTTTGCCTCCTATCAGAGAAGTTGAGTTTGGTATTGAATTGATTCCAGGTACCACACCTATTTCTATTGCTCCTTATAGAATGGCTTCAATAGAATTGAAAGAATTAAAAGCTCAGCTACAGGAATTAACTGATAAAGGCTTTGTAAGACCTAGTTATTCACCATGAGGCGCGCCAGTGTTATTTGTGAAAAAGAAGGATGGTTCCATGAGATTGTGCATAAACTATCGACAACTTAACAAGGTAACCATCAAGAACAAATATCCATTACCTAGAATAGATGATTTGTTTGATCAATTGAAGGGAGCCACTGTGTTCTCTAAGATAGATTTGAGATTCGGATACTATCAGTTGCGAGTTAAAGAGTCAGATATTCCAAAGACTGCTTTCCGAACTAGGTATGGTCACTATGAGTTTCTTGTGATGCCATTTGGCTTAACTAATGCTCCTGCTATTTTCATGGATTTAATGAACCGAATTTTTAGATCTTATTTGGACAAGTTTGTAGTCGTGTTCATTGATGACATCCTGATTTATTCTCATGATGAGACTGAGCATGCAGAGCATTTGAGAACAATTTTACAGATTTTGAGAGATAATCAGCTTTATGCCAAGTTTAGCAAAAGTGAGTTCTGGTTTCGGGAAGTTTGTTTTCTTGGACATATAGTCAGGTGAAGGTATTAGAGTTGATCCGAGTAAGATTTCAGCAATTGTTGATTGGAAACCTCCTAGAAATGTATCAGAGGTCAGAAGTTTTCTTGGTCTTGTCGGTTATTATAGACGATTTGTAGAGGGATTTTCCAAGATAGCTACTCCATTGACAAGATTGTTACAGAAAGCTGTCAAGTTTGAATGGACTGAGAAGTGTCAACAGAGTTTCGATAAGTTAAAAGTATTGTTGACTAAAGCTCCTGTTTTAGTACAACCAGAACCGGGTAAAGAGTTTGTGATTTACAGTGATGCATCCTTGAATGGAATAGGCTGTGTACTTATGCAGGAAGGAAGGGTAATTGCTTATGCCTCTAGACAGTTAAAGCTACATGAGAAAAACTATCCGACACATGATTTAGAGCTAGCTGCTATTGTATTTGCATTGAAAATCTGGAGACATCACTTATATGGTGAGAAATGCCGAATATTCACTGATCACAAAAGTTTGAAGTACGTGATGACTCAGAAAGATATGAAATTGAGGCAAAGAAGATGGCTAGAGTTGATTAAAGATTATGAGCTAGTGATCAATTATCACCCGGGTAAGGCAAATGTTGTTGCTGATGATTTGAGTAGAAAATCGTTATTTGCATTGAGAGCTTTGCACACTAGTTTGGCGTTATCAGATGATGGTTCTATCTTAGCTGAGTTGACAGCTAAATCGATGTTTCTTGAAGAAATTTGTGAAGCTCAGAAAGATGACAGTGAGTTGCAAGCCAAAAGAGATTTCAGTGCGAGTCAGGTGTAGAGTCTGATTTTCAGATCGGTTCTGACGGTTGTTTGTTGTTCAGAGACAGAGTATGTGTACCAAAGAATGATGAGCTTATTAGGAAAATCTTACAGGAAGCACATAACAGTTCTTTGTCTATTCACCCTGGTAGTACAAAGATGTATAATGATTTGAAGAAAATGTATTGGTGGACAGGAATGAAAAGAGATATATCAGAGTTTGTTTTTAGATACTTGATCTGTCAGCAGGTAAAGGCCGAACATTAGGTACCTTCAGGTTTGTTGCAGCCTGTATTAGTTCCCGAGTGGAAATGGGATCGAGTTACTATGGATTTTGTGACAGGATTGCCTTCAACATCGAGAAAGAAAGATGCAGTATGGGTTGTGATTGATAAGTTAACAAAGTCGGCTCATTTTATCCCAGTTCATATGGATTATTCACTTGACAAGTTGGCCGAGTTATATATTACAGAGATTGTGAGACTACATGGAGTACCGTTATCGATTATCTTAGATAGAGATCCGAGATTTACCTCACGGTTTTGGAAGAAATTGCAGGAAGCTTTAGGTACAAAGTTGAGTTTTAGTACAGCTTTCCATCCTCAGACTGATGGTCAATTAGAGAGAGTTATTCAGGTACTTGAAGATATGCTTAGATGTTGTGTATTGGAATTTCAAGGTAGTTGGGAGAAATATTTACCATTAATAGAGTTTGCTTATAATAATAGTTATCAATCGAGTTTGAAGATGGCACCTTATGAAGCTTTGTATGGACGTAAATGTCGCACACCTTTGTATTGGACAGAGCTTAAGGAAAATCAAATTTACGGGGTTGATCTAGTCAAAGAAACAGAAGAGAAAGTAAAAGTCATCAGAGATTGCTTGAAAGCAGCTTCAGATAGACAGAAATCCTATGCAGATTTGAAAAGAAAAGACATTGAATTTCAAGTTGGTGATAGGGTATTCTTGAAGGTATCCCCGTGGAAGAAAGTTCTCAGATTTGGCAAGAAAGGCAAATTAAGTCCCCGTGTTATTGGACCGTTTGAGGTGATCAAGAGAGTTGGGCCATTGGCATATCGATTGGCTTTGCCAACTGAGTTAGAGAAGATTCATAATGTGTTTCATGTGTCTATGTTACGTCGTTATCGTTCAGATCCATCACATGTGATTTTGCAAACAGAGGTTGAAATTTTGCCAGATATGACTTACGGGGAGGAACCAATAAAAATTCTAGCTCGAGAGGTTAAGCAATTAAGGAATAAAAGTATTGCACTTGTGAAAGTATTATGAAATAGGCATGGAATAGAAGAGGCTACATGGGAGCCTGAAGAGACTATGCGAAAACAGTACCCAAATCTCTTTACAGGTAAGATTTTCGGGGACGAAAATCCCTAAAGGGGGGAGAAATGTAACATCCCGAAATAGGGCCTAAACGGAATAGTGGTTGAGAAACCACAAATCCGAGTTAGTAAAATATTTTAATATTATTTTCAGTGCTTATAATATGTGAATTTATATGTGTGAAAGTTTCGTGAATTAATTTTATTGTTAGTATGCTTAATTTAATAAAAGGGCTTAATCGCGTAAAATGAAAATTTAGTGGTTATTTTTAGAAGCGACAAATAGTGGATGTTCTTTTAATATGGAGGTTTTATGTTGCAATTTTTCCAATAATAAAAGGTAGTGGACATCCTTATTGTACAAGTTTTATATATATTAAATAATAAATGTTAAATTAGTAATTGAATAATAATATATGTTATAATAAGGCAAAACATTAAAGAAAAACACCACTTTATATCCATCTTCTTCACCGAACATAGAAAAGAAAAAGAAAGTCTGAAAGTTTGAAACATTGGCTATATTGAAGCTTAATTCAAGGTTAGTTTTTGTTCGATTTTTGATAGTTTTTACGTTTTTTAGATCGTTGCTTTGAGTGCTAGAAAACCCATGTTTGAATTTTGAATTTTGATGAATATTTTGAGTTACGCCATTGATGAGAACTTGTGATTTTTGTTGTTTGATGGTAAAAAATAAAAGATATGTGTTAGATTAACAAGTTTTGTCTTTGGATTTTTGATGAATTTAAGTAGTTTGGACTAAATTAGTAAAAGTTGTTATTGTTCATAAGTATGTGTTATAATAAGAATTTGAAGTTGCTATAGAAGGGAAAAATGTTCAGCATGTTATAAAACATAAGAATAAGGGCTGAAGTTTAATTTTCGAGCCTAGGGGAAAAATCGTAATTATGTAAAAGTTTAGGGGCAAAATTGTAATTTTGCCAAAGTTAGAGTTAAGGAATGTTTTAGTAAATGTGAGGATTAAGGGCTAGTTTGGATGGGCGGTGTGTTTACCTCCGGTGAGGTTAAAAACAACGGTGGCGGTGAGATTAGTTACTGTAGCGGTGAGATTGGGCACTGTAGCAGTGAGATTAAAAACAGCGATGGAGTGTGTGTTTGGATTCAAACGTAGCTGTAGCGGTGAGGTGGAAATAAAAAATTACCATTAAGGACATCATATTAGAATTGATATATAATAGTTGTTTTTAAATTATTTTACTTATGTAAAATTATTAAAGTATGTGAATTTATGAATTCATTTAATAAAATATTAAAATGTATCTTCCAATATTTTATTATAAATATTTTAATGAATTATATAATCAATTTAAATTATTTATTAGATAAAATAAAAATTATTTTTAATTTTTTATAGTTAAATATTTTTTTATAACAATGATAAATATTATTTTCGCAAATAGTAACATTATACTTGGATCAAATTTTGAAGTATCTAACCGAATGATTTTTAATAAAAAAATATAGTAACATAAGACATAACAAGTTTCATTATTACTAGAAATTAAGTTATGATACAAAATTGTTTTTAGAAATGTTGATTCATTAAACTATTTGCAATGGTTTCCCTTAACATTGTAATTTCAAGGTCACTTTCATTGTTAGAAGAACTTGATTCACCTCTATCAAAATGGCCTGAAGAGATTGGAACGTCGGGTATATTCTCAAATTGTCGAAAATCCTCATCATTTGACCAAGCATGTCTTCGAATGTAATTATGCAAAACCATTTTTGCAATAACTATTAAAACTTGCTTGTCGAATGAATAGCTTGGAATATCTCTTAATATTGGCCATTTTTTTTCCACACTCCAAATGTTCGTTCAATCACAGAGCGTAACGAAGAATGGGCATGATTAAAGATTTCTTTTTTCCCAGATGCTCGATGATTACCTCGATGAAAGTCAGGTAAATGATATCGTTCCCCCCTATATGGACCTAGAAAACCTGCCATTTGCGGATATCCTGAATCCACTAGATAATATTTTCCTACAAAAAAATTAAAACATAATATCAAGTTTAAAAATAAAATAAAAATTTTAATTTTTTTTATGTAAAGATTAATTAAAAAAATAAAGTTCGACCTGGTGGAGGGTGTGGAAACTTTAACTCTTGTTTTCTAAGTGCTTGCAAAAAAATTCTACTGTCATGTGCTATTCCTTCCCAACCAGGAAATGCAAAAATGAAGCACATGTTGAAGTCACAAACTGCCATAATATTTTGAGTTGGTTCACCTTTCCGTCCGATATAAGCTATTTGAGAAGAAGGCGAAATGCATGCTTTTATGTGTGTTCCATCTATGGCCCCAATACAATCCTTTAAAATAAAAACAAGTAATGAGATAAAAGTTAGAAATAATTTATATTATAAAAATATAAAGATTGTGTAATTTTTACCTTAAAGTGAGGCCAATATCTTGTATCATGTCGAATATGGTTCGGTACTTCCTCGAATTGACCTTCAGTGGGTTTAATCGTGTCTATTCCCATTCGAGCAAATATATGCAACATATCAGTAAAAATTTGACTAACAGTTTCCCCAGATTGTTGAAATCGCTCTGCTGCATTTGAATTTGATTCTCTATTTCCAAGAATATACAATGATAATGCCAACTTCTCCATCGCAGATACCTTCCCATGCTTTAAGCCATAATTTCTTTGCAAATCATGCAATAAGCTGTGAAATATATTTTTTGGCATCCTAAAACTATTCATGCAACGATCATCATGCCCATTTAATACTTCGTCTACCCACATTTGACCTATATAATTTGAATTCATACACGGTTGCATAGTGAAATAAGTTTCGTGGTGTACCAATACACTGCTTAACACTTGTTCTTCCTCTTCATGATAATTGTTGTGCTCAACTTGTGTAACAATTGTGGCTATTCTTCGTTGAGCTTCTTCACTTAATTCATGGGTATCATAATTCATATAAAAAGTATTATACATATTGTTAAATTCATCCATAACCTGAAAACTGAATAAAATGAAAATAAATTAATAACTTGTGACATTATATACAACACAACAAAATTGAATAAAAGCATAGCATAAAAATACCAAACATAAAAAATATCATACATTAATTTTACTATAAAAAAGTAGATCATACATTAGTTTTGCATATAAAAAAGTAGATCATACATTACTTTTACATATAAAAGAGTAGTCTAGTTATATTACAATAATAAAGCTAAGGAGCTTATGGTGGAGGTTGTGGATAGGTATGGTTGGAAGGGAAATGAGGATGTTGCTACCAAGGACGAAAATGATGCAATTGGATTTTGTTCAGCATACTCACGTCGAAGCCACCAAATCCTAACATCTGGATCTAAGTTCAAAAACACTTCTCGTTTCACCGGTATTTGGAACATTTTGATGGCAAAATAATATTCATCTTTTTTTGGAATTTCATCTTCCAATTCACGCAAAACATCCATTGCACTTGAAATAGTATATTGAGAGTGAGGAAAAATAATTTCAGAAACTGACTTCCTTGGACTAGCCATACTCTCACACAATTTCTCAATATGAGTAGCTAATAAATTTTTGGATGATTTTCTACTTGAACTTGATTTTTTTCCTTTACCATGTACAACCCCAAGTGTTTCCTTTCTTCGATTAGGAGTTTCATGAGAAGGGTTTGATGGTACCTCATTAGTAGGAATATCTTCATTCTCATTACTATTTTCATCTGAATCACCAAATCCCTCATTAGGTGTATCATCTCCCATAAGAACCCCACTTGGAAGAACACCAGGCGAAGGTGCCCATGCATTCTCTCCAGTGGCTACAATGCCACCAAACATTTGCCACATTAAATCATTCAATCGTGGCTCAATTCCTTTCTTCTTAAATCCTTTAAAATCTGGATTTTCCTACATAACATGTTAAATGTTAAATGTTATACTAAGATTTTTATATTTGTAAATTATTAATTTTAATAAAATTTATGCATGAAAATAATGATAAAGTTAACACTAACCTGTATTTTTTCAGCCCACCATTCTTCGGTAGCATCAACCGTCTTTTTAGATGGACACCATCCAATACCTGTAGATTCCTTAAGCAACTCCCTCCATAACCTCCATTCCTTTTTTAATGTATCCCACTTATTTTTCAATTGAGGTTTTCCATAATTTTTTTGTGTCTTTGCTTGAAAAAGAGCAATGACATTTTCCCATCCTTTTGAGTTTAGATGAGTTGTCGGTCTATTACCAGCATTGACTTCATTCACGCAAAGTTCACAAAATATCAACGTCAGCTCATCATCCCAAACAGCTTTTGTTGCTAAGGTACTTTCTCCTTCCACAAATTTTCGTGTCTTTACCATCTATTATATACAGTAAGATTGAACAACTCAAACTTAAAAGCTGAAAATTTTATACTGTAAATTACTTATCAAGATAAAAAAAAATTCGTGCTTTATGGTGTCATATTCTTTCTCAATTGTTCTTAGTCCTTATAACATAGTTACTATTTCTTTGCTTTATTCTCCACTATTTGCAGCATTTAATCTCCCTTTCTTTTTTGTTTCTCCCTTTATTTTCTTCTTTTTCTTTATTGAAGCATTTGACTTTCTTAAATCCTAATATGCCTGTTTTTTCACTAATTGCTGACTCCATATATGGGGGAAAGGTATCGGGTCTGGTTACTAGGAGCAACTGACATTTAATTTAGGCATCTAACTTAAAAAGCTTTTATATGTAAGAGGGTCAAACACTTTGAAAAAGCTATAAAAGCTCTCAAATAATTTCAACTAAACTAAATTTCAATAAATATAAGTAATAATAAATTAGGAAGAATCATACCTTATGAACAAGCTCCCTCCAAACTGTTCGATTTTATCTGCCAGACAAATAGATTGACTATTGCAGGACCAACAACAATCTTGATGACTACTGCAGGACCAAACGACGGAATATATAAGAAAATGATAGGAATTTGGTAAGTCCATTTTACATATTCTCTGTAGAAGCATATGACAAGAAATTTGGTAAGTCCATTTTACATTTTTGTATGTTTTCTACAAAAATAATAGTCTGAAAAAACTCTCATTTTGTAAAGAAAACAAAATTTTCAATACAGAAACCAAAAGTTTGTTTCTCCAAAAGTTAATCAAATTTTAATTACTTTTAAATTTTTTCATCTTTTGAAGATTTTTTTTTCTTCTGGCTTTGTCTTGCAAGAAATTTCTTCTCCTTTTCATGAAATCTATCTTCTTGACATTTCTCATTTATTTATCTTAAAATTTTATAAAAAAATTTGTTTTTATTTTTTTGTTATAATATATTAATTTCAACTAATTTCAACTAATTTCAATTATTATATTCTTATAATAATTCCTTCAATTATTATATTCTTATAATTTATATGTTTTATGCTAAATTTTTTATATACTTTTCTGAATTTTTATATATCTATTTCTATTTTAATACTTTTAATGTATAAATACATTTAATAAAAATATTAATTTTTACATGAAAACACATGGCAAATCATAATTGGCTATAAGAAAGTTTTTCAACATCTCTCAAAAAATGAATTTAAAAATATAATAAAAATATACTTTTAAGTACTAAATTGAAAATTTAAATATACTTTAAATACGAAATTGAAAAGTCTCTAACTACTAAAGTGAGAGAATTAAGCCAAAATTTTAAAATGCAGCATCAAATAAGATTAATCTAAATGGGGATGACACTTGATAAATATAAAATTATTCAAATTGTTCAGACCATTTTAATTTCCTGATCACTTGGATGATATTCTTTAATTATTATTTGGACAACAATAAACAACTATCGATCAGACCACCTAAATTGGTAAGAAATTAGACAGCATGCATGCAAACTGCATGCTTCAGCAGCTCCCTTGACAGCTAGAAATTTCACTAAAATTTCACTTAATTCCATCACTCATACCAGCATAAAGATGCAACAAAACAACCAAGGAAGAAAAGGTAAAGAAAGTATCATTTATTTAATTAAATAAATAACATATGCAATTGTGCATTTTTAGCAAGTTTAAAACATCTTTAAACAGAGAAATTAAATGCTGAAAGTCCAGCATTTGGACAGAGGCCAAAGTTGGCATTTAATCTCTCATAATTCCCTATTACTTCAATCAGTAGCAGTCCATCTCCTCAACAAATTTAAGTATATTCAGTTCAGCAATTTCATACTTAAAATTGAGCATTCTTAACAATGGTCATCAAAAATTAACTCAACATTTAATATCTTCAGTTTTTCTTTTATCCTGAATAGCACATACATTAATTTCAAACGAAAGGAAAGGTATAAGAATTTAGGAGAATACCAAGCTCCAAACTAGCTGTTGATCAAGTCTGTCAAGCTAAATTCATTTATCCAAAAAAAATATTTAGTTATCCAAATACCAGCTTCAGACATGATAATTTGCAGCATTTAAATGCCTAAAGTTTCAGCAGTCAGATAACATGGTTTACAACATATTTTCCAGCTTTCAAACTTAATAAATTTCAGCATTTGGACACCATCTATTTACCATTCAGACATCATAATTTACAGTATATAGCACTCCAAATTTCTAGATTCCAAACATAACAAATTTCAACATTTATTCAATAGCATCTAAATATATAAATGATTTATGACCATGTTACCTACTCATGTGCATATTTAAAATCATCCATTTTTAGAGAACAAATGCCAGCACTGCTATACAAGGAAGGCAAAGGTCTACTCTCAGCCGCAGCCAACTCTCTCTCCTGAAATTGCATGTTATATCAGTATGTACTTGTGCAAGTGAACTTTCATGTAAAAAGGTATGCAATAGATCAGAGAAGGGGTACAATTATTAGTCCAAATTCCACCCATCAATATTTATCATCTTCTTGACAAATCAGAACAAGGTTATACAAAGAGTGCAAACAAGAAAATTGTTGCCATGAGGAATAACACAATCAGCACTTCAACTAGAAAAGACAGTTATAACTGAATGAATTATTTCTACCATAATGCAACGTCGGAAGTCAATAAAATTATAACGGTATTATGAACACAGGACAAAACAGCACCAAAGAGAAGGATAGCCACATATGCAGTCCAGTGCTGCAATCAATCAATCTCAGATGCTAATTAAAAAGTGAGCATGCAAATTCAACAAAATTCAGTATGTCTCAATATCTTACAAGGGAACCTCTGAGCCTTTAAATGAATTATAAACAATAAACCAGATGCAGCAAATTAGGAGCCAGAAATAAATAAATATAGACAGATGTTTGAAAATGAGGAAGGAGTCGATACTAGACATCAGTTTAGACTCTACACAGACTAAAAATATGTTAAAAAGAAACAAAATCAAGAAACTTACTTATCTCTTTTGGGCTAGAAAGTTGAAACTAATTTATCAAATACTGAATGAATATCTAGATTTACACTGACAACTGAGATTTATCCCCCCAAAAGGCTCCTAAGGATACCGTAAGTTGAAACAAAAAAGAAGGTAGAACTTAGAATCTATCTTTACGCAGAAAGAACCTCCAATAATCAAATAAACAAAATATTAGAACTTGTTAAAACAAGGACTAAACTTCTTTATTCTACTCATACAGTGGAATAACACGATTTATAAAGTTATGGGATTTAATTGTATCTCTTGTACAAAGCATTTGAGAAGTACGAAAACTACCCAACACATAAGATTAAGATATCACAAAAACATGCTTCTAAGAATCAGCAACACACCTTGGCTTCCAAACAAGAAAATGAGAAAACTCTTTCCTTTACTGCAAGTTGCGCTCTATTGGAAAAAAGGGAACCAGAATCAGAAACTCTGAATTTCAATATCATTAAAAATCGAGTATAAGCATGCGCAAAGCACACACAGAGCCATAACATACATTTTTTCCCAAAGCAAGAAGGAGGGGAGAAAGCAAGAAAGAGGGGAGAAACGGCTGATTTTTTCCCTAATCTGAAAACAAATAAGGTTGGGAAAGAAATTAGTTAAACTTTCAAGGATAAAATAGTAAATTAATAAATAAAAGTAAGGGCATTTTTGTCTGTTAAAAACTCCAACTGCAACCTCCGTTTCAATTGCTGCTTTTACTCCCAGTTCAGCTTCTGCAGACTAGTGTGGTGGAGATTCATTTCCACTGAACTTCGCTGCTGAACCAAACAGCACAGCAGTGCGGTGGGCAGCAATTTTTTAGGCCAACTGCACCTTACCGGCCTTCAACGTGCAACCAAAGGCAGCCTAAATAAGTTAAATTTGCTATTATAGATCAAGAAGAAAGAAATCCAGAGTTAGATCGGGAAAAGAAAAAGATAGTGGACTAAATCGATATAGTTGATCGTATTTTGTTTCGAGGTAAGTTTACGGTAAATAAATGCAATATTCTGTTATTTTACAATTAATATTATTAAATTCCAGCATTTACATATTTATTCTGTAAATTTATTATTTAAAGACTCAAGCATGAATTGACGGAGAAACAATTTCAAAAAGTTCCGGTTGAACCTTAGGAATTTGTAGGATACAAATGTCATGACATTAGGGTTTAAGGAAATCATGTAAGACCATGTCAAGACATGGCATTGATAAGTTACTATAAGGAAAAGGTCCCATGTAAGACCATGCCAAGGCATGGCATTGGTGAGTTCACAAGGCAAGGATACCACATAAGACCATGTCAAGACATGGCAATGGTTAAGTTTCATAAGGAAAGGTACCCGAGTATCCTTAGTATTCCAGGTGGTTCAACGGGAAAATTCAAAGAGTATACCAAAGTAAAGGTAAGACAAGTTCAAGCTAAAAAGGTAAGGTAAGACAAGTTCATGTTAAAAGGTAAGGTAAGAATACAAGTTTAAGTATATTGAGTTAAAAGCTTAAGTGATCTTGATAAGAAAAGAATAAGATAATTCATTAAGAATGTTGTTATCTATTTACATGTAAACTTACTAAGCTTTATGCTTACTCCCATTCTTTATTTTTTTTAGTATTACAAGCCGATTCGCGGATCGAAAGGACGTCGGAGATCGTTACACACTATCAAAGGATTATATTGGTATTGTGACTCGAATGTTTTAAGTAATGGCATATATAGGGACTTAGCCATTTTGTGTGTATGACCTTATGATATGGCTTAATATTGGCTTGTAAATGCTTGGTAATGATTAGCCGTTAAAGTGTTAATTAAGAACATGATTTGGATGTTATGAAATGCCTAGTTGATAGTTATTTTAAAGAAATTATGTAGTTATATGCAGGGGAATAGTTGGACAGCAGCAGTGACGTGATTTTGAAAAATCACCAAAAATAGTATAAATTGAATTAGGTTTTTCATGGGATATAGAATTAAATCTTATTAAGTCTATTTTTATATAAAGAAAACGGTGTAGGAAAAAGAGTTGTATATTATGAGATAATTGATTTTTAGTGAAGAGAGGTCAGAACTGTCAAACTGTGTAATAGGGGAGACTTTAACTAATAAACTGTACTAATTGGCCGCGCCAAAAATTCTGGAAAAACTACAGTAAGAAGATATATGAGTCTAGTTTCAAGGAAAATTTACGGATCTAGATTTCAAGTTTTGTAACTCAAGTTATAATTAATTTAGTGAACATGACACAGGCGGACAGTTTCAATTTTTATGCCCCGAACTAGTAAGTTAAGTCTAGTAATACCTCGTGCTCGACTCCGGCAACGGTCTCGGGTAAGGGGTGTTACAGGTTCAGGATTCATAGTAAAATAATTATGAAAATTATGTGTCAATGACATGGAAAAAATTGCACAAAAATTACTATTTTTAAAAAAAATTGGTTGCACAAAAATAAAAAAAATTAATTTATGAAAAACAAAATGATTAAAATTTGTGAAAGAAGAAAAGATGTTTGTTTAAAATTTAAAAAAAATTATTTGAAGTAATTTAATTAAAATTATATTAAGTTATAGAAGATACTAGATATAGTGATTGTAAAATAATACTTTGTTATCTTTAAAATTTAATGGCATGACACTATTTTATTGGTGTCTTTAAGATGATACTAATATAATTTATTTTCTTATTTTAATTTCAATTGTGTGTTTTATTTAGTTTATTGGATCACACTATTTTTATTCTAATTTATATCTAGTATAATTTTTTATTGATTATATTTATACTTAAAAAAAAATTTATGTTATAAATTTTCAACCATCCACTTATCAATCATTCTTAAATTTTACCCCCCCCCCCCCCATTTTTTAAAGCATTACCAATTTTTTGTTCCACTTTCATCAATCTTAGACGACTTCTTAAATGCAAACACTTTTATAAATCTAAGTGTATTAATGGTTGAAAACATTTTTAATATCATTTGGGTCTCGTTTTTAATTGAGGGTTCATATTTAATTAATCAATATGAAAATAATTTTATTCTTTGATTAGAAACTAAACATATATAAAATTATGAAAATAACTCATATGCATCAAAAATGAAAAAAAAAAAAAACAATGATTTCTATCAAAATTCAAAAAGTTGGAATAACCATCCTTTCACCTTGAGTTACTAAGCAATGCACGAATTTTTTTTTATTTTTCCTATTCAATCTTCTACGGTATATATCAAGAAAATTGTTAAGGTTCATATAATAATAAGTAGTTAGTTTGTTATAAGAAGTCAGCATTTAGTTAAGCATTTGTTAAGCAGATACTCACAAGAATTGTTATTAAAACTTGTATATAAACACTCATTAAGCAGTGGAAAATCAGAGTTAAAAGATTAATCAAGCAGAGTTATTTTTGTAAAGAAGTCAGTGAGCTTTCTTTTAGTTTCTTCTTCTCTAAGTCAGTTTTACCTAGTTCTTTACATGGTATCAGCCGCCGGCTGGTCTTGGATCAATGGCCAACGCGAATTCTGCCGACTCCGCCTCAGTTGACCGAGTCTTCCACCGTTCAATAGTGATCGTGTGATAAACTCTTTTCCTCGCCACGATGTTGTTAAACTCACTGAAGAAACTTACATGCAATTGCAACAACAACTGAAATTGATCCTCGATGGATATGATCTTCTTGGCCTTCTCGACGGTACATTACCTCCACCGGCTAGATTTGTTCCCAGTCCAAACGGCTCTAAATCCGTTAGCTCAAGTCTTCAAGCAGCAAGATAGGTTCCTCACTTGGTGGCTTCTCTCTGCGGTCAGTGTACCTCTACTTTCGTTCTTTACTGATGCTAAGTAGGATTGCGATGTTTGGATCACGGCAATCGACCTCTTTGCGGCTGACACAAGAGCCAAATAATCACGTTTGCGCCATGAGTTACACTTACTAAAGAAAGGTACAATGTCTATTAAATCCTATGTTGCTAAAATTAAAAACATGTTTGCTTTGTTGAAAATGTCGGGACCTAGAATTTCAGAGGAAGAGAAAATAGAGATTATGCTCGCCAGATTGCTGCCGGAGTTTGAGGCCATCGTTTCCTCGGCCTCTCTCACGCCTGGCTTTTTCTCCTTCACTCGACTTGTCAATGCGCTGTGGAATGTGAAAATCGGCAGCACCGTGCGCTCCAAGAGGTACCTCTTCATGGGAAACTTGTTGAGCCTGTCTCCACTCCGGTGATGGACAGTCCGTTCCGTGGTGGGCGTTCGTCGGCCCGTGGTCGTGGGAGATCGTTTCAGCCTCGGATCCAATGTCAGATATGCTCTCGATTTGGACACCTTGCCCAATGGTGCTACTACTGATATCACCGGGAATCGGAACCCTTGCAGTCAACGCCTCCGATGGTGCATCAAGGAAGTTCAAGGGCCACATACATGACAGGTTGTATCACTTTTCAGTGCCTACTGAAGCTCCGTTCACTGCTCATGAGAAGGTTCAGAATAAGGTTAAGAATTGTGCTGTGTTTGAACTATGGCATAATTGTCTTGGCCACCCATCTGTTTCTGTTGTTAAAAATGTCCTAGAAAAATGTAATATAAATTTTACTAAAGGTTGTACCGGTGGTATCTGCACTACATGTCAAAAAGGAAGGTCGCAAAAATTACCTTTCTCTGTATCTACTACTAAATATCAACTGTTTGAATTGATTATGTCTGATCTGTAGGGTCCTGAGGTTGTTGCCAGTGGGAATAAATGGTATTACATGTCGTTTATTAATGCAAGCACTAGATTTTATGTGGATCTATCTTCTAAGTCAAAAGTCTCAGGCTTTACAGTGTTTCGTTCGACTTTCAGCAATTGATTAAGACACAGTTTGGTAAAACCATCAAACAACTTCAGAGTGACTGGGGTGGCGAATATTGGGCTTTTACGTCTGTTTTAGCGTCTCAAGGAATTATTCATCGAGTAATGTGTCCCTATACTTTTGAGTAAAACAGAATTGTTGAACGCAAGCATCGACATATTGTTGAGATGGGCATCACTTTGTTGGCTCAAGCAGATCTGTCCATGGAATTTTGGGGTTACGTATTTTGTTGTGCGGTACATCTTACGAATCGTCTTCCTGCTGTGGTTCTACAAGGGAAATCTCCTTTTTCAGCTCTGTATGGTCGTGATCCCACCTATGATCACTTACGTGTGTTTGGGTGTTGTTGTTATCCCTACTTACGTCCCTATACAACACATAAGCTGAAGTTTATATCACAACCTTCCATATTTTTGGGTTACAGGACTCAACACAAAGGATATCAATGTCTTCTTCTAAGTGGTAAGGTTATTGTGTCGAGACATGTGGTGTTTGATGAGAGTAAATTTTTATCGTCTAACTCTACAAGTACCTCAGCAAGTCCAGTTTTTGAGTCTGGGGTAACTGTTTCGACAAATATTCCTCTCGTTCAAACAGTCTCCACTTGCCTAGTGGAGCCTTAACAGAAATGTTACATTTACCTAGCTCGTCATCCGTTGGAGATGTGTCATCTTCATCTTACTAGGTTCTGAATCACCCTACGGACATGCCTGAAATGAATTCTGATGATGCTACTGATTTAACTCAGCCTACGGGGCCTGTTGATTGGCATTCTCTAGTTTTTCCTTAATCTGCTGGTGATGATGTTGCTGGTTTACCCAAAATTACGGGAGGTGTCAATACTCATCCGTTGGTGACTCGCGCAAAGGCTAGAATTATCAAGCCCAAAGCTCTACATGTTGAGACTAAAGAGCCCTCTACAATAGAGGAGGCATTCTCTTCTACTGAGTGGTGTGCTGTTGCCCAGGCCGAGTATGATGCTCTTATTCATAATTCTACTTGGGAGCTTGTCCCTCTTCCATCAAATCGCAAGATTATCGGGTGCAAATGGTTGTTCAAGATTAAGAGGAATCCTGATGGTACTATTGCTCGTCGAAAGGCCAGATTAGTAGCCAAAGGATGTTCTCAGGTACCTGGTTGTGACTTCAAAGAAATGCTTAGTCCGGTTGTTAAGCCTACTACTATTCATGTTATTTTATCTATTGATGTGTCTAGAGGTTGGTCTCTCCGACAAGTTGATGTAAATAATGCTTTTTTAAATAGGGACTTGGATACTGAAGTATTTATGCAACAACCCCCAGGTTACGTTCAGTTTCATTCGTATGGCAAACCGCTTGTGTGTCGCCTAAAGAAATCATTATATGGTCTTCGTCAAGCACCCCGTGCCTGGTTTGAGAAACTCAAGCAGTTTCTTATGTCTATTGGATTCGTCGTTTCCAAGTCTGATGCATCCTTGTTTGTTCAGATTCAGGTTGATCCTACTTTATATGTCTTGGTGTATGTCGATGACATTATTATTACTGGGAATCTGGCTACGGAAATTAATCAATTTGTTTTTCTTATTAAACGATGAATTTTCGCTCAAGGATATGGGTGATTTACACTATTTTCTTGGGATCGAAGTTAGTCAAACGTCTTCAGTGTGCCTCCATTTGTGTCAGATAAAATACATCTGGGATATTCTTGACTGCGCTTCCATAACAAATGCAAAGGGTGTTCACACACCGATGGTAAGCTCGTCCAATGTATCCAAAAATGATGGTGACAGTTTGTCAGATCCAACCGAGTATAGAGGCCTTGTTGGTACACTTCAGTACGTGGTGTTTACTCGCCCTAACATTGCATACGCTGTAAACCGAATATGTTAATTCATGCATAGCCCTATTAATGTTCACATGGCTGCCCTGAAACATATTTTGCGATATTTATGTGGTACCATTGATTTTGGAGTTGTTTTTCGGCCATCTGCCCGTTTGTCGTTGAGTGCCTATGCTGATGCCAATCGGGGGCTTGATTTTGATGATCAAATATCTACTTCTAGATTCTGTGTCTATTTTGGATCCACTCCTGTTTCTTGGGGTTCTAAAAAGCAGCAAGTGGTTGCTCGGTCTACTGCTGAGGCAGAATATCGGAGCCTTGCAGTAGCCACTAGTGAAGTTTCCTGGCTCCTTTAATTACTTCAAATACTACAAGTCAAGTCAAAAGATACTCCTACAGTTTGGTGCTATAGCTCCGATGCAGTAGCCGTTGTAGCTAGTCTTATTTTACATTCGAAGTTTAAGCATATTGAGCTGGATCTATTTTTTGTTCTAGAGAAAGTAGCGAATGGGTCTGTCCTGGTAGGAGAGGTTCCAACGTGTGATCAAGTAGCTGATATTTTTACCAAACCACTTTCGACAACGTATTTTGTGCTTTTTCGAAATCTTCTTCGAGTCTTGCCCACAGAGAAGCTGGATGAATGTTAAGATTCATGTAATAATAGGCAGTTAGTTTGTTATAAGAAGTCAGCATTTAGTTAAGCATTTGTTAAGCAGTTACTCATAAGAACTGTTATTAAAACTTGTATATAAACACTCATTAAGTAGTGGAAAATTAGAGTTAAAAGATTAATCAAACAGAGTTATTTTTGTAAAGAAGTCAGTGAGCTTTCTTTTAGTTTCTTCTTCTCTAAAGTCAGTTTTACCTAGTTCTTTACAAAAGTAAGTTGTCAAAAAGAATAATATTGTTTTATTTGAAAGGAAAGTAATCACAATGTATAAAACAATCACTATACTCATCACGAACAACCCAAAATCAACCAAGCTTTATATTATAGTACAAAAGAAAAAAAAAAGTGTAAGATAATAAGTAAATAAAGGTAGCTAGAAAGCCTGTAGATTTTGAAAGATAATACTTGTTTTTTATGGGAATAAAGTGTAAGATAAATTTATGGGAATAATTTATATTAGGATGATCCTATAAATTAATGTATTGGAGAATTAACAAAATTTTGCCACATCATCAAATGTTAAAGACAAAAAATTATTATTATACAATCATATATAAAGATATTATTTTATGGACCCTTCCCGCTACATTCACGGTCCCTTTCAAATCATTTATGTAGAGGCCTAATTTAGCCCAGGCCCAGACACGCAAAAAAAAAACAACAAACAGAAAAATAAAAAATAATAACAGTCTAGTCCATTTTTACAAAGCCAAATTTACAACAGCCCATTGGCCCAAAAAACTTAAACATTTTTCAGAAAAAACCTAACCCTAGCCCCATGTGCGCCGCTCCTCCTCGGGCACGCCACCCACGCCTCGTCCCAAGGCCCAGCTTCCCCTGACCACCTTGCTGACGTCGTTTTACCAAAGGAACAAAAATGCCTTTCCCCCGCCTCCGTTGACTCGCCCGAATCTGCAAACAGAATAAAGGACAAAGACTCAATGGCAGAGAACAGTGGTAGAAATAAAAAGAACAGTAGAAATAGTAAAGTGTATAATCGGCTATAAAAGCCAGATCCAACTTGTAATATTTTTTTACACACAAACGGAGAAATAAAATACAAAAAAGAAAGGAAAATCATATTAAAACGGTGATTTTAACTTCGAAAAAATATAAAATAAATAAGAGAAAAGTTTTATTTTTTACCTGTTGTTTCGTCCGGGTGTCGCCGTTGGGGCCACCGTCGGTTCGCAAGGCCATTGAATCCTCTGGGATTCAACCAAGGGCTGCGACGGCAAACGGTGGAAGCCGAAAGGCTTTCTTCCTTTTAGAGTTTTTTTATTTTATTTTGATGGTTTTGGGCTCTAAATCAGTTTTTATGCGAAAAAAGGGTCAAAATGGGTTCGGGGCGATTTTCGGCCACCATATACTGCGGCGACGTCGTCGATGACCGGTGGCCGGCGCAGCAGCGACTAGCTGGACCGACGACCGGAGCTCTGGGGACTGAGAGAGAATTTAGAGAATTTTTTTTGAAATTTTTTTAGAATGAGGAATCAAATGATTTTTTTTTAAGTTTTTTTTTTGCTTATATAAGGTGCCAAAACAGCGCCGTTTTGGAGAGGTCAGAAAAGCCCCAAAACAACATTGTTTCGTCTTTTAACCCGCGTGTTGACCTGACCTAAACGACGTCGTATTGGGGTGCTTATAAATACAAAAAATAAACCAAATATTATCATTTTAGCCACTTCCTTTTTTTAAAAAAAAAAAATTCAAAACTCTCTCAACTCTCTCCTCTTTTCCCTTCAGCCCCATGTCCGGCCAAACTCCGGTCACCGGACCACCATGGCGGCCACTGATCGCCGGCGACAGCACCGCCGTTCACAGTGGCCAGAAAAATTAAAAGGTCGTTTTTTTGTTTTAAAAAAAAGTAATCGCAATGTATAAAACAATCACTGTACTCATCACGAACAACCCAAAATCAACCATTTATATTATAGTACAAAAGAAAGAAAAAAAGTGTAAGATAATAAGTAAATAAAGGTAGCTAGAAAGCCTGTAGATTTTGAAAGATAATACTTGTTTTCTTTTTTTTGCGGTGAAATATCATTAGGCTGTTTAAATGATCAAACTTTTGTATCATTATAATCAACATTGATAATGAAAAACCTTCTAAACCACCGTAATACATTTGCAAGTATTTCAAAGGTCCAAAATGTTTTTCAAGAAGATGGACTCGAGCTAATACTTCATCTTTAAACTGAGCTTTTAGAAAAAGTTGAAGTGAAAATACATATTATAGTTTTGACGAAGGAGAAAAGTCTCCAGCTTCTTGACTAAGCTCATAATAGCCCATCTCTTGAAGAATTCGAGTGCACTGAGGAAGAGCTATGTCCTTCTTAAACCCAAGATTGTTGACAAACCGGAGTTTACCGCTGAGACCATCGAATGTGGTGAGAACCACCCTGGATTTTCTCCACGCTTCGGTGGGATCACTGCAGTCAGCCCTTGGACTCCTCACCAAAGCAACGTTGCAGTCTGATTCCTCATAATCGCCTTCCACTGTGATGTGGTAGTCTCCGAAACCGTCAGCCACTATTTCTTGGCTCTGGAATGTAATCGCTTCGTTCGTACGGTTCCTACATTCCAATTTCACTACTGCTCCTGCAATACCAAACATATATAAACACATTTGTCAACCCAACTTTTACACAACTTATTTTTTTATTCTTTTTCATATATTTGAAATATAAAAAAAAAAAAAAAAAAAAAAAAAAAAAGAAGCAGAGAAGTTGAGTGAGGAGGAAACACAAATGGTGAAGCAGAGAAGGGCGATTATGGAAATATTTGCCATATCTTTGGTTGTCACTTTAGCTCTTCCCTGGGTATGAAAGCTTGCGAAAATGGTAGATTTATAGGGAGGGGTTGAGTTATGTTAGGATACGGTTGCTATTTTTCTGAGGGTTTGATTTGTTGAGGGAGTGGAAGACTTGGCCTCTTCGTTGTCCCTTTTCAATTGTTTCAACAATATCAAGTAATAAAACAAAACTAATTATCGAAAAATAATATTATTCAAAAAAATATTTATCTTAAAATAATAACAATTTTCATACTAAAGTTGGGAAAAGATTGTATGAAACAGTGACGCCACGTCATCTGTATCCATTTCCAATAGATTTATGCCACATCAGCATTTTTATCTTGAATTTCAGCATTTTTATCCTAAAAAAAATCAAATCCAAATTAAAATCCTGAAATCCATGATAAGAATATGATATGGCATAAAACTATTGAAAAGGGATATTGATAACATGACGTCACAGTTTCATATAATCATTTCTCTACTAATGTTAATACTTTCCCTAAATTGATATAAATCTACATTAAAGCAAATTCCTGTATTGTAAGTGGAGTTTTTAAACTTCATAAGCAGCTACAAGTATCTTATATGATATAGTAAAATATTAAAAATAAATATTTTCAAAAAAGAAAAATATGATAATTTTTTAAATCTGTTTCTGAAATAAAAAAGTATAATGCAAATATATCAAATAGTAATCCTTTAATTAATTTGTTTATTAATAAAAAATTACTTAGGTAAATTTTGATGGTATGAAATATTAGTTTTAAACTTGTGGCACATGAACATAACTGGGTCAAAGTAAGAAAAATATTTTGGGGTTGAAATTAAATTGTATATTTCTACGGTTGTAAAAATATAATTTCACCGTTTTAATAATTTATATCTTTATAACTTTTAGAAGATTAAATCAAATTTTTTTATCATTTTTTAGGGGTCAAAGTACAATTTTATTATTATTAATTTAAAATTTTAAAATTGTAAAAGGGTTAAATAAAAATTTTTCATTTTCATTTTAGGGAGACCAAACCCTGCTAGCCATTAAATCTGCCCCTAAACATAAATATTTTAATAAATATAATATAATATAAGTACTAAATTTTATATAAAAATAAAAAAATTATAAAGTTGTTTCATCTTCTTTTTTATTTATTAAGCGAAAGCATAATATGCTTGAATTGATTTTTTATCATTAATTCCTTCATTTAATTTTAAGCTTTCCTTCTATCTTTTAGTTTTATGAAACCCTTTTTTTAAGTCGTGTTTTATTTTAAAAAATAAAAAAATAAGAGTCGTCATCAATCTTTTTTTATGAGGTGTGATCAGATCACCAATAATTTGATCGTTTTAATAAAATGTTTGATTTACTAAAACAACGATTTTGGTCTACGAAATTCAAGAAAATGGGTTTGGGAGTCGGTTATGTGCGAGGAAGGATTAACACCCTCGTAATGCCCAAAATTGGTACCTGATTGATTGATTGATGTCTTAATGTCGAAAATTGAAAACTCGAGAAAAATTTGAAATACGACCCTTCTTTTCATTTTTACTTAAAAATTTTTCTTGAATAAATAAATAAATAAGCGAATGTTAGAGACCCTTTTGTCTCGAGATAGCAAAATGTCACGTCCCGTAAGTTAGGATGCCACACATTGAATCTTTGAGAATGAGCTTGCCTTTATTTTTATTTAAAACTTATGCATTTTAATTCTAGAAGGATATTCGGTTGATTAGGTTCAACGAGAAAAATCGAAACCTAGTAAGTTAGGGTACGACATCTCGAATTTCCAAATACAGAACATTGCCTTATTTTCTTTTAAAAGATTCATTTTTGAGTGATAACAAATATAGTGTTTAAAGTAATATGTATTTATCCTATTTGAAATCTAGTATAGAAATAAACATAATGCATGATGTAGTGATGATATGAAATGACTACACGGGAATATTAAAATGAGGATTATAAAATTATGATATCAATAATAAAAAAAATATAGTGGTTCAAAAGAAAAAAAATGAAAATAAAATATGTTTAAAAAAGAGAGAGCATCCAATTAAAAAAAGGAATGAATCATAAATAAATGGATGAAATAAATAAATAACATCATATTTAAATATCTAACAACTAAATAAAAATAAATAAATATATGTATTGGTAAAGCAAGCATAAATAGTAACTTAAGTATTTAAAAGGTAAAATGTTAATGGATAAATAAAATAGGTATACCAAATATTAAAATTAAATGTTTAAAAAAGATGAATAAATAGGAAAATTAATAGAACAATTATAAATAATATCAAATACTTAAAGGATAGAAGAATAATAGACAAATAAATCAATAAATATAATAGATTTATAAAAGTATAAATAAAATAAATATCGATGATATGAATTTCAAATAAAAGGTAAGGCAATGATAATAAACAGGTAAATAAATAATAAAAAATAATTATTAAAAGGCTGAAACTAAATAAATAAAGAATTTAATTGAAATTTAAATGAATTTAAAAGGTATAAATTGCAAATAATAAAAATAGGCTGACAAGGACCAGAATATAATGCGCTGAAAATAATGGGGACTAAATGGGAAAATATCCATGGTCCTTATGTGCGCAATTTTGTGATGGACCGAAGTGAAACATAATTAAAATCGCGGGGTAAATTTAAAAAGAGAAAAAGGGCTAGATTAAAACAACACAAAAATATGGAAGGATCAAAAGGGTAAATAACCCTTTTAAACAAAAACACGTCGATCCCCCAAGCGGGTCAGGTTGGCGCGCGGGTCAGGAGCTAAACGGCCCTGTTTTGGCACTTAAATGTCCCAAGTGAAACGGCGTCGTTTCACACTGTTATAAAAATCAAAATTTTCATTCAACTTTCTTTCTCAAAAAAAAAAAAAAATCCTCTCAAACTCTCTCCAAAACTCCAGCCTAGGCCCAGGCCATTGCTCCGACGCCGGACCATTGTGGTGGCAGCCGTCCACGGTGGTCGAAAAAATAAAAAAAGGGGCCATTTTTATCATTTTGACCCTCTTGAACATAGATTCGAGGCCAAAATTTCCAAAATCCCCACAAAAAATACTCAAAAGGTTAAAAACCTTTCGGTTTTTGGCCACTTTTCATCGGAAGTGACTACCTCGGCCATACAAGGTGACGGGACGCGAAGGTTTGTTGTTTTCTTCAAACCTTTCCTTTTTTTGTTTTTTTTTTATTTTCTATTTACAAAATAAAGCTGTTCGAAAATAAAACGAAAGAAAAAAAATCACCTTTAGAAATTTCTATTCTGTTTTTTTATTGATATTCTCTGTTTTTATTAATCGTGTCTAAAAAATACTACTTCAGCTTTTACAAGCCGAAAATATTACAAAGTTTATTATTGCTTTAGTTTCTTTGTTGTTTCTGCGTTTTTGCTCTTTCTATTCTCTTCTGTTCTGTTTTGCAGGCCTAGGCAAGGTCAACGGAAAGGACCTTGCCATTTCGGTGCAAGGCGGCCAGGCGCGTCAGGGGGGGTGAGCTAGGCCTCGGGATAAGGCGGGGGCGGCGCGCCCTAGGGAGGCGAGCGGCGCACTAAGGTTAGGGTTTTGTTTTTTTGTATGAATTTTTTTTAAACTTTTTTGAGCCACTGGGCCTTGTAATTTTGGGCTTAGGTTTGTAATGGACTTTGGACTGTTTAACTATTATTTTGGACTTTATTGTTTGTTTTATGGGCCCAAGCGAATTGGGCCTATTACAACACCAACAAAGTTCTCACAAAATGTTTCATATTTGGGCTGTGGTTTCTTTTTAAGCGCAACAATCATCAACTATTAGTTCAGGGGTGTATCTAGTGGCTGGCAAGTATGGGTCTCTAAAATGAAAATTTACTTTTTATAGTCTATAAAATTTTAAATTAGTAATAGTAAAATTATACTTTGATCCTTTAAAAATGATAAAAATTTAATTTAATTTTTTAAAAATTATAAAGATATAATATATTAAAATCATGAAATTGTATTTTTACGGTCATAAAAACATATAGTTTAATTCTTATTTCTCCAAAAGGAATTTCCAACTTCGCCCTTATATTAATTGCTATAATACCACGAAATCTTTTAGCAATAAAGAAACGCCTAGAATGGTGTCTCTTTCAGAAGGAGGTTTGGTATTTACAACGTTGCTCCCATGATTTCTTATTAAAGCATTGAAACTCAAAGAAGATTAGAGAATGGTAAGTGGAGTAAAATTATATAATCTTAATAGGATAGCTCTAGGGTTAATTAACATAATATAATCATTGTAAGTTAAAAAATAATAGCCTCTTAACTTGAGTTTTGGACGTAAAATAATGCAGAGAAATCAGGGAGTTATGTCATGAAAAGCAGAAAGCCTGGACGTTGCGGTACTTGGCTATGGGTGTACCCTGACGTGGTTTTGGAGACTCATGGGTTTTTCGCCTTTCCGACCTCCATCTTGTCTATTTTAGCCTTGGGGCTTTCGTTGACTCCTGCTACTCGCTCCTACACAAATAAAATGACTTGAAACAAAAACATGCAAGAAACGTAAACTTGTAATGCAACTTAAATATACAATCTAGATGAAATGCATTTAATTTAAAATCTAACAACATTAATTTAGAGCTATAGGAAGATTGGTAACACCATCTAAAATGTACTTAGTGGTGGTTCCAATCACCTTCACTCGCCTTTTATTACTACATTAATATATAAATTCTCTCGATTTATGCTTGCCTCTTCGCTTTTGACACCTTTAATTCATTCAATAAAAATGTTAGTAAGCCAATAAAAAATCACATTAAGAGCACTGAGATGAACTGAATCTTCATATGACTTTTGCAAATGAATTACTTTTGCAGTACATTCAGAATCATGCAAATACTTCAAATTAAAAACATTATCACCCATGTCGATTGAGTTTTAATTCAATTGATATAGACATTATTTCCAAAATGTAAGAAGACGTGGGTCTGCAACTTTTTCAAAAATGTTTTTCATCTTTAAACTGAGCTAATGCTCCATGTTCTGATATGGATTCTACTGTCAAGAAAATCCGATTATTACATGATATATAGGTTAAATGGTATTTCATATATAATGTTTATAAAATATTAACAATTTAAAGTCAAATTATCAATAGTTCTTTGGCATAATATTACCCGTCCAGCTTTAAAGACCTTAAGTCTAATAGTTTTCCTATCTTTTCCCATTCTCTCTCTCTCTCTCTTTTAATCCTTATTTTTTCAGTAGTTGTAGACTGCTTTTATTTTGGTTGTCTTTCTAGATTGCATGACTGGCTACCGAGAAGTGGGTTTTTGGGGATCAATGCATTGGTTTGTTCATCGATGGCTGAAGGTTGCTCTATGGCTTTGGTCTTTACTCATGCTTTGACTTTGTTGAATGTGAGTGAATCTCTGTTTTTGGATGTTGCTGGTTGTCATGTTTCGATTGTTTATGCAACATGGGGTGGGTCGACTTTTTGGCGAGATGTGGTGCTGCTTTCTTTCTAACTACAACTCTGCTGTGCCTGGTGGTTATCGATGGAAGTTTTGGTGCCTTTGTGTTGTAGGGTTGGGCTTGACTGGGTTTTCATTGTTATTACGCCAGCTAGTCTTTAGTTTTTTGGGCTTTTGATGGGCTGATAGTTATTGCATTGTGTGGCACCCCAAACCTTGTCGGGAGGATCCGACTCGAATCCAAAACGTCACATTAGTCACTCACGTGACTCTCTTTACTGACCACCAAAACACACCATAGAAGCCACCATTCACACCATATGGGTACACGCTTAATCATCAACAAATATATGAAATTAAACAATCAAGCATTAAAATCATGCTCTTCTAGCAAAATCATCAAAATAACATTCAATGGTAAAAACATATTTTTACATACGATACACGAAACATTCATAAAACCACAAATTTAAACATACATACATGCTATGGCATATTATTTAAAACATTAATTGGAAGAAAAGAATTTTATTCGATGTGTAATTGAATCAGAAGAAAATTCTATGACTTTGGAAATAATTTAATTGAGTCAGTTTATTCGATGTGTAATTGAATTAGATGGTCGTGAGAATTGTTCAAATAGAGAATTTAATTGAAGAATTTTCTTGAAAAATTAATTTGAAAAATCTTAGTAATTTTTGAGAAAATTAATTAAAATAAATATGATATTTTTGGAAATTAATTTTCAAGTCAGACAATTGGCCCAATAGGTAATTGAACTTAAAGATTGGACCCGAGATCAAAAATTGAATCTAACAACCAAAACCTGAGACCGAAACCCAAAATTGGTTGAATCGGGCCTTGTATGTGAATCAGGGCCAATAATCCAACTGGTGGTTAGACTGGACCAATCGAGATGTCATTGGCCTAGATCAAACCAGTAGCAACCAAACCGACTAGGCCTGTTTAGGAAAAACGACAATGGTTCGGGTGTCGAGGAAGATGGCGATGGCACCGTCGGGCACGACGGTTGTGATGATAACAATCTGGCATATGGCCAACGGCGGTAGTTCTTCGATGGTCGAGCAGTGGAAAAATTAGGATCCTAGTGGGATTCTACCAAGTACCTTGATCTCAAATTAACTTTTCTAAAGATAATATTACGTATAGAGAATATTCTCTGAAGAAATTATTCCAAAAAAATTGTTTAGAGATATTTTTATATTTATAATTTGACCCCTAGAGTTTAGAGAAATTACAAAGTTTCCTCACTGGTAATTTTGTGAAGAATTTTTTCGATTCGAAGCGAGTCCACACTCAGCAGACGTGAGCTTAAGGATAGCGGAGAAGACTACTCGGTCGAAACGTTTATCTTAGACAGATCAAATGGTACGAGTTTTGATTAAGTGTTTATGAATTTAGATAACACACCCAAGCTCATGTTTTGGAAAAAAATAGTTTTTGCTTAAACCTATTTTTTTCAATGTGTTTTCCAAACCTATTTTTCCAACATTTTACACTACTCTAGTTTTATCTCTCTTATATATATTACGAATGTGAATTTATTTATGTATGAATCTTGTGATAAAGTTCTCATTTTGTTCTTTCAATCGCTATGGATCGAATGCCTAGAACATAATTCGCTTCACTCATGTTCTTTAGGTCAAACTATTATGTTAACCATAGTTTAGCCGATGATAATTTTCTTACATCATTCTTAATGAATAACATATTATCAACATATAAAATAAGAAGAACCACATTTTTATTAGTTATACATTTATAAGCACAAGATTCATCTAAAAGTTTTGGTTGTTTAATCAAATCATTGGTTCCATTAACTGGAAACTTGCTTCTAAGCAACTTGGAAACTTTATACTCTTGAATTTGTACTTGACAACCATTATAATTCTATTATGTAAAAGTTTTAGCATATAAATTTACAATGTTACAAATTTCATTTTGCAACCAATATATTATTATTACATAATAGTTTTTTGTAGCTAAAATATTATCATTATGTTAAAGATATCGTAACCAATTTTAAAACAACTAAAACATATTTGACCAGATAAACGAAGTCACTGCTAAAAATATTTATATTTGAAAACTACTGAAGTTGAAGTGATATATAATGAAAAATCACTGTGACTTAAGAGTATTTTTAGGGTATATTTAGATGGATAATGAAATTAAAAATAATAGTGGGTTACGTGTTTGAATTCAAATATAAAGGTGATAATGAGGTGATAATAGAAAATGACCATCAATATATTAAATTAAATAAATAATATAATTAAAATTATATTGGGTCAATTCTAATTTTAAAATTTATTAAAATTTCATTCATTTTAAATAATAATATACATTAAAATTATGTTATAATTAAGATTATATATTAGAAATAAATTATTTAAAATTTTATTAGATATATATTAAATAATAATACATATTAAAATTATATTTAAACTAAAAATAAATTTAAAAATAATAACAAAATAAATAAATCCAGTTCATTTGCTGGAGGTCTAAACTCCATTAAAAAAATAATTGGGCAATGCGTTTAGAACACTCCCCCGGAGGTATTCCAAACACCTCCGAAATAAAGTTGTTTCAGTGGCAGATGTTTTTGCCTTTCATTCCCAACGCAAAACCCCATTCAAAAGCCGATGAAGCTGATCAAATCACAACAAACACTGAAGGTTGATGCAGCACATTCTTTGGAACAACTGATAAGACTTTACCTAAACTTCATCTTATTAGTGGACGTCTTTGATCCAGTGCATCAGCTGGGGGAGTAGTATTGACCTTTGTAATAGGAATGAGAAACTATTTGCTACAACGCATGAAATCATGCAAGAGACAAAAGCCAACCAGGGGTAAAGCCATGATTTTCTCGACTGCTGCTTTCTTGTTTGTTTTTGGTTTCTGCTTAAAGTTCTCTTTAAATTCCTATGAGTCGATAGCCAGTGTGCCAAAAGCTGGATTTAACGTTATTGTTATTGTTGTTTATGTTTTACGTTGTTTTATTTAACACTTTGACTCAGTGGCAAGGAAATTAAAATGATAAACATATAGTAGAATAATAATGATTCAATTTTTATTATAGGCTAATGCCGAGCTTTTAGAAAAAGTTGGAAGTGAAAATACATATTATAGTTCTGACGAAGGGGAAATGTCTTCAGCATCTTGGCTAAGCTCATAAAAGCCTCCAGCTTCTTGCCTAAGCTCATAATAGCCTATCTCTTGAAGAACTTGAGTACACTGAGGAACAGCAACCTTCTTCTTAAACCCAAGATTGTTGGCAAACCGAAGTTCACCGCTGACGCCGTCAAGTCTGGTGAGAACCACCCTAGATATCCTCCATGCTTCGGAGGGCTCACTGCAATCCGGGTTGGGACTCCTCACCAAGACGACGTCGCAGTCTGATTCCTCATAATCGCCTTCCACTTCAATGTGATAGTCTCCATTTTCGTCGGTAACTATTTCTTGGCTCTGGAAGGTAAGGTGATTGTCTGTACGATTCCTGCATTCCAGTTTCACCACTGCTCCTGCAATATCAAAAACATTAATTTGTCAACCCAACTTTTACGTATCAATTATTTTTATTTACTAAATTTAAAATACAGAAAAAAGAAAGAGTGAATAAGTAGTAATTTGATTATATACCACTGATGGGTTCGCTGAGTTTGGTCTCAAACTCAACACGGCAAGTGTCACAGTAAACATGGCCTACGACCACATAGGTCATATTTTCAGCCCCATAGACAAATTTGAGTGAGGACGAAACAAAAATGGTGAAGCAGAAAAGAGCGATTATGGGAATATTTGCCATTTCTTTCTTTCTCACTTGTATTTGTTTACTGCTCTTTCCTGAGTATAAAAGCTGGTAATAATAGGTAGATTTATAGAGAGGGGTTGAGTTATTTTGGGATTCAAGTAATCTATTTTTAAGGGTTTGATTAGTTGAGGGAGAGGGAGACTCGTCCTCATCGTTCTCTTTTTTTAACTATTTCAAGTAATACAACACAACTAATTATCTGAAAATAAGGAGAAACCACTAAAAATAATAACAATTTTTCATACTAAACTTAATCCTTTCCATAGATTAAAGCCAAAGCCTATAGTAAATCCTATCCGGAAATTACATTTTTTATACGTGTAGAAACTTAAAAAAGTCACCAGTTTTTATGCATTTTTTATACTAGTTTTAAACCCATGGAACGTGAACATATTTTTAATATAACGTATGTATTAAATTTATATGAAAATAAAAATTGTATGTATATTACTTAATATGTTACTTATCCCATCACTCCTACTCTTTTCTTCCAGTCTATCCCATCACTCTCTCAGCCTCTTCCATCACTTTCTCAGCTACTTGCATCACTCCCACTGCCATCAGCCCACGATTCTGCTCAGCCTGTCTCCTCCAAGTTCCAGCAAGCCTCTGGTGCATCTCCCTCTGACCTTAGGGAGTTCCTTGCATAGTACCTGCAGCATGCCTTCTCCTCTTACTTGCTGGCTCCACCCTCTCAAAGCCACTACCATAGCTACTCCTTTGGACCAAGCTTCCAATCATCAGCCCTCTGGCTCTTAGCATCAAAGTTACTGAGATGGAAGAGAAAATGAGGCGCATGGAGGAGCTACTCTCTGAGCAACAGCACCGTTTCCAGGAACAACAAGAGTGCCAACGCCTGCTTGACTAGAAAAATGGTCAAAACGAGCAATTGGTTGAAGAGCTCCGCTCAGCTCCAGAAGAAACGATTCGCTCCACCCAGAGGACTCTACTCGGTTCACCTTTCATAGATATAATGATCGGCGCCAGCTGGATGATCTACCCGCTGACACCCTCGGTGTGCCCAAGACAACAATGCTTCATTGGAGGAGCAGCTGATGGCCCGAATTATTGCAAGAAGTGAAGCTAAGCCATCAGGAGCCTGTATTCAATTAAGTCCTGTCAGGGACTTACATTCAATTAAGAATTAGATTGTATGTTGTTTCCATTAAAGACTTAATTGATTATTGAATTATTTTTAGGTTGTTTTCGTTATATTAAGCCAAAACAAAATGAAAAGTGAAGATAAGCCGCCAAGGCACATTTGAGCATAAAATTTGGGTTAAAAAAAAACATAAGAAGAAATATATGATATATATTTTAAATCTTTTCAAAAACAGTGACGGAATAAGAATATTAAACTTGGGTGGTCCAATTTAAAATCAGACGTGCTAGGTAAAATTATTACTACAAAAAAATTAGATAAAAATTTTGTTCCATATTATATATCTAAATATATTATTTCAACAACTTGCAATTGAGGACAACGATAAGTGCTAAAAGTAACATATTTTAACTTTATTTTCAATGTGTTTTTGGGTGAATATTCGTTGTTAATTGTGAAATTTTATGCTCCTAATCTTTTTAATTCATGTTTTTATGCTTAATAGAGTGTTTAAGAGCAAAAGAAGCGAAAACCGGCAAATCGAAGCAAGCTATAAGAGCCACATGAGCTGACCCATTCCACACGGGCTACCACATGGCCATGTGGTAGGCCATGCTGATTGCGTGGATTGGCACTCTAAACTACAGAAAAACGTGATTTTTAGGTTTTTCAGGTACCCTAAGATGTATATATGACAAAAATAAGAAGATAGAAGTAAGTCATCAAAGAGTATTGAAGAAAACAACTTGAAAAACACCATTGAAGTCTATTTTGAAGCAGATTTCCATCAAGATTGAATATTCCCAGTTGATTTCTTAGGAAACTATCATGAGTTTCTCTATTTCTTTCGGTTATATTGTATCTTGGATATTGGATATTTTTATTTTCAAGCATGAACTAATTTTCTAAATAACTAGGAGAGATGAACCCTATGATGGATTCTGCCGTTTGACTTTTATTTTACGCAATAAATATTTAGTTTCTTATTCTCAATTATATGTACTCACTACAACAAAACAGTCCTATAGCGACACTTATGGGGCGACACTTTCGTAAGTGTTGGGATAGACTGGCCAACATACGCTTTAGCCAACTCTTTTATAAGGGTTGGGATATGCATGCCTAAGGCAACACTTAAATAAGAGTTGGCTTTGTCTAGTCCTAAGACGACAGTTTTGGGGCGACACTTTCCTAAGTGTTGGGATAGACTACACTTTTACCAACTCTTTGTATAAGAGTTGGGATATGTATACCTAAGGCAACACTTGAATAAAAGTTGGCTTTTGTGTAGTCCTAAGACGACACTTTTTGTGGCGACACTTTCCTAAGTGTTGGGATAGACTATGCTTTGGCCAACTCTTTGTATAAGGGTTGGGATATGTATGCCTAAGGCAACCTTTGAATAAGAGTTGGCTTTTGTGTAGTCCTAAGACGACACTTTTGTAGCGACACTTTCCTAAGTGTTGGGATAGACTACGCTTTAACTAACTCTTTGTATAAGGGTTGGGATATGTATGCCTAAGGCAACGCTTGAATAATAGTTAGTTTTTGTGTAGTCCTAATATGACACTTTTGTCGCGACACTTTCCTAAGTGTTGGGATAGACTATGATTTGGCCAACTCTTTGTATAAAGGTTGGGATATGTATGCCTAAGGCAACGCTTAAATAAGAGTTGGCTTTTGTGTAGTCCTAAGACTACACTTTTTTGGCGACACTTTCCTAAGTGTTGTGATAGACTACGCTTTAGCCAACTCTTTGTATAAGGGTTGGAATATGTATGCCTAAGTCAACGCTTGAATAAGAGTTGACTTTTGTCTAGTCCTAAGACGACAGTTTTGGGGCGACACTTTTCTAAGTGTTGGGTAGACTTGTCAACATACGCTCTGACTAACTCTTTGTATAAAGGTGTAACGTCCCAAATTTCCTTAATTTCGGCTTTTTTGGAATGTGTAGCACCAAAAAATTGGATTTAAAATATGAATTTTCTTAAAATTTCACATCATCAGTTTGTGAATAATTATATATATTCAAACTAAAAATAACTTAATATAGCTTCGAGTGTGAATAAGGTTTTTAATAAAAATGCAGCAAAAAAAATCAATTTAATTTAGGGTTTAAGTTTTAGGGGTTATAATTTATTGTTTAAAGTTTTAGGGTTTTGTATGTATAGGTTTGGGGTTTAGGATGTTAGGATTTTGTGATTATGGGTTTAGGGTTTAAGGTTTAGGGATAATATTAATATGAGTATATTATAATTATAATTATAGTTGAAATTATTTAAGAAATAATAGATAAACTTTATATATATTAAAATTAAAAAATTGGTAACCTATGCATCTCTAGAGAAACAAAATTAATTAGTAAATTAAAAATGTTATTTAAATTTCCTAAAATATTGAAAGAACATATAATATTAAAATTTTATCTAATTAATTTAGGGTTTATGGTTTGGAGTTAAGGGTTTACGGGTTTGTAGTTGATAGGATATGGTTTTGAGTTTAGGGTTCCAATATTTAAAGGTTATGGTTTATGGTTTAGAGAATTTAGGGGTTAGAATTATAAGGTTTAGGATTTAGGGTAGATCAAATTAAGACGTAAGTGAACGAGAGGCCAATGCTACTAAAGAACGGTTTGGTCAGTGAATCAGTTAACTGATGTCAACCGGAACTGAACTATTTTTAATCAAGTTTTTTTCACCCTTATTTGTAGGGTTATTAGAATGTCATATGTCCGTGCTCATGTTAGAAACAAGTTTCAGACACGAATACTTCAAGTAAAATAAAGAGTCAAAGGAATATAATTAACCTTTGTATCAACCAACCATGAACTTCTTTCGGATTGATTTGATTCTTCTGATTTGTTCGATTCTATCATAACATTATAAGCTCCGTCTTTTTTAATACAAAAAACTACGTATTCTTCATCAGAAAGACATATCCAGCTCAAGTTTTCGTATTATTTAAAATTATTTTCGTACACCATTATAAAAATTTATAAATTAAATATATTGTTTGAAACAAAACAAACTTAATTTAAAGGGATTTAAGAAATAATTAAACCTTTCAAATATAGAAACAAAAATGAAAATTGGATTGAAAATTAAATATATTGATTACTAATATTTATAACACTATGTTAAAAGTGATTACAAATTATCAGATGGTACCTACACTTTGTTCAATTTAGTAGTCATTTAATATAAAATAATGTTTGTATTAGTAATCAAGATGGCATCTTCCATCTTGTTTTTAATTTTTGATACGTTCCAAACTCCCGCCAAATTTGACAACCCGCTTTTCACCATACACCTTTGGACAACTTTCCCACTTACCCTAAATAAATAAATAATTAACTTTCTTGATACAAAAAATAAACTTATTTTATTTTACCCCCAAATCACCATTTCCATCATTTTCCCTCCTTTTATTTCTTCTTCCGAACTCCATCCATCCATCAATTCCAATTTTATTTTATATTCATTTCAAGCTCCAAATCCGCTAAATCTCAAACCCCCCCACTGATTTATTTATTTATTTTTTTTAAATTTTCCTAAATCCAGTTCTTCACGCCGTTGATTCTTTTTTTTTTTCTTTTAATATTCTGAACTTTCTGGCTTTTATTTGTTTATTTTACATTAGGTTTTTATTTGAAGTTCGATGAATTTTCGAGAAGTTAGGGTTTGGATTAAAGAAGGTTGATCATGAGAAGACTCCTTGGCTTATTGTCCTTATGCATATGCCAATCTACAATAGCAATGAAGCACATTTCATGGAGGGTGAAAGTATGCGAGCAGTCTTTGAAGAATGGTTCGTCCTTTGCTGGTTATGTCCATGCTTACGAAAGATCTGTATGATTCTATCCTTATAATTTCACTTTCCTTTTCTTCTTATTCTTCTTAGCACTTCTTTTATTTTGCATCATCTGAAGAAGTTTTTATGCAGGCTTTTTAAATGATTAATTTGATGTTTTATCTGAAGAAAAATTTCTTTGCTAAAGTTGTAAAATCAAGTTAATTTTAGAGAGATTTTATTTTATTTATAATTAGAGAGATCACTTTTCATTTGGAAATATGGAGCTGCCAAGCACAATTCCCAGTATATATCTATAAGAAAAAATGTAGAAGGGCTTTTAGTTCATCAGAGGTATCCATACTCTCAAATAGTAACATAAAACCCTCTTTTAGTTCAAATAGCAACATAATCAGGTAACCTTTTAAACCCTAAACTTATCTCCCTCATTTCATTCTTCTCCACTCATCAGATTTTGAGTTATCTTCGTCTCTGCATCACGCTGCTATGTTTCGATCCTACTGCTTTTACTGTCTCTGTTTACTTTGTTGGAAGGAGAATGGCGGACCGTTATTTTCGCTATTGAGATATTTAGTGGTGGCGGACGGCGCCGGTCTGCGAAATAGCGGCCGCGTCACTGCTACGCCACCTGTATTTGAAACCCTTTTCTTATTATTTGTTTGTTTTCATGGAAAAAAAATGATTTGTTTTTGCAGGCCGATTCCACTACGGATGATCTTGAGCCTCTGTTCGATTACCGCCATGTTCAGCCCCTGAACATTGTTTGCTTAGACGGTAAAAAGAACTTTCAAGTCCATTTTAGTTTTTATTAATCTTGTTTAAATACATTTGTTATGTCTCTTATACTGTTTTTCGAGTTTAATTAACGTGTGGTTTCTTGCTTTTGTACTGTGTTAATGAATTTCAATAATAACAAACAATATGTATTTAGTTTCTGACTTTTAAAATTTAACTCGCTAGGAATTAATTTTATCATGTTGAGTTTATTATACCCTGCTCATGTTTAGGAAACATGTGAGAGTCATGTTTGGTATCAATTCTTGTGTTGTGTTCTCTTTTCATATAGCAATCCTAAATTCCAAAATTAGGTGTACACTGTTTTGTTCATTATACTGTTTCCATGCTTGATAAACATGCGCCATGTCAAGTTTTTATACGGTGTTCATGAATTTCAGAAATGGCACATACACTTTGCATTTAGATTTAGAAATTTAGCTCAATTAAACGTTTTCTGTTGTATTTATTAATCCACTTTCGTGTTTAATAGACATGCATTGGACTTGTTTACATAGGGTGTTCATGAAATTCAATAATAGCACATACAATTCGCATTTAGGTTTCAAAATTTAACTCAATTGTAATTAAACGTATTCTGTTATGTTTATTATACTGTTTTCATGTTTGATAAACATGCATGATGTCTTGTTTTCACATGGTGGCCATGAATTTCAATAATAGCATACAGTTCACATTTAGGCTTTGCAATTTAGCTCAACCGTAATTTTAGCAATTGAGGTTTTTAAAATGTGATCATGAATACACTATTAAAAGATTTAAATGTACTTTATTTTAATATAAATCGAGGTTTTTAAAGAATTTCGCTTATTCAATTGAGTTACCTTGTTTACCAATTCAACCGAATTCTGGGTGAAAGAAAAACTAATTGGTGTGAATTGCTTATTGGCAGCTTTATTTTAGTGCTATAACCATTAAGATGCTCCTGAGCAACGTAAGCTTTCTTATACTCTATTAAACCTTGGCTCTTATATATCTTCCACTTATTCGCATGCTGCTTAATTATGCTGCACCATCTATTCCACTGATAAATGTGTTCCTCGTAAAGTTCTCTATATTTGGTCAGTGGACATGCAGGTTTTGGTCATTGTTGCTTTGCTGAAGATGATAATGAGGTGAGGATTTTCTGCGATACAGCTTAGTTTCGAAACATATCATCTACTTAAAAAGGAATATACTTAGAAGAAAGTACACATCAATACAATGATTTCATGCCCTAAGTTCACATCTCATACCTGGTTTTGTGTGGTATTCAGTGGCTTCTTTCTTACATTATAGTAAAAATGTTTGCTTTACAGTGGGAAGCTCTTCCTCTGTTGCTCATTGAGATTGGTGTAAATCAGTCGTATTCTTTACCTCAAGGTATTTCAGCATTGGGCCTTCCTGTTACAACTATTGCTCTCATATCCACATATTGATCTTTGTAAGTACTTCCATATATCTGATATTTATGTCCAGTGAAAGTTTTCTCTTATGTATGAACCATGCAATCTTTAACTTGTATCCAAGTAAGCCCCTAATTTACAAGTTATGCATAAATCAAAATTTCACTAATATGGGCTTATTTGGGTACATTTAAATCTTTATTGGCTTACATTTTATAATGGTTAGCCAAGTTTTGAATGACTTGCTGTTGCACTCTTATTTAGAGGTCTTGGTTAACATTATATATTAAATGTTTTTTGATATCTGCAAATGGTCTGCATTTGAAGTTCTGAACTTTGATTTATCTTTAAAGGTGTCATCATTTATCTTCATATAATTATGTTCATTTATCTTCATACTAGGCTTTCTTGCAGGCTTACAATGTCTAACTTTTTATTTCTTTAATGCAGGCTGCAAGACAGGATTATGAGAAGGAAAAACTTAACGAAAGGAATTGAAGTTTCTTGGGGCTACCTTTGTAGAAATAAGAGACCAACAGAGTTTCTTGGAATTGAAGTAATTTCAAATTGTATTAGCTTTTATGTATTACAACATCAATATCAATGTCCATCATCTTAGGTATTTTTTTTATTTGTTTACTTTTGTATATTCAGTTGAATGTTAGTGGTATAAATTTAAGCTAAATGGTAGTGTATTTTTATTGTTGGATAGATTTTTGTAGTGAATATTCAATCTTTATTTTAATTTTAATTTTATATTTTTTAGTTGTATTTAAGGTACAATTCCTATAATTATTTACTGTAAATATTTATAAAATATATTAATATTGAAATAATAAAAAATAGAAAAAATTACATTATACGTGTCTATTCCAATTTTACAAAAGGTTGCCTTAGATGTGGTCTATACCAACCTAATTAAAGTTGCCTTAGACGATTCTATTCTAATCTTTTTTAAAAGTCGCTTTAGACAAGGTTTATCTCAACCTTTTTTAAGGGTTGCTTTAGGATGGTCTATCCCAACCTTTTTTAAGGGTTGCTTTAGGATGGTCTATCCCAACCTTTTTTAAGGGTTACCTTAGGCTAGTCTATCCCAACTTTTTTTAAGGGTTGCCTTAGGCTAGTCTATCCCAACTTTTTTAAGGTTGCCTTAAACATGACTATAACAACCTTTTTCAAAGGTTGGGCTTGACTAGGTCTTTCCCAACCTTTTTTTAAAGGTCGCCATTGACCAAACTTTTCACAACCCTTCAATAAGGGTTGGCTTATGTTGACTTATTGCGACGCTTTTTTAAAAGCGTCGCAATGCCTATACCAACCCCACTATATACAACCATTTTCGAAGCGTCGGACGAAGCGTCGCAAAACCTATGGCAACCTTTTTTGCGTCGTCTTATGTCAAAAAAACTGTCGCTATAAGACCTTTTTGTTGTAGTGACTTAATTCTTAATTTAATATTTTTAGACTATTAATCCATGTTTGATGTGCTTATATCGGAGGAGGAATAGACCCTGTTTAAGAGTATGTAACACCCCAAACTCGGCCTAGAAGTTAGGCCCGAATCTGGCATGTCACATTGAAAAGTTTTTCAAAAACCATGTTTTCATTAAAAACTCTTCTTAAAGAATTTAAAACTTTTTGCTATTCAAAACCTCAAATTTTGTTTGCTTATTTTCAAAATGTATTTAATTAAAAATAATTCCTTTGCAAAAACATTATTACTACCATTTCTAAAAACTTTGTTTATAACAGTAATCAAATTTAATGAATTGCGGAAACATAATATTTTGAGAAGCAGTTATTATCGTTTTATAAAAATCTAGAGTTTAATCGTTTATAGTTTGAATATAAATGAAATGGTAATTCAAAGAAAAATAATTTCCAATGGCCTTTTTATAAAAACCAAACCCAAATTAAAATAAACTTAAAATAAATCTAAACAGAAATTTACTAAAACTTTTGGAGAAGTATTCCGATGTATGGCCACCAACGAGTCCTCCGCAGCTCCAAATCCTCTAATGCTGGGGATTACCTGCGAGGTTAAAGGAAAGGGGGTGAGTTACGAGAACTCAGTGTGTAATCCCCTAATCGGTCGTTAACTGGGCTGAGATCCATACAGAAACAAACTGGGCCGAAGCCCATATAAACATGATAATACAGATAATGTAATGCAATTCCCAACCCAATCCTAATAATCCATCCGCTACACATCACCCGTACCAACCAAACACACCTATGGGTGATCATCAGTCAACCCACCCCGCCAACACACCAAGAATGCAGCCGAGCTGCCAGATTATAAGTGACTTAGAGCCTTCGGTAGGTCCACAGTCGTCTTGGGCGACTCGTGCGACCCTAAAAATCAAATCGGTGAGTGAAAATCAAATCAGTGAGCCCACAGTCATCTTGGGTGACTCGTGCAACCCTAACAAATCAAATCGATGAGTCCACAGTCATCTCGGGTGACTCGTGCGACCCTAAAAATTAAATCGATGAGTGAAATCAAATTGGTGAATGAAAATCAAATCGGTGAGTCCACGGTCATCTCGGGTGACTCGTGTGACCCTAAAAATCAAATCGATGAGTCCACAGTCATCTCGGGTGACTCGTGTGACCCTAAAAATCAAATCGATGAGTGAAATCAAATTAGTGAGTGAAAATCAAATCGGTGAGTCCACAGTCATCTTGGGTGACTCGTGTGACCCTAAAAATCAAATCGATGAGTCCACAGTCATCTCGGTGACTCATGTGACCCTAAAAATCAAATCGATGAGTGAAATCAAATCGGTGAGTCCACAGTCATCTTGGGTGACTCGTGCGACCCTAACAAATCAAATCGATGAGTCCACTGTCATCTTGGGGGACTCGTGCGACCCTAACAAATCAATCACTTCCTCCAATTACATATCCCAACCCATACAGTATGTCATGTATGCAAAGCACATTTCATAATGATGTATGAAATAGGTTACCATCATAACCAGATAAACAGAATACACACATAGTCGTGCTAATCAACCCATAGGGGTATAGCGGTAATTTTACCCACTAAGGGTAATTCAGTAATTTCGCAATCCAAGGGTATTTTGGTAATTTACCTTCCAAAGGTATTTCGGTAATTTTGCAACCCAGGGGTATTTCGGTAATTTACCCTCCAAGGGTATTTCGATAATTTTGCAACCCAGGGGTATTTCGGTAATTTTCCCTCCAAGGGTATTTCGGTAATTTCGCAACCCAAGGGTATTTTGGTAATTTACCTTCTAAGGGTATTTCGGTAATTTTGCAACCTAGGGGTATTTCGGTAACTTACCCTCCAAGGGTATTTCGGTAATTTTGCAACCCAGGGGTATTTCGATAATTTACCCTCCAAGGGTATTTCGGTAATTTTGCAACCCAAGGGTATTTCGGTAATTTACCCTCCAAGGGTATTTCGATAATTTTGCAACCCAGGGGTATTTCGGTAATTTACCCTCCAAGGGTATTTCGGTAATTTCGCAACCCAGGGGTATTTTGATAATTTACCCTCCAAGGGTATTTCGGTAATTTCGCAACCCAAGGGTATTTTGATAATTTACCCTCCAAGGGTATTTCGATAATTTCGCAACCCAGGGGTATTTTAGTAATTTACCCTCCAAGGGCATTTTGGTAATTTTTGCAACCCAAGGGTATTTCAGTAATTAACCTCCAAGGACATTTTGGTAATTTCGCAACCCAAGGGTATTTCGGTAATTTTGCAACCTAGGGGTATTTCAGTAATTGCGCACCCCAGAGGTATTTCGATAATTTGCCCTCTAAGGGTAATTCAGTAATTTTACCCACCAAGGGTAATTCGGTAATTTACCCTCTAAGGGTAATTCGGTAATCTCGTAACTAAAACTTAATTAGTAATTTGGGGCATACAAATTTAGACTGTCCATCTGCGTCATACTAACTAAATTGACCATAACTCGAGTTAGAAAACTCAAAATCTAGATCCGTAAATTTTCCTTAAAACTAGACTTATGTATCTTCTTACTGTAATTTTTCTAGAATTTTTGGCCTAGCCATTTAGTACAGTTTATTCATTAAAGTTTCCCTTGTTTCACTGTTTGACAGTTCTGCCCTCTCTTCACAAAATCTCAAATATCTCATTGTACAGAACTCAAATAATGTTTTCATTTGCTCCAAATAAAAATAGACTCACTAAGGATTATAAGGATATAAACTGTCCCATAATTATTTTTTTACAATTTATAATGATTTTTCCAAGTCAGAATAGGGGATCACGTAATCATTCTGAACCAGTCTCACAAAAATCTAAAATTCTCAAAACATACTAATCCTTTGCTTTCTCTGTTTCCTTTATAAGAAAATAGACTCAATTAGCTTTCAATCCATATCTCCTTCACTTTTTAATTCAATTTCCACTATTTTTGGTGATTTTTCAAAATCACATCACTGCTGCTAACTAAAACTGTTTCATTGCAAAATATGGTTACCACTACGAACATACATACGCCCGAGTGGTCACAGATGCCGGTTTGCGACTTTTCAGTCTTTCAACCGAATCACAGAACATTTCATGCAAACATTCAGAGAGGTATGAGATTACACACCTTATTCGGAATCCGTAATACGATACTCTCCGCGGCGCCTAAAGGAACAATCGGTCAATAATTAGTCCAAAGCCCAATTTACAACTTCAACCAAGTATTGCGATTGATTAACAATCTATATCACTTACCAAAAATCCGAGTCTCTTATTACAAGGGATAGGTGTTCGATTGGCCCTCTGATAAAGTACTTCGAGACTCTACTTACCAACCCTCTTCCGAAAGCCAAAGGCTAGAAAGATGACGAGAGTGTAAGCTAACACTCTACCGATTCGGTCCACACCAAGAGAACCAAGAGGATGGAAGTAGCAGCGACCTTGCAACCACTGAAAACCCGAGAAGGCAAAGAAGCTTCGACAACCACAAGAACCAAGTTTCGGTTCGATGTCTAAAGGGCCGAAAGGGACTTTTTGCCCATATTTCTCTTTTCACCCGTTCTAGGTCCGAAACTCATTTTTTTGATCTAGAACAATGGAATTTACTGATTTAATCACTTATAAATCATAATAACCATAATCTACATTTTAGGCAAAATGACTATTCTGCCCCTATACTTTGGCAAAATTACGATTTTGCCCCTAGGCTCATAAATAAATTTTCATCACATTTTCTTATTAAACAAGCCTAGCTGAACATTTAATCCTCTTACAACTATCCAAAATTCCAACTATTTCATGCCTTAATGAACAAATTATAACTTTTGCATTTTAGTCTCAATTAGGTGTTTTCATGACAACACCTTTCACAAAAGTTGTTTCTCATCATCTTATCATTCATTTTCTTCCATAAAAACTCAGCAACCAGCATAAACTCTCTAATGGCAAGTCCCTAGACTCTCAATCATATTGCAAAATAATCCCCTCATTAGCAAGCTTAAGCTTTGGGGACTCTAAAAGTACAATTTTTATCAAGAAAAGTCATCAAAATCACTTACTAATAAGGGAGATAGCTTGGCTGAAAGTTCAAACCCCCAAAGCTCCATTTCTTCTTCAATTTTCGGTGGAAAGAAGATAGATGAATAGTAAAAGATGATAGCATCTTTTACTCATCTTATTTTATTCATTTTATCACCTAATTCCCACCTATTTTGACCAAAATTAAAAATTCGTCCCCTATGTCACATGGCCGGCCTACTCACTTAAAACAAGGCCAAATTGCACAATTGGGGCCTCCAATTAATAGCCCATAGCTATTTGGCACCTTTTGCAAATAAACTTGAATTTTCACACTTTATGCAATTTAGTCCTTTTTCACAATTTAGCTAGAAATCGTTACAATTAAGGCACCAAAATTTTCATACATCCTTATAAACATATTATAACACATAAAATAACATGAAAATAATTTCTCTAACCTCAAATTAGTGATTCCGAGATCATTGTTCCAACTATCCCCTAAATCGGGCTATTACACCCTCCATGCATTTTTTTTCACCTATTCCATTACCTTTCAAATACCATCATTATACTTTGTTTTCACCTACTCCATTATTTTTCAAATCCCATCATTATATTTTTCTTTTATTTCTTTCCTTTCTTTTTCCTTATTTTTCTCCTTACCTTGTCTTTTTAGTCATCATTTCATTTTTCTTTTATTTCTTTCCTTTAATAATGTCATGGTTGACACTTGGAGGAGCACACAAAAATAAATCCAAAATTTGCAAAAGATGGGATTTGAACCCCTTCCCTCCATGCTCTCCACTTGATGCCATAGCCTCTTTACCAATAGTTCATTTATGTTAACAATTTACTCACTTATTTCCATAAGCTTTGATGCCTCTTACTATCTCTCCTTAATAGGCTTAAACACAAACTTTCATTAAGGCCCAACATGAACTCGAAACTTTATAGAACCCCGTAACTTTCTAAAATCATCTTCTTAATAAGTCCAACTTGAAACAATGCCATTCTCTTGTTTCTCAAAAATTTTAAACACTCCTACGCCCAAGGCCCAATGGGCCCAATCCTACTAGGCCCAATTTTGGGATGTTACAGAGTAGATCTTACGTAATTGAGTGGAGTTGCATGCAATCCTAGAAATAAGATGACATATATCTACCGGATTAGATACAAATCTAATAGGAGAATTCATTGTACAAGTTAATGTGATAATAGGAGTTTTAATTAGAAAGAAATTTCAATTAATCAACTTAGAGTTAGTTGCTCTTACTCTCGAAAGAAATACTTGCATAATTTAGAGATTTCTCCGGATCAAGATACTAAGTAAAGAAATTGTGCAATTTAGATTGAAAGTAACAAATGAAATCTAGGTTAATTCTTTCATGGGTATTGTTTCGGTTCTTGATTACTAATAAGTTATTTTCTTATTTTGTTCTTTGTCATGTTTGTTAATAATTAATTTAGTTAATTTTATTTTTTAATCAATTACTCGATTTATTCGGTTAAATAATAAAAATACAGTAATTACTAGTACTTATAGTTTTCATGAAAACGATATATTTACTCACCGTAACTTTATTATCAATTGATAGATGCACTTGCCTTAGTCAAATTTTTAGTTGGTTCACGATGTAGCAGACAACTATAAGGAGAAGAGATGAGGAAAGTAGTGGGAGTGCTAAAAGTGGAGATTACTCTTTTCAAATTCCAATTTTACTATCAAAATTTAACTTTTAAAAGAAGATTTTCCCTTTATTTTTATTAAGAATATTTTTTTAATGTTATTTTTAATACTATAAAAATATTGGAAGGGTCTACTTCTATATTTGGGAGGGTTATTGCATGTATATAAAAGGAAAAAATTAAAAAATCTTAGACCTTGGAGGAGCCATAGGCCCCCTTGGTCTCTTAGTGGCTCCTCCATTGTTCAAAAACAAGTTGTACATATACATATATATGATTTTATATATGCATTTTATATTTAAAAAAATATATATGTAAGATAAATTTAAAATAATTTTACTTTTAATTAACATTATAAATAAAAAAATTAAAAAATCAATTAAATTTTTTATTAAATATTTAATCAATTTTTTTTTTGTTAAGAATAAATTTTATTATAAAAATTAAGTCTATCGGCTTGGGTATAGTTGTGCCCCAATTTGTTTTCTCTTTCAAATCTTTTTTATTCATAATGATTATGCTTTTCTTCTATTTAATAAGGGTAAAATCGTAAATTATCATTACATTCCTAATAAGTACATACTAAACCAAATGTGATATTGTAATTTTACGGGAATTTTAATCAATACCTTTCAATGTATAACAAACATTGTAAAATAATTTTTCCAACAATTACATATCATTAGAATCATAACATAGGAAAAACACTAAACTTACTTTAATGGAAAAATAACTTTTCCATATGGTTGGAAAGTTAAAAATTATCTAAATTAAAATTTCTCATTTTCTTATTTATTTATTTTAATTTTTTTAAATATTATTGAATTAATCTTCAGATTATATTCTAAATTAATACATATAAAATATTTAAATTTTATTTTCAATTTAATCATATATTAATGAGATAAATATATTATTTTATTTTATTTAAAATAAATAAATAAATATTATTAAAGAAATAAATTAAATTACTTGATTGTTAATAATAAATACTATTGAAACATGTTAAAATTAATTAATTTTGTATTTCATCTTTCAAAATTTACTACCACTTTTCCAATACATCAAACGTTGCAATATTACATTAGAAAATTTACAGCACTCATGTGTAGAAACCACAAATATAAAATATAAACGTGTGCTTAAAAATAACATAAAATAAATAATAAAATGTATTACTCGAAACTAATTAATAATAACTGCACATGAAATTTGTACAATATTAAAATTAAAAAATAGATTTAATTGTTTATAATTTAGTTGTTATCAATTTTGAGTCGATATCGAGTTAACTTGTGGCACCAACTCAATCAAATACATTATCAATACTAGAAATTCGATCACACGCATATACGTCTGGAAACCACAGATTTAAAATATAGATATATGTTTAAAAATAACATACAATAAACAATAAAATGTGTGATTGAAACTAATTAATTATAATAACACACAGAGGTGAAGCTAGAAAATATTTTTAGAGAGGGCCTAAATTAAATTGTAACTTTTACGATAGTGAAAATATAATTTCATCATTTTAATAGCCTCTATCTTTATAATTTTTAAAGGATTAAATCAAATTTTTATCATTTTTAAGAGGGGCTAAAGTGTAATTTTACCTTTACTAATTTAAAATTTAAAAAATTTTAAAGGGCCTAAATAAAAATTTTTCCATTTTAGGGGGGCTAGGCCCCTACCTGCCCCTTAGTTTCGCCCCTGATAACACATGAAATAAACAACATAAATACATCATATTAACAATACTAAATGCACTACATTTATTTATCATGGCGTTATCATCAATTGTGAGTTAGTGTCAAGTTGACTTGTGACATCAACCCAATTAACAACATTATTAATATATACAACTAATGGAGATAATAAATTGTGCAAATCAAAATTAAAATGTATATAATATATTAAAATAAAACTTTGGTTAAATGGTAAATTTAAGGATTTTTTAATCCAATTGATGTGGCTTTAAGTTCTACTATATGTATATTTTTATTAATTTTTGTTAAAATGAAAAGATTAAAATATCCTTGAATAATATAATTTATTTTAATTACAATATATTTCCATAATTTTCCTATCAAGTTAGTGACCTGGTTGAGGGGAGTGGTGAATTTAGGGGGCTGGTAGGGGCTCGGTCCTCTAAAATCCATTTTGACCCTTTAAAATTTTTAAAATTTTAAATTAATAAAGATAAAATTGTACTTTGGCACCCTAAAATGCTAAATTTTGATTTAAATAAAATGATAAATTTTAATTTAATCATTTAAAAATTATATTTTTACTATAGTAAAAATTACAATTTAATTTCGGCCCCTTAAAACAATTTTCTAGCTTCGCCCCTGGTTGAGGGTGACACCAATTCAATAAAATACTTAAATAATAGCATAGATTCCTAGTAATCTTATTTTTAATGATCAGATTCCATTAAAATTTTATCATGGAAATGTACTAAACACTACCTAATTAAACTAAAATGTTAAAAGAAAATAAAAAAAAAATTAAATTGTTGAAAAGGAAAAAGGAAAAATATATAGGTATTAATTGTGCAATTAAACTAAAATGTTATAAATTTACAGCAGTAGTAATAAATTAAAATTTAGAGTGATATTTTGAACGTGGGTTGCACTGCAGTGGAGTTAAAACTGGATTATAAGTACAACACTAAAATCAATGTGAGACTTGAAGACTCAAAAAGAGTCCTTTTTATCTCAATTCCCAGAATCTGTTTTCCCTGTTTATGTTCACCCATCGATCCTTGCAATGGCCAATACTAATCTCCCTCGAAGAATAATTAAGGTTTCTCTTTCCATCTCCCTCCTCTCCTTTTCTGGGTTTCTACACTTTGCTTTCATAGTTTTATTGTTTTTGCTTTTAATGAATCAAAAGCTTCAGATAATTAATTTAAGAGCGTCTTCTTACATTGAAGAAAGCTTTGCTTTTCTTTTCTTTTATTGTTAATTTTCCATGCTTTAATTCTGGTCTCCTTTACCTTTGATCGAAACAGGAAACTCAGCGTCTCCTCAGTGAACCAGGTTAAGCACTTAGCTTTTTTTAGAAATTCTTGTTAAATTTTGTGTTTTTAGTTGTTTCAATGTTATGAGCAACAAAATTAACTTTCTGGGTTTCCTTTTTTTTTTTAAGAAATTCTTTTTTTCCTGTTGCCTAATTTTTTTTTTGCCCCGCAGCACCTGGAATTAGTGCTTCGCCATCAGAGGATAACATGCGACATTTCAATGTGATGATCCTTGGTCCCACACAGTCTCCATATGAAGGTAGTTTTCTTTTTTTTTTCATCAATGGTTTAGAAATGTATAATTTCTGTTGATTGTTCAATGTTTATGGCTGATTTACGTCATTAAGAGTGACACCATCCCCAATGGTCAGTCATTAAAATGACCACAATTCGTTTTAAGCAGTATTATTGTTCAGAAAATTGGTTTATGCAGCGTTTATTTTATTTCATTTTCTTTTTTCCCTTTGGTTTCTAACCTCTGTAAGCAAAAGTGGACGCATGTTTTCAATCTTAAAATGTAGGTTCAATTAGCATGCTTTTTCAGTGTAATCCAGTGCTTAGTCTGGTTTTGGGAAGTTCTTTTTGGCAATATCTCATTTTGCAATTAAAGAATATGATTCATTTTCTTGTTTGGAATATTTCGTTTAGGAGGGGTTTTCAAGTTGGAACTATTTTTGCCTGAAGAATATCCCATGACTGCTCCCAAGGTACTCAACTCTCCTGCATCGCTTCTTAATATTTAGCATGACCTTGTTTTCGTATCCACTGTTGTATACTGGATTATTTTTCCTTCGATATCCGATATTACTCGTCTTCATGACCTCGTCTAGAAAAGTTTTTGTAGGGTTTGGATATGATTTAGGGATGTTGTAGTTTGCTTTTAGAGAACTGTTTTTAATTTGTTGGTGTGTGTTTTTCTGGCATGTTTTTACTATTACTGCATCTAGTTTCCATCACTCTATTTTGTCTTCTTAGTGATTATGAAATATAGTTACCTTTGGTTTGTTAAAATGTTAATCAGTATAGCAAACACCAAAACCTGAAGTATATTATATAATTAATACTCACTACAATTGAAATGCTGTGGAATGCTCTATAATTTGTTGTTGGCTTGTAGTTTCAGGCTCAGCAGAATTGAATTGTCCTTTTTTAGTATGGCCGAATTAAATACCAAATATGCATTAATCTCCTTTCGTTTTATCAGCTTATAATTTTTGCTTTGATGTCGAAGGAAAATGTTGATCTGCATTCAAACTTTGTGTCATATGCACTGCTTTCCTGAAGTCCTTATTGTGACATGATCAATGCCTTAGCGTCTACTACCTTTGACCCTTGAAAGTTTTACTTGTACCCGGGAAGAACATATTTCTTTCTAGTGATGCCTTTGCATGTGATTAGCTGTGCAGAACCAAATGTGCTTGGTGGTAATGATCTAATTTGTGCTTACTTTCCTAGTTGAGCTCTGCATGACTAATATGATGCCATTTGAGACTTTGTTGTCTTCCTGTTATCGGTACTTGATTGTCCGGTTTCATAAGATTGGCCTTCTTTGTCTCATTTCTGGTCACTGGACTTCATTGTTTAATTATCTTGCACTAGCAGTTCATGAATATAGTATATTCATAGAATTTTAACCGACAATAGTTGGCATTTCAGCATCAAGTTCACCTCTTTTCTCAGAAATTTCCTTTCATTCATTTTCCTTTCTGATATATTGTCTATTTTTAACCACCTAAAAAAATTGGTATAACAGGTTCGGTTTCTTACAAAGATATATCATCCGAACATTGATAAGGTTTGGTCTACTGGTTCCTTCTATTGTCCTTATTTTATGATGTGAAAGATGTGTTTTCTTGGCTCTGAAGATTGAGCTTTATTTCAGCTTGGAAGAATATGCCTTGATATTCTCAAAGACAAATGGAGTCCTGCTCTCCAAATCCGAACTGTACTTTTGAGGTATTACAAGTTTCTGTGAAATGAGAGTATAGGTTTTTCATATAGGGTGAATATATCATGGCTCGTTGAAAACGATTTAAAACATTTTTTATATTGGCAGAAGAATTTCTAGTAAATATGGTTGAATATTTCTTTTCCACCACTGCCTACTTTTGGCTTAGATTAATACCGAGATTATCATCTATATTCCAGCATTCAAGCACTCTTGAGTGCTCCAAATCCCGATGATCCACTCTCCGAGAATATTGCTAAACACTGGAAAACGAATGAGGCTGAAGCTGTTGAGACAGGTAAGAAAAATCTCTACTTACAGTGTTGAGGTAATTGGGATTGGTCAACACACTACTACAAATCAAAGGAAGATATGCTGCCATTCTTATAATCAACTGTTCTTGATTTCCTTTTTGCAGCGAAGGAATGGACCCGTTTATACGCAAGCGGTGCATGACATACGAGTGGTGGAAACATTTGCCCTGTTAAAAATAACATTTTGTGCAATGTAAGCGATTGAATGTCAATTCTGTATGGATAGTTGGAAGATTTAAATGTTAGGGTAAGTTTGATATTGGCAAAGCTTCCCAGTTGCTGTCTGTTAAATGTTTAATCGTTTCCCCATTGGAAGCTCTCTGAACTTGTATGATAATATCAACATTGTTCTTCTAAAACTCTCAAAATGCTGAACTAAGGGATTATTCTTTAATATATCCATTTCAGATTCTTATTACTGGTCGGATTAACGATGATGCATTGTTTTTGTGGTTTGTTCATCAATTGAAAATATCTACCCCTAAAGAATCTTTAACAGGGAAATGATATGATGAAGATGAATTAACTTTGGGTTTCTTTTGGAAACAGAGAAAACGTGAAATTATTTGATGGAATAATCTGAATATGTGTTTGGATTGGAATAACACAATTGAGGGACTAAAATGAAAATTGAGTAAAATTGAAATTATTGCATGTGCTTTTCTTTGAGTTTGAGTTTTGAACAGTAAAAGTATTATGGAGAGTTGGATTTTATTTTGCTTCCTTTACTTAAAAAATAGGTAAATTAGTCTTTATTCATTAGATAAATAGTAAATTGGTATTCCCGATAAAATTTTATTCATTTCTATTATTAAAAATTAATTCTTGTATATTAAAATGAGGTACACGTGAATATGACTTTTAGTACAAAAATTTTGAAAAACAGTAAAAAAAGTATTTGCTAATTGAGGACATAAAGGGTGAAATATTATTTTGATAAATCTATAAACGTAAAGAATCATTACAACCTAAAATATCATAATATTTTTACTAAAGTGAGATTTAGGTTTTATAAATTTATTATACAATTTATATCTAATTTAATATTTTCTTAAACTCCATGTAAATTTAATATAAATTATCTCCAATATTTTTTTTTGAATGTAATACTATCTCTCATATTTGAATATTAAATATAATTGTCAAAACCCCAAGCTTGCATCTATTAGTATTGTTTAAACTTTAGGGTAAATTAAAAAATAATTACTTTTGTTTGTCTCAGATTACATTTTAGTCACTTTTGTTTGAAATGTTGCGTTTTAGTCACTTATATTATTGTTTTGTTACGAAGTGATCACTCTACCGTTAAGCTCCATTACCTCACTAACAACAGTCCTACATGGCAATTGAAATGGATTTTAAGTACCAGCTTAGATGTCCAATTGGACTGAAAATAGGTTTTTAAATTTTTAAGAAAATATTTGATAAACCATAAAAGTAATATATTTCAATCTCATGCTTAGCATGTTTTTGGATGATTTATTATTTAATTTAGTGAATTTGATGCTCCTAATTCTTTAATTTCATATTTCTATACTTGGTTGAGCATAGGGGAACAAAAAGAGCGGAAAACGGGCAAAAAACGAACAAAACAGGCTGATTTAAGTATCCACACGGCCAAGACCATTCGCACACGGGCTGAGCACATGCTCGCGTGAGCCACACGGGCTCAGCACACTCCCGCGTGAGCCACACAGGCTGGCCACACGCTCATGTGGCAGCCCGTGTTGATATCGCTCCCTATTTTCCAAACACGTGAAAAAAGCCATTTTTTAGGGTTTCCGAGCATTCTAAAGTCTATAAATACACACTAGAAGAGGACCTAAAGAGAGGACACAGAGTAGAACAAAGAAAAGACTCGAAGAACGCCAACGGATTCAACTCAGAAGCAGGATCTCCTTCAAGACTGAAGATCTCCATTCAATTTCTCTCGAATTTTTTGGTTTTCTTTATGTTCTGTTGTTTTCCTAGTTTTGAGATGTTTTCCTTCCAAAGTATGAACTAAATTCCCTAAATACCTAGGGAGGATGAAACCTAAGACGGATCTTATTATTTGATTTTTCTGAATTACATGATAAATATTTGTTCTTGATTTCAATTATGTATTCTTACTTCATGTTTTAATGTTTTCAGAATATTAATTCATGATTTATGTGCTTATTCAATGGAGCAAAAGTCTCTGTTTAAGAGTAGATCTGACATAATTGAGTGGAGTTGCATGCAATCCTAGAAATAGGACGACATAAATCTACTGGATTAGAGTCAAATCTAATCCATAGCTCGAGTTAATACAACAATAGGGATTTTAATTAGAAAGAGATTTCAAATAATCAACCTAGAGTCAGTTGTTTTTTATTCTCGAAAGAGATATTAACATAAGTTAGGGATTTTTACGAATCAAGACAAGTGAATAAATCGTTTAATTCAGATTTAGAATAATAAGTGAAGTCTAGGTGGATTCTTTCTTGGGTATTGTCTCTCTTATCAGTTTTCTTCAAATATTTTCCTACTTTATTCTCTGTTTCGTCTTCATAATTAGAATAGTTAAGATTAGGTTAAAATAAATCCCTTCAATTTATTCGGCTAGATAATAAAAAGATAATAACTACTAGTACTTTTAGTCCTCATAGATACGATATTCCCGACTTACTGTAGCTATACTACCATTCGATAGGTGCGCTTGCCTTTGTCGTATTTTAGTTAGTTCGTGACGTCATCAATATTATACAAAATTTTGCCCTAAAACTCAATTTTCTCCTATTTAAAAAGAAGAAAAATCCTAATCAAGGATTGCTTGCAACTTCTTCTTCTTCTTCTTCTTCTTCTTCTTCTTCTCTGTCATTGTGCTCTTCTCTCCTATTTCCTGATGGTAATTTTCCAAAACCCAACTATTGCTTCTTTTTAAGCAGGAGAAAATTGAGTTTTAGGGTAAAATTTTGTATTCTATTGTCATAAAAAAAAAATTAAAAGCCTATTTTCATCTCTAGACATCCAAGTTGGCATTTAAAACTCATTTGGACTGCCACATAGAACTGTCGTTAGAGAGGTAACAGAGCTTAACAGCAGAGTGACAACTTTGTAACAAAACGATAACGTAAGTAACTAAAACATAATATTTCAAGTATAAGTGACTAAAATGTAATATGAGACAAACAAAAGTAACTATTTTTATAGTTTACCCTAAACATTAGGCAACATGAATTTTTTTCAACTTTATATGCACTTTTAAATCCTGTAATTTTTATCATAGTACAAAAATAAGATTTTAATAAACATGAAGGAAATAGGAAATAAATTATGAAACTTATACAAAATTATACCAAAATAGAAATTATGAATGATACTAACCTTTTGAATTTTTTTTATACAATACTTAAAATTATTTATAATCCCACCCCACCTTTTAAATAGAAGGATAAATGCACTTGAGAGCATCTGAACTCACGTTCACCTGCATTAGCAATAATACCAATATCAATTGAGCTAACACTTAATCTACATTTAATATAGGTTAAAATATGTTCAAGTCTCTTAACTTTTCATACATTTGGAATTTAGTACTCCTACTTTTTGAACTTAAAAATGTAAGTCAAATTGCTAACACTATTATTTTTTGTGTTAAACTTAGATTCGTTAAACATTTTTTTAGTTACATAGATACCAAGTGGGTTTTTTTTTTCTTTTGGCTTATATGCCCAAAAAGCCTTTAAGAAATTGAAAAAAGAAAAAAATCAGTTAAGACCCTGTATTAAATTCACACCCAATTGAGCCTATGTCGTTAACCAAAATAATCAAATTAAGCTCTTCCATTAACAATGTAACACCCCAAACCCGGCCTAGAAGTTAAGCCCGAATTTGGCGTGTCACATGGGAATTTTTTTTTTTAAGAGCATCTTTGAGATTGTTAAAAACTTGTTCGAGAATTACGACATCTTTGTTAAAACCCAAAACACTTAAGCAATTGTTATCTACTTCAAAACGTAATTATCTTTAAAGACCTTTTTGGTTGTGAAAACATATTTGAAATAAACAATTTACGAAAATGGGATGTTTGGGAATAGAGTTGCAGAAGCATTTTGAAAGAAAATCTGAGGCCTTATTACAACATTTAACCCAAAATAGTAGAGTAATAAAATAAACAAGAAAGAAGTCTGAAGTCCAACTAAACCATTTCTGAAGTATGGTCTCCATCGAGTCATCCAAGGCCCAAGTCCATGTCACTGAGCATTACCTGAAAAGGTTAAGAGAAAGGGGGGTGAGTTACAAGAACTCAGTGTGTAATCCCCTTACAGTTATCCATTGGGCCAAAACCATTTAAACATTTATTTGGGCTTGAGCCCATTTTCAGTATAACAATATAGAATTTATGATATGCATATGATATGCAATTCCCAACCAAACCTAAATTTCCATCCGCTACACACCACCCGTACCAACCAGCACACCTGTGGGGATCAAGTCAACCCACCCCGCCAACACACCAAATGCAGACATTTAAGCCATTTAATCCACAGGCATAAAGCCATTTATAATATTTGTGGCTGGGCCACCGAACTAGATTGTGGCAGAGCCACCTGAACTGGATTGTGACAGAGTCACCGAACTAGATTTTGGTAGAGCCAATCGAACTAGATTTGTGGCAGAGCCACCAGCACTTCTCTTCAATTTCATCCCAGGCAATTCATGTACGTAATGCATAGGAAATCATAATAATTCATTCAAATATTTATTACAAAAATTATGGCCCATTATAACAATATATCAGATCGGCCCGTTTAGCGAAACATCAGATTTGGCCCATTTAGCAAAATATCAGATTGGCCCGTTTAGCAAAATATCAGATTCGCCTGTTTAGCAAAATATCAGATTGGCCCGTTTATCAAAATATCAGATTGGCCCATTTAGCAAAATATCATATTGGCTCATTTCAAAATATCAGATTGGCCCATTTATCAAAATATCAGATTGACCCATTTCAAAATATCAGATTGGCCCATTTAGCAAAATATCAGATTGGCCCATTTATCAAAATATCATATTGGCCCATTTATCAAATTGGGCATAAAGCCATATATCAAACTGGTGAGTGAAAATCAAATCGATGAGTCCACAGTCATCTTGGGTGACTCGTGTGACCCTAAAAATCAAATCGGTGAGTGAAAATCAAATCGGTGAGTCCACAGTCATCTTGGGTGACTCGTGCGACCCTAAAAATCAAATTGGTGAGTGAAAATCAAATCGGTGAGTGAAAATCAAATCGGTGAGTGAAAATCAAATCGGTGAGTCCACAGTCATCTTGGATGACTCGTGCGACCCTAAAAATCAAATCGGTGAGTGAAAATCAAATCGGTGAGTCCACAGTCATCTTGGGTGACTCGTGCGACCCTAAAAATCAAATCGGTGGGTGAAAATCAAATCGGTGAGTCCACAGTCATCTTGGGTGACTCGTGCGACCCTAACAAATCAATCACTTCCTCCAATTACATATCCCAACCCATGCAGTATGTCATGTATGCAAAGCACATTTCATAATGATGTATGAAACAGATTACCGTCATAACCAGATAAACAGAATACACACACAATTGTGCTAATCAACCCATAGGGGTATAACGGTAATTTTACCCACTAAGGGTAATTCGATAATTTCGCAACCTAAGGATATTTTGGAAATTTTTACAACTCAAGGGTATTTCAGTAATTTACCTTCCAAGGGTATTTTGGTAATTTCACAACCCAGGGGTATTTCGGTAATTTACCCTCCAAGGGCATTTTGGAAATTTTTACAACCCAAGGGTATTTCAGTAATTTACCTTCCAAGGGTATTTTGGTAATTTCACAACCCAAGGGTATTTCGGTAATTTACCCTTTAAGGGTATTTTGGTAATTTTTACAACCCACCAAGGGTAATTCGATAGTTTTACCCACCAAGGGTAATTCGATAGTTTTACCCACCAAGGGTAATTCGGTAATTTACCCTCTAAGGATAATTCGGTAATTTCCCACCAAGGGTAATTCGGTAATTTACCCTCTAAGGGTAATTCGGTAATTTCATATTTAACGGTGTTTCCGAAGATTCAATATCGACTCGAGTGATACAGAACTCTATTTGGGTCTCTACGGAACTATTGGGTCAAAATCCATTTTAGGCCCAAACGGTGATTTCGCAACTAAAACTTAACTAGTAATTTGGGGCATACAAATTTAAACTGTCCATTTGCGTCATACTGACTAAATTGGCTATAACTCGAGTTATAAAACTCGACATCTAGATCCGTAAAATTTCCTTGAAACTAGACTCATTTATCTTCTTACTGTAATTTTTCCAGAATTTTTAGCCTAGCCATTTAGTACAGTTTATTCCTTAAAGTTTCCCTTGTTTCACTGTCCAATGATTCTGACCTCTCTTACCTTAATTTCAAATATCTCATTGTACGGTTTTCATATACTGTTCCAACTTGTTTCTCTTGAAAATAGACTCACTAAGGAATCCATACATATAATTTATAACCCATAATTAATTTTGTACAATTTTATATGATTTTTCCAAAACAGATCAGTGAACCCTGAAGTTAATCAGAACCAGTCTCACTAAAATCAAGATATCTCAGAATATAAAATTTATTTTCCTTCTCTGTTTATTCCATATTAAAATAGACACAGTAAGCTTTAATTTAATATCTTATTCACTTTCTAATTCCTTTTCTCCTATTTTTAGTGATTTTTCAAATACACATCACAGCTTCTAACCGAAACTATTTTATTACGAAATACGATTACCACTACGATCATACGCACACCCGAGTGATTACGGATGCCGATTTTTGGTTTTCTTCGGTATTTCGACCGATTAACAGCATATTTCATACAAACTTTCAGAGAAGTGTGAGATTACACACCATTTCAGATATGTATATGGAAGGGTATGAGATTACACACCTTATTCAGAATCCGTAACGCGATGCTCTCCGCGACACCAAAAATCCGAGTCACCTATTACGAGGGATAGGTTTTCGATTGAACCTTTGATAAAGTACTTCGAGACCTTGCAACCAGCATAAACTCTCTCATGGCAAGTCCCTAGACTCTCAACCATATTACAAATTAGTCCCCTCATTAGCTAGCTTAAGCTTTGGGGATTCCAAAAGTACAATTTTTATCAAGAAAGATCACCAAAATCACTTACTTGCTAGAGGATTTGTTTGCTGAAATTTTTGAGCTCTCCAAAGCTTGTTTACTGCCAATTTTCGTTCGATATGGGAAGCAGAAAAAATGATACTTTTCTTTTCTTTATTTTTCTCTTATTCTATTCATTTCTCACCTAACACACCAATCCATTTCTCACCTAACACACCAAAACATTGACTAATTTAATAATCTATCCCCTATGGCCTATTTGCACTTTAAGGACCTCCAATTAATATTCCTTAGTCAATTTGTACCTCTAGCAATTAAAATTAAACTTTAACACTTTATGCGATTTAGTCCTTTTTCGAAATTAAGCCCTCAATCGCTAAAATTGAGACACCAAAATTTTCATGCATCTTTATAACATGTTATAACACATAGAATAACATGAAAATAATTTTCTCTATCCTCGGTTTAGTGATTCCGAGACCATTGTTCCGACTATCCCCTAAATCTGGTTATTACACCCTCTATGCACTTTTTTTTTCTATTCCATTACCTTTCAAATCCCATCATTATACTTTATTTTCACCTACTCCATTATTTCAAATTCCATCATAATTATTTTCCCACTTCTTTATTATCCTTTTTCTTTTATTTCTTTCCTTTCTTTGTCCTTGTTTTCCTCCTTACCTTATCTTTTTAGTCATCATTTCATTTTTCTTTTATTTCTTTCCTTTAATAATGTCATGGTTGACACTTGGAAGAGCACACAAAAATAAATCCAAAATTTGCAAAAGATGGGATTTGAACCTCTTCCCCCAAGGTACTTCACTTGATGCCATAACCTCATTGCCATATGCTCATTTATGTTAGTAATTTACTCTTTTATTTCCATAAGCCTTGATGCCACTTACTATCTCTCCTTAATAGGCTTAAACAATAACTTTCATTAAGGCCCAACTTGAACCCGAAACTTCATAGAACCCCGTAACTTTCTAAAATCATCTTGTTAATAAGTCCAACTTGAAATAATGTCATTCTCTTATTCTCAAAAATTTTAAACACTCCTACTCCCAAGGCCTAATGGGCCCAATCCTACTAGGCCCAATTTCGGGATGTTACAAACAAAATCCGTGGTTGATCACACTGACTGTTAATATAAATTAACGGACCAATAAGAGGGTAACAACATGACCATTTTTTGGAGTAATCTAATATTTTCTCATAAAAATCATAAAAATTATTAAAAAATAAAAAATAATATTAAAATTATTAAAAATTTAAAAATACTAAAATTGATATAAACTTATAAAAATTATAATAAAATAATAAAAATTTAAATATTATAAAAAATAATAAAATTAATAAACCATATTTAAAAATCTTAAAATCTTATCAAAATCATAAAAAAAATCATAAATCTTATAAATATTTATAAAAATTTACTTGAAATAGAGGTTAAAAGTTTGAAAACCCTGGGGTCTGGACGGTTGAAGGAGATGATGATTATCTCTCCTTCCACCAAATTGTTAATGTTTTAATTAATTTAAATTAATTATATTTTAATTAAATTAATCTTTAAATTATTAAAACTAATCCACACACAAATGACCGTCCACTATCTCATGATTAGGCATGTTTTAATTGTTGTTTTTGATTTTTGGTTAATTGTAATTTAAGTTCTCAAGTCATTTATTAATTAAAAATCTATAGTGAATAGATTTTACAATTTAGTCCTTGAATCCTAATTAATCACAATTTTAGTTAAATTAATTATTCAAATTTCAATTCATCTATATAATAACTTTGTAAATATCTTTATTTAATATTTATAGTCTCGATTTATGAAAACGAGGTCTTAAATGCACAATTTTTGATACCACTGAAAATCAGGTCGTTACATAATTAGAGCTCAAATGATTTATAAATAAATTCCAACTTTTCGCCTATTAATTATAAATTCATTTAGTCACGAAGTCATTCCACTATAGTATTGTGACTGAGTTCTCCATAATTACATACCATTATGAAAGCTACTCAATCAGTGCTCGTCCAATAACCTAGTCATAAGTGTGTTACTCTCATAGGATATCCTTAATTTCTTTGGGATAAATTCGTTCTCTTAATATGATCCTATTTTATCTCATGGTAATTGTAATAACCAATTTTGGCCCGGGCCTGTCAGAAGCAACCGAGGCCCATCAAAAAATAAACCCAAAATAAAAAAACCAATAAAAATAAAGTCCAAAAACAACAATCCCTTTTAGACAGTTTTTACAAGCCCAAAGTACTAATTGCAATAGACCCAAAATAACAGAAGCCCAATGGCCCAAAATCATAAACTAAACAGAACCCTAGGTTTCCTTCTGGTTGGACCTGCGCCGCATGCCTCCTGGCCTCCCCGTGTCCCTCACACGCACGCCTCGCCTCGTTTCGACCACCACGCGCGTCGGTTCCCGTGCCCACAGCCATTATGCACACCGGCCAACAACTCTCGCACGCCCGCACGCCTCGCCCGTACCCTGCAAAAACGACTGACAAACAAAGAAACAGAGGCAACAGGAGCCAAGAAGTATGGAACAAATAGTAGAATAACAAAAAACAGATAGTGTATTTTGGCTATAAAGCCATTAAAAATTGATGTAAAAAGGGCTTTTTTCCCCCTTTTTTCAATTGATATAGGCAAAAACAGATTTTTAAGAGCGAACACAAGAGGGAAGATCAAAGCAGAGGTATTTTCAATCGTTTTCAGTCCACTGGCTTCCAATATACTGCATATACGTAGAGAAACAAAATAAAAATAAAAACTTTTTACCTTTCCGCGACGATCGAAGTCTCGGATACGAAGCGTTTCGGGGTCGTCTTTCATCTTTGGTAGGGATTTAGAGGGTTTTGGGGGCAGATTCGGGTTTGAAGGACTTCTTAGAGATGGATGTAGCCCTTTTAATGCTCCGACCACCATATACGGTGGCAGAACACGGTGGCCCGACGGTCTGAAATCGAGGGCCAAAGAGAAAACCGAACCTTTTTTTTGTTTTTTTGTAAAAAATCGGATAGCAAATGTTTTTAAAACAGATTTTTTCTTTTTATAGACTAAGGGACACGACGTCGTTTAAGGCTAGCTGCAATAGCTTAAAAATGGCGTCGTTTTGAAGCGGATCGAGTTGACCCGACCCGTACCCAAAGGGGATCTGCGTGTTTTCATCGGAGGGGCTAATTGCAATTTTAGCCCCTCCGCATTTCTATAGGTTTGAAATCAGTTTTTTTAGTTTTTTTCATCGAACCCCGGGAATTTACGTAGTTTGCAATTCGACCTCCGCCCATGCTGCGCGTTTTAAAAGGATGGGCTATTGCCCATTTTGGTCCCTGATATTGTCTGCGTGTCTCAAATAAGTCCTCTCCTTTTATTTTTATTACAGAATTGCCCTAGCAACTTGTTTTCAATGCGATTTTAGTCCTTCTTCACCTACATTGACCATTTTGCTATTAAATTAACTACTTTTAATATTATTATATTATCATTGTTATTAGTATTTCACTACTAGTATTACATGCATTATTATTATCACTATTACTATTACTATTACTATTACTATTATTATTATTATTATTATTATTATTATTATTATTATTATTATTATTATTAACATAGCTTTGTTTTAATGTTTTTTCTCTTATCCTTTATATTCTGTTTTATTGCATCTTTTATTATGTTTTGTTATTTCTTGTTTTCGTCATTCCGTGTAGATTGACAGCTTTGAATCGCAATCCGACATTTTATTTTGTTTTGTTAAAATTCATAAAAAAGGGGGGGTTTCACGAAGGCAATATTCGGGTGTTTAGAAGTAAGGAAAATTACATCCTAACGTGTTGGGTGTCGATCTTTCGTTCGACTGAATACTCAAATACCCTTTTCTTTTACATGTTTTGAAGATCAAAGATGATCTCGATGTCAGAGTATAAAGGTGTTATATCCTAACGTGTTGGGTATGATACTTTCATTCCTTTGAAACGAGTTAATTTTGAGATTCAATCCCAATTTAACGAATTCTTTTTTTCTAAATTTTTACCCTAGATATTTTCAAGTTTTCCACATTAGGACACTGATCAATCAATTTGGTACCAACTTTGGGCGTTGCAAGGGTGCTAATCCTTCCTTGCACGTAACCGACTCCCGAACCCGTTTTCTCAAATCTCGTAGACCAAAATTATTTTAATAAATCAAAATGTTTTATTAAAATAATCCATCTCAAGGTGACCCGATCACACCTCGAATAAAAGATCGGTGGTGACTCCCTATTTTAAAAAAGTCAATCCCCGTTTTTTTCAAAAAATGGTTACGACAGCTTGGCGACTCCGCTGGGGACTTCGAGAGGCAGGCCATAAATTGATTGATTTTTGTCCTTTTGATTGAAAACTTGAAAAATTGTTTTTTTTTAAAAAAAATCATGTTTCTTCTAAAGCATTTGTTTGTGCTATAACTGCAATAACGTCGAGTCACATAATTTATGCACTTGCATTGCATGACCGCTGTGGTCACACCCTTAAGTGGGAGTAAGAAACTAAGCTTTCGTGAGGTTTTCACCTCCGCATGGGCTAGTGAACTACTTCCAGGACACATCTGTACCTATGTGCTTCGTGAGGTTTCACCTCTGCATGGCCATAGGGAAATGTGTTCCCCTGAATTTAACTCGATCCATATGAGCCTATAATGGGCGAGGATTGAGGAATCTGCTGGTTCAGGTATCCTTCTTTAGAACCGAACCCCATATAGAAGCCCTAGAGCCTACCCTATGCAGAATGTCGAAATAGTTACCCGGATAAGTGTTTGATGATATTTACTTGATTTGATTATGCAATAGTAACTTGTGTTGATTTGTCTGATTCGCATGACATTCCATATAGTAGAGGTGTCAATTTCTGTTAGGTTGCTGAGATAGGAAGTTTGCTATGGAAAACAACTTTCTTGATAAAGTAGAGGACAATGCGGCTGTGCGCGCATGGTCAGAAAAATTACAGTTGGAAAAAGGAGATAGCTTAGTTGAAGGTCATACATTGGAGTTGAGGGACTTCACCCGTGTTAGCGTGACACAAAATGAGCTTCAAGAGTTGCGCGATATCTGGACCCATTGGGAAGATGAAGCTAAACAGATATTCTACCACCGTTATGGTGATATCTCTCACTTATTGGATGTTAAGATAGATAAACACCTGTTTCGGGCTATGGTCCAGTTTTGGAATTCCGCATACAGTTGCTTCACTTTTGGGAAAGTGGATTTGGTACCGGCAGTAGAAGAATATACCACTTTACTTCGTAGTCCCGAGATACAAGTTGACAAGGTTTATATTAGGCCTACCTATGTCCCTCCTTTGGCGAAGAAATTGATGAAAATTACAGGAATGAGTGAACAGTGGATCTCAACCAAGATTCAACAGAAAGGTGAAGGGAGATGTATTCCTTGGGTAAATTTAAGGGATCTGATTTTGATGCACCCTGATGTGAGGAGGAAGGTTGATATCTTCACCTTAAGTCTCTACGGACTAGTCATCTTCCCAAAAGCCCTAAGACACATAAATGAAGCAGTGGTGGATTTGTTCGCCGATTGGATAAACAAGTTACACCTGTCCCAGCAATTCTTGCAGAGACTTTCAGATCATTAAATGCATGCAGAAGAGCGCGATAAGGAAGGATGCACACAGCTATTGATGGTATGGTTCTATGGGCATTTTTGGAATATGGATAAAGTCTCTTATTGACACTTTTATAAGGATTATTCACCGATAAAAGAGGAAGCGGCTGTGTCAAGACGAGAAGATATAACGGAAGAAGGATGGAGGACAATTCTTCAGAATCTTTAGGAGGGAGACATTGAGTGGAGAGCTCTATGGATGGTGTCTGGAGAGATCCTTTACAGATGCGGAGACTTTAATTGGGTCCCTCTATGTAACACCCCAAACCTGGCCCATTCACTATGACCGAATTTGAAATGCCACTGCGGAACACGTTCGAAAATATTCTTACTTAAGAGTAAAAACCGTTAAAAATTTGTTTCCTTTAATAAAACATTTTCGTGACTTAAAATATTCTACGTAAGAATTTAAGTTTGTTATAAAAATACCGGATTCAAGCTTTATTATACATACTTAAGAAAATAAAGTCATTTGCAATCAACATTTAAATTGTCCATCCCTAATAGAACATGAAAATAAAGATACTTAATAAAAATACTTAAGTACTTTAATGGGCCTTCTTACAACAAACACTTAATCCAAAATACCAAAACTATAAATACTTAATTAATTAAAATATCTTCCGCATGGGCCACATCGTATCCACTCCAACCCGGTCCGATCATCATATCACCTGCGATGAAAAATATTGGGTGAGTCACACGGACTCAGTGTGTAATTAAACCACTGAATTCCACCCACATGTTATACCACAATATAACCCATATAACAAATAACAAGATAACATGTTCAGATAATATCACATACTGGGCTTGGCCCATATTCAAATCACTTATCGAGTAACAAGGTGATTAACCACATAATTTCCACATACTGGGCTTAGCCCATTTCTTATTCAAATCCACATTCACATACTGGGCTTGGCCCATTTCCACATTAATCCACATATCATATTGGGCTTGGCCCATTTTCACATATGTTCACATACAAAATCATGCAATTATGAAGCCCAACCCAGCCTAGGGTCCATCCTCTACACACCCCCGTATCCAGCCTACCATACACTAGGGGATTATCAAATCACCCTCTCCTTTTTACTCCAAAAAGGCAATCAATGTCGTCCACGTGCAGTTAAGCACAAAATCCACAACGTGACCTCAGTCAGCGCCAATCCACGGTGTAGCCGTAACTAACACCAAAACCACGATGGGACACATAGTCACTCATCAACCATGATATGGCACATAGCCGATATCAACCACGATGAGGCACAGAACTACTCATCAAGCCACGCGAACTTAATCGCAATTAATCCACAACGTGACCTCAGTCAACGTCAATCCACGATGTAGCACAAGGCTAACATCAAACCACGTACTCGAAGTACACCCGTACCTTCTTTCATATCCCACCCCATGCACATGTAACATGTATAATGACATAATGAATAAAGCATGTACATGATATTCAGGCATACATTCATATTCATAGGCATACTCACATATACGTATTAATAATCACATCTCAACAGATTTGATACTAACCTGTTTATCGACATACCCTTTAAGGGCATCCGTTTCACATAGTCACTGCACTTATTAGCACATATTTAACACATACACATATCGCATACATATCATATACCCGGAAAACGATGGGTTAATCACACACCTGACTACTAATGCGAATCCTAGATCCCGAAGATCCGATCTACCGAGCTGTATCCTTTGACCCTATATTCGGCCAACACTAGGGTTAGTCACAGGCCATATTCGGTTTTACCAACATAAATCCCGAAGGATCTGTTGCTAAATAAAAATACTCACCCTAAGTCGATTTGGTTTCCAACCAAATCTCGAACCACACACACCACTTGTAATCGGCTACACCTTGAGATCACATAATGGTTAGCCTTCGGCTTTTCCAAAATATCTAATGAATAGGGTTAAGGAGAGTTCCTTACCATAAACTTACCAAATCTATTGAAGAATAAATCCCGAAGAGAATCTATGCCTACCTAATATTCAGCCAAAGTAGGTCTAATAGGAGAAGGGAGATTTCGGCAAAAAGAATGGAGTAGATTCAGCTAGAACAAAAGGAGAGAAGAAGAAAGATTTGAATGGTATGCGGCTTGATAGTTTTAAGGAAAGACAAGAGGAGAAATAAGCTACCACAAGGTTGAAGGAATGAAGAAGAATAGGAGGAGAATCGGCAATGGAGGCAAGGAGGTTTTCGGCATCAGAAGGAAAGGAAGAAAAAGAGAATTCTTCACTCAAAATTCGGCAGCAAGCTGGACACTTCACAAAAAGACTTTGGCACCTCCTTTGCTACTTGAAAATCGACCATGAAGGTCCCTAAGCATGCTTCAATCGGCCATGCACACATTGGGAAGAAAAGAAAATTCAAAGAAGCATTTTCGGCCATGCTCTCTTTTGCCAAACTCAAGGCCGGCCATGAAGGTCCCCTAGGAGCTCCATTCGGCCATGCTCACCAAGCAAAAGAACCCATCCATTTGAAATAAAATAACTCATTATTAATCATCACCCATACACAACAATATTATTAATCCATTCTCCCATCTCTTAACACCCTCCAATAACATAAAATAATAATAAAATCATCCCATACTTTCCAGTAGCAAAATAAAATAAAAACAACTAGCCTTTAACAATTTTTGAGCCCATGCGCAGGCCACTTGCTTCCCTCCTTCACGCTAGAAAAAAAAATAAACCTCCATTGCTGCCTATAGGTTTCGAACATGGGACCTCACTGCCGCAGCCCTATACAACGCCGTTAGCCACTCGGCCAAGGTGTCTTTTGTGACATAAACTTGTCACAATTTCTTTTAAAGACTCCCTCGCTAGTTCTCTTGTCTCAACGCCGAAAATAAAAACAAAACGCCCATGCGCTTCCATCAGGACTCGAACGCGAGCCCTCGTGAAGCTCCCTTGCTGCAAGCGTCCAAGCCACTTTGCTGCTGGTTCGTTGATGTCATAATCCTGCCACGATTTATTTTAAAGCCTCCTTCAATTTAACGCCATTTTGTAAAATAAAACACGCTTATGCCGCGCCCAAGACTCGAACTCCAGACCTGTTATGGCGTTATTTCCAGGCCTTAAGTGACGCATGGAAGCCACTTTACCAAGGCCTGTTATATGCCAAACAAGCCAGAAATTTTCCTTTAAAGCCTCCTTGCCTTGCTCCCCTTTAATGCCAAAAATAAAACTCCCAAATGCGGTTCCTGCCGCTCGAACCCCTTCCCTCCTAAAGTCCCCTAGCTTCTTAGCGCCCCAAGCCACTTTGCCAATTGATTTCTTGTGTCTTAAACTCCAGAAAATTTCCTTTAAGGCCTCTTCAGCCTAATTTCCTCTTTTTAACCTAAAATTCCAAAAATTTTCCAAAGCTTCCCTTTTTGTCCTAGAGTTTTAAGAACCCTTAAAACACATCCAAACCACTCTTAAAACCTACTAACTCATGAATTATGCGCGAACGCATAACCCCTAATCTAGGATGTTACAATTCTACCCCCCTTAAAAATAATTTCGTCCTCGAAATTACTTACTAACAAATAATCGTACATTTTAACTCACCGCACTACACTTATGCTGCGCACTCTGATCTTAACAAAACTAACACATTCCTTAGATACTGTCTCAAGATTCGCATTCAAGTTCCATACACTTCGCTAGCATACAAACACGAACTATCTCATAACAATCCAGGCAATAAAGAGGTTCCAAAATTAGGGAACATACCCGCTATCTCATCTTGCATCTGAACCTTCAGCACCTCTTCTTGGGGTTCCACGTCCTTGACCTCGAGCCCTATCCATCACTTGAGGACATTTCTTAACCAAATGAGCTTTAGATCCACAACAGAAACATGCCTTACTCTTTCCCCAACATTCTCCTAAATGAGCTCTTCCACACTAGGCACATAAACGACTCCGATTCTCAGCAACTGGTACAGGTGCACGTACGGAATTCTCAATCCTTGGTCTTTTCTGAATATCTCCAAACGATGCTGACGGTCCAAAACTCCTCTTATTCCCATTCCTATCCTTCTCTCGGTTCTCTCTTACAACCCTCTTAACTTCTTCAGCTATCCGAGCTTTCTCCACTAGAATGGCAAAGTCTCTTTCTCTGTGCGGAGCAATCAACTCTCGCAACTCGTCTCGTAGCCCATCTTCGAACCGGACACACCTTTCGTAATCAGTAGCCACGATCCCTTTGGCGTACTCACTTAACCGCACAAATTCAGCTTCATACTCCGCTACCGACTTGCTTCCTTGTACCAAGTTAAGAAACGCCTTCCTTTGCGAGTCCAAGTAACTGGCTCCTACGTACTTTCCTTCAAACTTAAGCTTAAAATATTCCCAATCCAGTCGATCTGCCGGGACACCTTGCCTGACAGTGAGCCACCATCGATAAGCTTCATCTCGGAGCAACGAGACAGCACCTTTCAGCTTTTCCTCATCAGTACAGTCCAAATCATCCATGATTCTTTCGACTGCTTCCAGCCAATACTCCGCTACATTTGGAGCTACTCCCGATACTCCTCTAAAAATCTCAGCTCTGTTCGACCTAAGCCTTTCCGATACTGATTTCCGAGCTCTATTTCTCGCACTAGCTCCTGCCACACGTTCTAGCACTCGTAACATAGCCCGCGATACTGCGTCATCTTCTCCTATCTGATCTTGCTCCTCCGCGCCCACTGCTGGTGGCGGTACTTCATTTTTTGACCCATGGCCAGACCCTACCGGTGTCGATGCTGCCATTCTACCTCTGCCGCGTCCACGACGCCCACGTCCCTTAGAACTCATTTCTAGCGTCGCGATTTAATCTGATTAAAAATTTTATGCATTAGTACTTTGGTTCCACTGATTAACCGCGAACAATTTTATGAAAAGAAGTTCTAGAAGTGGTTCTTTCGATCACACAAAGTTGTAGTTCAAGTTCGCTATTCTAATTCAGAGAGTCACATTCACGTTCATAAACAGAGACATATTCATTCATCAACACATTCATTCAGTGGTATCTACCACACACATTCACTATTCAGACATTTCTGCCCGTTTCTACCCTAGGGGTATTTCTGTCATTTGCCCTACAGGGGTATTTTGGTAATAAATCGGGGTCACTTTGAAAATCTTTTAAACCAAATATATTTCAAAAACTCGGGGTAATCTTGAAAATTTGTTTTCCAAATCAGAGGTATTGCCAAAATTTTCAGGAATCGGGGTTATTTCGGTAAATTTTTTTTGAAATTTAGAGGCATTTCGGTGGTTTTGAAATTTGAGGGTATTTCAGAAATTTTGAAATCTGGGGGTACTTTGGTAATTCTTAAACCAGGGTCATTTTGGTCATTTTGCAAAACAAGGGTAATTTGGTAATTTTGCAAGTCAGGGGTATTTTAGTAAATTTCCAAATCTAGGTATCTTAACATTTTGCAAAAATAGAATTTTCTGATATTCTTGTAAAATAAGAATATTTTAATAAAAGTCGAGGGTATTTTTGAAAATCTTAAAAACTAAGGGTATTCTTGTAATTTACAACACAGGGGCATTTTTGTAATTTTGTAAATCAGAGATTTTGGAAAAACTTTCACAATAATCTTTTACTATAATTAAAAGGGTAATTTAGGGATTTAAAAACTAGGAATTTTATAAAACTGCATGGCTAGTCCCTTTCGGGTTTTAATAAATCTTATGCATGTGTTCGAGTGCACTAGCCCTAGGGTTCAACCGATCCTAGTTCACTAATCTACTAGCCCATTTATGCCCATACAGTTCACATATTCAAATCACCTCGATAGTCAGAGGTACTTACCGGTGGACTTCGGGTCGGAGGTACAGGTGCCATGCCAGAGTAAACCTGAAAAAAAGTCCATATTTTGAAAAGCCCACTTTTGAAAACTATTTTCGGGCCCAAAACCTCAAAGCCGAGTTTTGAACCGGGCTCTGATACCAAATTGTAACACCCCAAACCCGGCCCATTCACTACGACCGAATTTGAAATGCCACTGCGGAACACGTTCGAAAATATTCTTACTTAAGAGTAAAAACCGTTAAAAATTTGTTTCCTTTAATAAAACATTTTCGTGACTTAAAATATTCTACGTAAGAATTTAAGTTTGTTATAAAAATACCGGATTCAAGCTTTATTATACATACTTAAGAAAATAAAGTCATTTGCAATCAACATTTAAATTGTCCATCCCTAATAGAACATGAAAATAAAGATACTTAATAAAAATACTTAAGTACTTTAATGGGCCTTCTTACAACAAACACTTAATCCAAAATACCGAAACTATAAATACTTAATTAATTAAAATATCTTCCACATGGGCCACCTCGTATCCACTCCAACCCGGTCCGATCATCATATCACCTGCGATGAAAAATATTGGGTGAGTCACACGGACTCAGTGTGTAATTAAACCACTGAATTCCACCCACATGTTATACCACAATATAACCCATATAACAAATAACAAGATAACATGTTCAGATAATATCACATACTGGGCTTGGCTCATATTCAAATCACTTATCGAGTAACAAGGTGATTAACCACATAATTTCCACATACTGGGCTTAGCCCATTTCTTATTCAAATCCACATTCACATACTGGGCTTGGCCCATTTCCACATTAATCCACATATCATATTGGGCTTGGCCCATTTTCACATATGTTCACATGCAAAATCATGCAATTATGAAGCCCAACCCAGCCTAGGGTCCATCCTCTACACACCCCCGTATCCAGCCTACCATACACTAGGGGATTATCAAATCACCCTCTCCTTTTTACTCCAAAAAGGCAATCAATGTCGTCCACGTGCAGTTAAGCACAAAATCCACAACGCGACCTCAGTCAGCGCCAATCCACGGTGTAGCCGTAACTAACACCAAAACCACGATGGGACACATAGTCACTCATCAACCATGATATGGCACATAGCCGATATCAACCACGATGAGGCACAGAACTACTCATCAAGCCACGCGAACTTAATCGCAATTAATCCACAACGTGACCTCAGTCAACGTCAATCCACGATGTAGCACAAGGCTAACATCAAACCACGTACTCGAAGTACACCCGTACCTTCTTTCATATCCCACCCCATGCACATGTAACATGTATAATGACATAATGAATAAAGCATGTACATGATATTCAGGCATACATTCATATTCATAGGCATACTCACATATACTTATTAATAATCACATCTCAACAGATTTGATACTAACCTGTTTATCGACATACCCTTTAAGGGCATCCGTTTCACATAGTCACTGTACTTATTAGCACATATTTAACACATACACATATCGCATACATATCATATACCCGGAAAACGATGGGTTAATCACACACCTGACTACTAATGCGAATCCTAGATCCCGAAGATCCGATCTACCGAGCTGTATCCTTTGACCCTATATTCGGCCAACACTAGGGTTAGTCACAGGCCATATTCGGTTTTACCAACATAAATCCCGAAGGATCTGTCGCTAAATAAAAATACTCACCCTAAGTCGATTTGGTTTCCAACCAAATCTCGAACCACACACACCACTTGTAATCGGCTACACCTTGAGATCACATAATGGTTAGCCTTCGGCTTTTCCAAAATATCTAATGAATAGGGTTAAGGAGAGTTCCTTACCATAAACTTACCAAATCGATTGAAGAATAAATCCCGAAGAGAATCTATGCCCACCTGATATTCGGCCAAAGTAGGTCTAATAGGAGAACGGAGATTTCGGCAAAAAGAATGGAGTAGATTCAGCTAGAACAAAAGGAGAGAAGAAGAAAGATTTGAATGGTATGCGGCTTGATAGTTTTAAGGAAAGACAAGAGGAGAAATAAGCTACCACAAGGTTGAAGGAATGAAGAAGAATAGGAGGAGAATCGGCAATGGAGGCAAGGAGGTTTTCGGCATCAGAAGGAAAGGAAGAAAAAGAGAATTCTTCACTCAAAATTCGGCAGCAAGCTGGACACTTCACAAAAGGACTTTGGCACCTCCTTTGCTACTTGAAAACCGACCATGAAGGTCCCTAAGCATGCTTCAATCGGCCATGCACACATTAGGAAGAAAAGAAAATTCAAAGAAGCATTTTCGGCCATGCTCTCTTTTTCCAAACTCAAGGCCGGCCATGAAGGTCCCCTAGGAGCTCCATTCGACCATGCTCCCCAAGCAAAAGAACCCATCCATTTGAAATAAAATAACTTATTATTAATCATCAACCATACACAACAATATTATTAATCCATTCTCCCATCTCTTAACACCCTCCAATAACATAAAATAATAATAAAATCATCCCATACTTTCCAGCAGCAAAATAAAATAAAAACAACTAGCCTTTAACAATTTTTGAGCCCATGCGCAGGCCACTTGCTTCCCTCCTTCACGCCAGAAAAAAAAAATAAACCTCCATTGCTGCCTATAGGTTTCGAACATGGGACCTCACTGCCGCAGCCCTATACAGCGCCCTTAGCCACTCGGCCAAGGTGTCTTTTGTGACATAAACTTGTCACAATTTCTTTTAAAGACTCCCTCGCTAGTTCTCTTGTCTCAACGCCGAAAACAAAAACAAAACGCCCATGCGTCCAAGCGTCCTTGCTGCTGGTTCGTTGATGTCATAATCCTGCCACGATTTATTTTAAAGCCTCCTTCAATTTAACGCCATTTTGCAAAATAAAACACGCTTATGCCGCGCCCAAGACTCGAACTCCAGACCTGTTATGGCGTTATTTCCAGGCCTTAAGTGACGCATGGAAGCCACTTTACCAAGGCCTGTTATATGCCAAACAAGCCAGAAATTTTCCTTTAAAGCCTCCTTGCCTTGCTCCCCTTTAATGCCAAAAATAAAACTCCCAAATGCGATTCCTGCCGCTCGAACCCCTTCCCTCCTAAAGTCCCCTAGCTCCTTAGCGCCCCAAGCCACTTTGCCAATTGATTTCTTGTGTCTTAAACTCCAGAAAATTTCCTTTAAGGCCTCTTCAGCCTAATTTCCTCTTTTTAACCTAAAATTCCAAAAATTTTCCAAAGCTTCCCTTTTTGTCCTAGAGTTTTAAGAACCCTTAAAACACATCCAAACCACTCTTAAAGCCTACTAACTCATGAATTATGCGCGAACGCATAACCCCTAATCTAGGATGTTACACTCTACCCAGAATTTGGGGAGTCATCAGCAGCAAGACAATACCAATCTAGACAGTTCGTGCCAGCAACATATGGGTTGGATCGAAGCGAATTCTCTTATACAGGAGAAAGTTATAAGAAGAAGATTAAGGAAATTGCAAATGCTTGGAAGCAAACCCATCGGATGAAGAGGTTGACTATGGGTGAAACAGCAACTTCTGAGTATAAAGCGTGGCTAAACAAAAGAATCAACGATAATATCCCGGGACCAAGTTCAGATAATGCTCAATCTATGGAGGAATGTTTGCAATTGATACCAACAGAATTAGAAATTATAAAGCAAGATTTTGTAAAGCGGAGTTCAGAGCTCGAGAAGAAAATTGAGCAGTTGGAGGAGGAGAAGATGCTTTTGAAGTTGGATATAGAGATACAGAAATCAGAAGCAGAAAAGATAAAAAAAGGGGAAGAGCAAAGCCGAAGAAGAGCTGGACAGCCTAAATAGGGACTACAAAAAGATGCGTCTTTCAATGAGAACTGCGGGGTTAGGAAAGACTTCGGGTCAATGGCGACAAGAGTTACAAGAGGAAAGAGCTAAGACCGAGCAATGGGAAAGGAAATTCCAAGAAATGAAGGCTCAGAAGGAGATCCTAGAAAAGCAAGTGTCAGAAGGCCAAAACGGAAGAAATGAATTGAAGACTAGAGTGGCGGAGTTGGAAAGGTCCTTAAATCATTATCGAAATCGCAACTCGGTGATAGAATTAAAGGCAAGCTTGAGTAGAATCGAAGAAATAGAAAAGAAGACTGAAGAGCTAAAAGGGGCATTACGGGGTGTCAGGATTATATTAGGTACTTGAAAGAGAGTAAGGAGCAACAGAAGGAGGAGTTACATAAGGCCAGAAGCAAATTGAAAACAGGGACTATCTTATGAGAGAGGCCATAAATCAGATTCGAGAGGTGGTCGTGCACTTGCAAATTTTGGCAGCAGAGGCGGAGGTATTAAGTGTGTGGCATGAGTCACGGACACGCCAAGGACATGAGTTGGCTTCGTCACTCCGAAAGATTAGGGATCTAGGCGCTAAGGCCAAACCATATCTGTAATCTGTTTTATGTAAAGAGCTTTGTTTTCGAAGAAAGTTTCCTATAGGGAATTGAATCAGAGTTGACACCTTTTTGCATTCATACCATGTATTTGCATTGCATTACACGCAGTAGTATCATATCACCCTAATCATTCACTAAGGCTAAAATCGTATAATCAAAAAAATAGGAAAAGGAAATGTCTAAGAGCTAGAGCTATGGATGCTGAACTCAATGAAAGAATCGAAAGAATGGAAAGAATCCAGAGAGAGTTGCAAGAGCAGTTGGCCAAGTCGCAGCAAGAAGCAAGGGATGTGATGGTAAGATCCCGAGAGGAATCGCTCGAGCAAAAAGATCAAATGGCCAAACTGATGGAGATGATGGCAGCTCTGGTCAAAGGAAAAAGACCCGCGCAGAGTCCTGATATTACAGAACCCCATTCGAGAGTTAATCAGGATCCGCTCTATCCCCCAGGATTCACTCCACCCCACGTCCATGCAATGCAAAGAGGATATCCTCAAGGGGAACCGGTAGGCCTAGAGCAACGACCTGCACCACCTGATCAGGGTATGTTTGTATCGAACTCCGGAGATAATTTCGCTATCTAATAGTTCCGGATTTGGATGATCCGGTAGAAATAGCCAAGCTGAGAATGAAGGATCATGATGCTCAGGACAAGTATAAGAGTCTAGAAGAAAGACTCAAGGCGATAGAAGGTACTGGAGTCTTCTCTGTACTGAGCGCTAAAGAGCTCAGTTTGGTTCCCGATCTGATCCTGCCTCCGAAATTTAAAGTGCCAGATTTTGAAAAATACGATGGAACGAGATATCCAAAGGCGCATCTTATTATGTTTTGTCGGAAGATGGCTGGTTATGTGAATGAAGACAAATTTTTAATACATTGTTTTCAAGATAGCTTGATCGGATCAGCCCTCCGATGGTATAATCAACTCAACAGAGAGGATCCAATCATGGAAGGACCTAGCATCAGCATTTTGTGAACAGTACAAGCATGTCTCCGATATGGCGCCTGATCGACTAACGCTGCAGATGATGGAAAAGAAGCCAATAGAGACTTTTAGACAATACGCTCAAAGGTGGAGGGATATCTCGGCCCAAGTAGAACCCTCACTGACTAAAACTGAGATAACGGTCCTCTTTATCAACACTTTGAAAGCGCCATTTTATGACAAGCTGGTGGGAAACGCCACAAAAGACTTCACCGATATCGTAATGTCTGGGGAACTCATTGAGAATGCCATAAAGAGTGGAAAAATAGATGCGAGAGGAAGTGTCAAAAGGTCAAGCTCGAGAAATATGGAAAATGAAGTGAACAACTTGAGCAAGCGTTCCAAGTCAGTCTCTGCAGGTCAACCGAGGGCTGTGACCACTGGTCATCATGGATCATCAAGTCAAGAATCCAATGTAAAGTGTCTCCAATTTACACCAATTCTAATGACATATGGGGAGTTATATCAAAGCTTGTTTGATACACATAGGGTGGCTCCTCACTACATGAAACCAGTGCAACCCCCATACCCCAAATGGAATGATTCGAATGCTCAATGCGAGTATCACGCGGGAATAATGGGTCACTCAACCGATAACTGCATCGCATTTAAGAAATTGGTGGAGAGGCTTATTAAAATAGGGGTTTTGAAGTTCGATGAGTCGACCGGAGAAATAATTTGCGATAATTGAAGGAGGGGGCGAGAGAGTCTCGATTTCTTAAAGAAGTTATCAGAAGCCTACAAATCGAGAAGTCAGAACGCCAATGACAACATTCGAAGGAAAACGGGGGCATAAAGCTTTCCGAAGTCTTACACACTTGGGAGTGTTTTGAACAATAAGACCATAAAGCTCTCCGAAGCCTTACACACTTGGGAGTGTTTTGAACAATAGGACTATGGAAGAAACCTGCATTTTTAGTTAATCTGGAGTAATATTCAAAACATGCTTGTTACTTTAAGCCTAGAGGCAACAAGAGTCCTTTCGTGAAATGGGCTTGTTTCCAGAATTGTTATTTTAATAAAATGCATCTTTATTTTCACTCCTCGCATTTCATACTCTACATTGTTTCATTTTCATATCATACTTTTAATTTTCTACCTTCATGCCTACAATGGGTCCCCCCAGATACCAATAACATGAGCGACGCTGTTACCGACTTTCTTTTTAACGAGATATGTGTCTAAAGGGATTGGAAGACTGGGGAGATGACAGAGGTCACAGCTTATTTCCTAAATTGTCAAGAATGGTAGATCCCATCTTACAAAGTGTCAGCAAACACTACAAGGGAGATGAAGGTGGAAGCTTAGCTTGCCGCAGGAACAAGGCAAGGAATCATGGAGTTATCTCCAAGAGTTCAAAGATATTTTTGTATGATCACGTTAAGACACGTCGGGACTACTAAGGCACGAGTATGCTGTCAAAGCTAAGAAAGTCACAGAAAAAGTCCATAAGGACACATGCTGATGGTTCTACCCTGACTGAGCCAATCAAGAGGTTCGAGCTACTGGTCTACCCAGAAAGGGAAATTGCATCAAACGCCAAATCGAGGAGGACAGAACTTATGTGCCTCTTCCTTTTTCTACACGTGGGGCATGGACGTTATCAAGCCAATCTCCTCGAAAGCTTCTGGTTCGCATCGATTCATTTTTTTGGGGTGTCGATCTCTTCACTAAGAGGGTGAGGGTCGCTTCATATGCCAATATTACAAAGTCGATAGTTATTAGACCAAAAAGAGAAAAAAGAAAAAATATTAACAAAAAGGCCAAAAAATCATATTTAACCACACAATGTCAAAAGTTTACGGTCTTTTCAAAGATCAAGTTCTACGTCATAGTGTAAAAAAAACGGGGGGGGGGGAACAAAACAAAGATTGTTAGGAAGATGACCTAAACTTGTGAATGTTGGCATACAGAAGTTATGTTTACCCTTTTATGCTCACTAAACTTCGACCAGGACCTCTGCCGGGACAATGCTTTCCTCATTAGGTTTTGCCTAGTGAAGTCAAAATCCTCTTTTCCCTAGGCACAGGCCGAGCCAAATTGGATGAGGTGGAATGGATCCAATCCCGATGTGATCAAGTGAATTTGAAAAGAAAATATTGAGAGATATCTGTCACGATCAGATGAAGCGAGTTTACAACAAAAAGAATCGCCTTAGAAAATTTCATGATAGGGCTTTGAAAGAAAATTTCTCTCACGCAAAAGAGACTTCAGAAGAAAGTAAATGTCAAACTAGGAAGGACCTCATGCAGCAAAGAAGGTCTGTTCTATGGAAGCATGGATATTGACAGAGATGGGTGGCAAGGACCTGTCTAATTCGATGAATTCAGATTCGACCTAAAAAGGGGGAATCAAAAAATAAAAATAAAAAACAAAAAAATTCTCATCAAAAAAGAAGAAAGAAAAAGGAGAGGCCAAAGGCGAAAACCCGCAAAGGGCGCTTTGAGACCAATGTGGGTTTGAGTTGAAAACCCGAAAAGGGTAGCTCAAATTTTGATAAAAAATGGGGCATACAGTAGTCTTGCTACGCTTGAAGTAACAATGAAGAGAAATGTTACGCCTTGGGGCAACGGCAAATTACTTCGGATCCCTAAACACATATTGAGTTTAAAATGGTCCTCAAGAAGTTTGAACAGAGAAGTTCAAGCTGCGATATCTGGGGCACCTAGTTTCCATTTTACCCATTTTTAGTCTGCTATCTTTGTCTTTTCAAAACACACTCTAAATAAACTTGCTTCTTCATTGCATTTGCTAGCTTTGATGAACTGGTTTGTTTCGAACTATGCTCCCAATAAATTTCCATTTCATCCATCATTATGGTCCTTTTTTGAGCATTTTGCATTGAAATAACGATTATTGGACTAATAATACTTTCATGAAAGGAGTTTCGCATATTACTCTGGAAACCTCTAAACAATACAGGAGTCTGAAACAGGATTATTGCTTAAGATTCACCAAGCTTAAGAGTTGGAAATATCTGAGTCCAAATTAAGGTTATCACTCGGATTTTTGTCAAAAATGGTGATTGAACAAAATGACAAAGTACCGCGTCAGTGACACAATCCTGACGGAAAATGGGCATTGTTAACCCAAGTACAAAACCAGAATCATTCTCGAAACGAAATGATATTCTGCATTCATGCGAGCATCACGCATATACATCTGGTTGGGTCACCTAAAGAGTGATCGTTAGAAGGAAGCTGATACAGATCCTGTACCTTTGAATAACAAGAGGGTGGGTTGAAGAAGAGACAAATCCTATGTTTTAGAGTCGCAGTGGGATGAATGGAGGATATTCAAATCCTATACCCCCAGGTCACAATGAGATGAACCCTGAAGCTACAGCGGGACAAAAAGGTGATATACGAGAAACGCAGATTACTTCCGAGGTTTGAGGACGGTTACAAAACCTGAAGCAATGAATACAGGTCATCATGAAAGTCGTGACGAAAAAAGAGATACATGGCAAACAAACCAAGGGCGCATGGCATAATCATGTAGGCATAAAAGCATTTAAGACAAACACGTGCATATCATGATAACATCACGCATGACACATACAGGTACGCCAGTAAAGCAAGAAGTTTTGACGATAACTGTACCGAACCAAGGAGAAAGAAGACATCCGAGTTCTACCAGATGATACGTTTCAATTGCTGTTTTTCAAAATATCAACTCATAATGCGAAAAGTGAGTTGGGCCTCGGGATACCATGCCGAGGTATCTTTAATTTCTGTTTTTCAATTTCTGTTAAAACCAACTCATAATGCAAAAAGTGAGTTAGGACTCGGGTTACGCACGCTGAGGTATCTTTAATTTCTGTTTTTCAATTTCTGTTAAAATCAACTCATAATGCGAAAAGTGAGTTGGGCCTCGAGTTACGCACGCTGAGGTATCTTTAATTTCTGTTTTTCAATTTCTGTTAAAACTAACTCATAATGCGAAAAGAGAGTTGGGCCTCGGGTTACGCACGCTGAGGTATCTTTAATTTTTGTTTTTCAATTTCTATTAAAACCAACTCATAATGCGAAAAGTGAGTTGGGCCTCGGGTTACGCACGCTGAGGTATCTTTAATTTCTATTTTTCAATTTCTGTTAAAAGCAGATCTCGCATTCCTAAGTGAAGCAGATCAAAGACAGCAGATTTGGCCTTCCTAAGCGAAGCAGATCGAGCATAGTAGATCTTGCCTTCCCGAGCGAAGCTGATCGATGATAACAGATCTTGCCTTCCTAAGCGAAGCAGATCGAGCATAACAGATCTTGCCTTCCTGAGTGAAGTTGATCGATGATAGCAGATCTTGCCTTCCTAAGCGAAGCGGATCGAGCATAACAGATCTTGCCTTCCTAAACGAAGCTGATCGAAGATAACAGATCTTGCCTTCCTAAGCGAAGCTGGTCGAAAATAACAGATCTTGCCTTCCTAAACGAAGCTGATCGAAGATAACAGATCTTGCCTTCCTAAGCGAAGCTGATCGAAAATAACAGATCTTGCCTTCATAAATGAAGCAGATCGAAGATAGCAGATCTTGCCTTCCTGAGCGAAGCTGATCGAAGATAACAGATCTTGCCTTCCTAAGCGAAGCTGATCGAAGATAACAGATTTTTCCTTCCTAAGTGAAGCTGATCGAAGATAACAGATCTTGCCTTCCTAAACGAAGCAGATCGAAGATAGCAGATCTTGCCTTCTTAAGTGAAGCAGATCAAAGATAACAGATCTTGCCTTCTTAAGCGAAGCAGACCAAGGTATTTTTAATTTTGGTTTCTGTTAAAATCAACTCATAATACAAGAGGTAAGTTGAGCCTCGGGGCACGCTGAGGTATTTCTAATTTCTGCGTTTCAATTTCTGTTTGCAAAAATCAACTCCTCAGGTCGCACGCTGAGGTACTTTTAATTTCTATTTTTCAATTTCTGTTTTTCAAAAAAAAAAAGGGGGTCAACTCATATTGTGAGAATAAAGGAGTAGTTTGAAAAGTTCAGATTTCATCGAAGTCCCAGTGGAGCAATTAGCAGATCGAAGCTACAAATCCCTTCTTCTTGAGTTTGCAATGAGGATCAATCCGCATTTCTTTGAAGTTTCAGCAGAGAAGATTGAGTAAAGAAGACTGGGCGAAAGCAAATTACACCACCACGCGCGTCGGTTCCCATGCCCACAGCCATTATGCACACCGGCCAACAACTCTCACACGCCCGCACGCCTCGCCCGTGCCCTGCAAAAACGAATGACAAACAAAGAAACAGAGGCAACAGGAACCAAGAAGTATGGAACAAATAGTAGAATAACAAAAACAGATAGTGTATTTCGGCTATAAAGCCATTAAAAATTGATGTAAAAAGGGCTTTTTCCCCCTTTTTTTGATTGATATAGGCAAAAATAGATTTTTAAAAGCGAACACAAGAGGGAAGATCAAAGTAGAGGTATTTTCGATCGTTTTCAGTCCACTGGCTTCCAATATACTACATATACGTAGAGAAACAAAAAAAATAAAAACTTTTTACCTTTCCGCGACGATCGAAGTCCCGGATACGAAGCGTTTCGAGGTCGTCTTTCATTTTTTGTAGGGATTTAGAGGGTTTTGGGGGCAGATTCAGGTTTGAAGGACTTCTTAGAGATCGATGTAGCCCTCTTAATGCTCCGACCACCATATACGGTGGCAGAACACGGTGGCCCGATGGTTGAAATTGAGGGCCAAAGAGAAAACCGAACCTTTTTTTGTGTTTTTTAAAAAAATCGGATAGCAAATGTTTTTAAAATAGATTTTTTTCCTTTTATAGACTAAGGGACACGACGTCGTTTAAGGCTAGCTGCAATAGCTTAAAAACGGTGTCGTTTTAAAGCGGATCGAGTTGACCCGACCCGTACCCAAAGGGGATCAGCGTGTTTTCATCGGAGGGGCTAATTGCACTTTTAACCCCTCCGCATTTCTATAGGTTTGAAATCAGTTTTTTTAGTATTTTTCATCGAACCCCGGTAATTTACGTAGTTTGCAATTCGGCCTCCGCCCCTGCTGCGCGTTTTAAAAGGATGGGCTATTGCCCATTTTGGTCCCTGATATTGTCTACGTGTTTCAAATAAGTCCTCTCCTTTTATTTTTATTACAGAATTGCCCTAGCAACTTGTTTTCAATGCGATTTTAGTCCTTCTTCGCCTACATTGACCATTTTGCTATTAAATTAACTACTTTTAATATTATTATATTATCATTGTTATTACTATTTCACTACTAGTATTACATGCATTATTATTATTATCACTATTACTATTATTATTATTATTATTATTATTATTATTATTATTATTATTATTATTATTATTATTATTAACATAGCTTTGTTTTAATGTTTTTTCTCTTATCCTTTATATTCTGTTTTATTGCATCTTTTATTATGTTTTGTTATTTCTCGTTTTCGTCATTCCGTGTAGATTGACAGCTTTGAATCGCAATCCGACATTTTATTTTGTTTTGTTAAAATTCATAAAAAAAAGAGGGTTTCACGAAGGCAATATTCGGGTGTTTAGAAGTACGGAAAATTACATCCTAACGTGTTGGGTGTCGATCTTTCGTTCGACTGAATACTCAAATACCCTTTTCTTTTACATGTTTTGAAGATCAAAGATGATCTCGATGTCAGAGTATAAAGGTGTTATATCCTAACGTGTTGGGTATGATACTTTCATTCCTTTGAAACGAGTTAATCTTGAGATTCAATCCCAATTTAACGAATTCTTTTTTTAAATTTTTACCCTAGATGTTTTCAAGTTTTCCACATTAGGACACTGGTCAATCAATTTGGTACCAACTTTGGGCGTTGCAAGGGTGCTAATCCTTCCTTGCACGTAACCAACTCCCGAACCCGTTTTCTCAAATCTCGTAGACCAAAATTATTTTAATAAATCAAAATGTTTTATTAAAATAATCCATCTCAAGGTGACCCGATCACACCTCGAATAAAAGATCGGTGGCGACTCCCTATTTTAAAAAAGTCGATCCTCGTTTTTTTTAAAAAATGGTTACGACAGTAATTATTACATTTTCCTTCACGAAAAGTCTATTACTATCAAATAGTAATTAAGTCATTTATCACAAAGACAAAAGACATGTGGCCACATTAACTTTTCATCTATCATGTAATGCCGATGAGAAGATATCATTTACCCATTAGTTGAGCTATAAATTTCGCTATTGTGAATGATGCTACATACTACATAAGTCATATACCTAATACACCTAACTTTCGATTCCTTATCTATTTGAACTCTAGCTTTTACTTAAATCAAAGTATATAAGTCACACATACATAGTCCATCATCCACTAAAGATTAAAGTATGTCACACTATGAACTTCACAAGTGAATAAATCCATAAACAAAACTAGGATTTGTTCTACTTGAGTCCTATCTGATGTATTGTATGTCCAGTCAATCACATCTATGTCTCTATCTTCTGGGACTCATCCACTCCGATACTCAAGACAAATCATCTCCTCAATTGCACTTGATAGATATCATATTAGTTTTTCAATTGGTTTGCTCATTTTCGATTAGACTAAGGACGTGTTTAGGTTCATCTACTAATACAATTTTTCTTTCCATATTATGATCCGACCACGTAATGTCACTTGGTATTAGTTAAATGTTAGATAACCATTTAGCCAATATTTGCTTCTATTTTGTTTTGTATGCAAAAACCATTGAGGACAATATACAAAAGGTATTAATTTAATTTATAGATAGTATTATTAAATCATTTGTTTGAAAATAACAAGTATACAAAACGAATATGCTAAACTTAGGGCACCAGATCGAACACAACCGGCGTATCTAGCTAGGAGGTAATGGCTCGATCGGGGTCAACACTAACGTTTAACTTAAAGGCTTGAAAGTATGAGAGAGATAGGTGTCATACCTAAGATTTTTGTTGCTAGATAAGAGAAGATAGACAATCTTGACAATGTTAAGGAAAATTATTGAGGCGAGATTAAGGCGATGGTTTGTACGAAAGCAATGTCACATCTAATAATCCAAGTTACAAAATATGAAATGCTTGTTTTAAGAGACACTATCTAAGTAAAAAATAAGGTGGAGGATCTTATTGTGCAAGTCAAGGTCACCTACATAGTTGTAAGGGTTGATAAGGTCGTAAGGGAATAAGCCATAGTTGTTACCATCGCCCTCATTTGGAATGGGAAGATGTCTTGCAAGGGAAGAGATAAAGATATCAACCTCTTTACCCATAATATAAGAAGTGATGGAAACGACGGTTCGACCAACGTTACCATAGGTAAACTTAGCGTTAGAGTCAAAGGCTCTAACAAGGTTTTCGTAGCAAACACCCCTAACATATTTTAATAATTTTATAAAAGTAAAATAATTTAAAAAACTTTTGATATATATTAATTCTAATCTGATGTCCTTAAAAGTTATTTTATATTCTCACCTAACCGCTATAGCTGTGTTTGAATCCAAACACACACTCCATCACTGTTTCTAATCTCACCGCCACTATTATTTTTAACCTCACTGAAAGTAAACACACTGTCTATCTAAACTAAGCCTCAGTGTCTTAGAAATAATTGGCTAGGGAAAGGGTCGAGTTTGTACTAGAGGATTCACCCCTAGCACGCTTCGTAGCGGGACGTTTGGTAGAGATACGGGGAGGCATGATAGACTAAAAGGTCAGCAAGGGTAAAGGGGACAGATAAGGTAGGTACTTTCAAAAGAGAGCATATACAAGCAATTTATATCCCCAATAGCAGCAGTTTTGATGCAAATGGTATGATTTAAAAATTAAATAAATAAAAAAAACTATGCAATAGTACGAGGGTGTTAAAAAAATATGAAAGTGTATATATATACCAATTTAGCTTGTAAAAGACCGTGTATATATATAATATAGGTAGAATACATATATATAGGAAAAATATACTTATACAAAGTACATATAGTAAAAAGAATTAATAGATAGACTAAGTAAATAAGTAGAAAAAATGAAGTAAAGTATATAATATATATAATAATTTATTTCTTTATAAAATAGACATATATGATTGTAATTAAAAAGTATATAGATATAATATATATGACAGAAAAATATTTAGATAAGTTTATAAAATATATATTGATATAACAGTAAATATAATTTTATATATAATAGATAGGTGTATAGGTATGGATATATAAACAAAATATGTAAACATACGAAATACATAAAAACATATAGTAACTAAGGTTTTCTAAAATTAACATCATTGAGAAATATATATGAAAAAAAAAAAATTAAAAATAGAAGATAGAGTTTACCTTTAAACAATTTAGGAAAATGAATGAAAAAGTTAAAGTTAATCGGTTGAAAGATAGGATTATTGAAGAAGTTTAAGTAAAAAATAAGAGGAATGTGGAGTAAAGAAGCATAGAGATCGACGGTGAAGAATGAAAAAATACTGGTTTGAAGTTTGGATCAAAATTTAATCATTCAACTATTGGTAGTTATATCATTATGAAATATTCTAATTAAGATTTTTAGAATTCGACTTTTGGTCGAAGTAATCAATCCATGTGTTCGTTAATTTGATTAGATCGTTTAATTCAATTAAATAACACATTAAAAATAAAAAAAAATAGTTTAAGCGTCCAGTTGTCAGGTCAACTAATCTAACGGCTTTCTCTAAACCAGTACTCTTATCAATTTCAGTCTAATTGGTACGATCAAATGGTTCGGTCCAGTTCAAGTTTTATGATTTTTTTATAATTTTTATAAGTTTTTATAAAATTTTAAATATGTTTTATTAATTTTATAAAATTCTTCATAATTTATTAAATTTTTTAATATTTTTATAATTTTTATAAGTTTATATCAATTTTTAATATTTTTTTAAGTTTTAATAATTTTTATATTTTTATAAGTTTAAATTTTTTTTATATTTTTATGAATTTTAAATCATTTTTATTAGAAAATATTAGATTAAACTAAAATATGTAACATGTCACCATTTGATTGGCCCGTCAATTTATTTTAACAGTCAACGTGATCAACCACGGATTCCGTTAACGTGTGGCTTTCATTGATTATTTTAGTTAATGGTAGGGACTAAATTAGGTGCGAATTTAATACAGTTGCTTAATCCATTTTTTGCTTTTTCTTTAAGAGCTTTTTTGACATATAAGTTTTTTTTTTTACTTCATATGTCACACCAATAAATATAACAAAAAAATTAACCTTATTAACAATTAAACTTGAATTTATCTAAAACTAAATTCCTGAAAGAAAATATAAACACAAAACTTAAAAAGACTATGAATTTATATTGGAAACGACAAACTATCGTATCTTGGGTTCACTGCCAGAAGCTGAAAGACCAAAGCCTTAAATTTGTCTTCATTTCATGTTAGAAAACAAATTAATGGCTTTGAATGGGCAAACCTCATCTCTACTTATAGCCTTCTTCAATGTCCAACTTTCCTTCCAAAAGAGAAAGTGGAAAACAATGAAGAAACAACCCCCATTCAACTCTTTAAATTCTGCTTTACTTTTTATTCTTTCGCAAAGTATTGAATCTCAAAATTGCAAGCCTAATGGCAAGATAAGAGCCAAGAAGCCTCCATCAACCCAATGCACCATTGAAGACGACCCCAAATTGTTGCAAAGAAGGCAAGTTTTACACTATATATAAATGTTTGCCCCCAGTTTCTAACCATACGAAAGCAACGTTGACGCTCGACAGCTTCCAAGCCCGCGGAGATGGCAGTGCCCCTTTGAAATGCGACAACCGGTACCATTCTAGTGATAAGCCCGGTGGTGGGGTTTTCAATAGGATGGCTTGATAAGAAAGAAAGGTGTTTCAAGTATATCGATATAAATGACAATGGAAAGGTCGTTAAGGTTAAGGTTGTCGATGAATGTGATTCGACAGTTGGGTGCGATACCAAGCATGGTTATTTTCCTCCTTGTTGTAACAACATTGTAGTTGCCTCTAAAGTGGTTTGGAAGGCTTTGGATGTGCCTTTAAACCAGAAAGGTGAAATGGATATATATTGGACTAATACAGAATAAGTGTCAAATATAAATATATGTTTGATACGAGTACATTCTTATATTAAAAATGTGAGTTAATATTATTATTACGAATGTATTTGAAACAATATGATTCCTTCTTTTACCTTTTTTTTTAAAAAAAAAATTCTTTCAAAGTATTGATAAATATAGGGTTAATATACTATTTGATACTTGAATTTGGTTTCAATGTTCAATTTGATATTTAAGTTTTTTTTTTTTGTCTCAATTTGGTACTTGAGTTTGGCTTCATCCTTCAGTTTGGTACCCAAGACTTTTTTCAATATGATACTTGAGTTTTTCTTTGTCCTATTTAAGTATATGAGTTTAGCTTTAATGTTCAATTTAGTACTTGAGTTATTTTTCCTATTCCAATTAAATAACTATGTTTTTTTACTAAAGCACGTGCCAAGTATTCATTGGGCGACATGATACATTTTAGCATGAATACCAAATCGAATATTAAAGCTAAATTCAAGTACCAAATGAGAATATAAAAAAAACTTAAAGTATTATGTCTACATTTGAACCATCATTAAAGTTTTATATATATAATTATACAAAATTTATATATCAAACTGCACATTAAATCAAAATTCATGTATCCTTTTAATATTTATCTTTCTTATATTAATTTATCAGTGTAACAATAATTATTTAATATTTATGCTTCATATTTTTAATATCACATGAATATAATTCTTCACTTTTCACTTTTACAAGAAAAAAAAAAAAAAAAAAAAGAAGCTTTCAAATCCACTGACTTGAGTAAGGACATTGTAACCTACATTGTAATCTGTCAATGGAATTGTATTATCATTATTTAATTTTAGATATTTAATTCATTATTTAAAATTTTAAGCATTTTACGATACTTTAAATCTTGGGATGATAATTAGATTTGGCACATGGGAATGACAATCAGATTTATAGACAGAAATCACACATTTGCAGGGGAAGCCAGAAAATTTTTAGGGGTTAAATAAAATTTTAATTTTTTTATAATTTAAATCTTTATAATTTTTAAAAAATTAAATAATATTTTTAGAATTTTAAAGAGGACAAAGTACTATTTTACCTTTATTAATTTAAAATTTTAAACTTTTTTAAAGAACTTAAATAATATTTTTTTCATTTTAAGAGAAGGTCAGACTCCTACCAACCCTTAAATTTGCCTCTGCACATGAAACGATTTATTTTTTTATTTGACTTTTTTGTTTGGATCATTTTCATCTTCAACCTTCAAATACTAGTTAAATTATTCTTTTCACAAAAAAACTAATTAAACTGTTAAAATTTGAATGACATTAACATGAAAACTCACATGATATTCTACGTATACTTCACTATTACATGAATAATTTTCTAAAATTTTATTTTTTTAAAAAAATTGTTACAATTTTTATTAATTTTTATGAATTAACAATTTGGTCAGTTTTTCTATCCAAAAGAAAACAATTTGTCTAAAATTTGAAAGTTGAGGCTAAAATGATAAATAATAATAATAATAAAGGTCAAAGTGAAAAAATGAGTAAACATTAACGGCTAAATTTATCATTACACCATTTTTTATATCAAAAGGGGTAATTTCACTCTCACAAATTCTAATTTGTAGCATAGGCCATATTACAATATAGACAGTAGAACTAAGTAAGCCTTCATTTTGATTAAATGTAATGGCAAAAGAATGGTATTGTAAAAATCTTTAAGTAACTTGCATCGTCAATGAAAAAAAACGTTGATATATTACAGACTACACGATGGCGGAAGACAAAAATGGCTTGCGATGATCGAACGAGGGTAATTCAGACATCTGAGGGCAATAAGATCAACTTACCAGAACAAACAATTCTGACACCTTTCCATGTTAATAAAATCTGTGTTTTGTCAATTAAGCTAATCATCGTCCGATGGCAAAGTTGGACTTTTAGAGCAGGCATCTATCTGATGAAGTTCCAACATCTTTGTCTCCGGATTGCATAGCCCTGAATGACAAGAGTAAGATTAGAACAGTGTCTGGAGATTTCGAAGCCATTGTCGCAACTTAGAAGGCTAAATACAAGTTGAAACTGGCCTAGTTTTCTATCGAGAGCTGTTCTTTAATGGTTATTTTAAAATCATTACGAGGTCAATAAAGAGTGTTTTAAGGGGAAATGATCTAAGGTAGTACCACATTTGTGGACTTTGTGGAACTCTACCAAGTTCATATCACCTACAATCTTAGATCCTATGGTGACTGATGAAGAAATACATTTTAATGTCCCTCTCCCTTTTAATTGGTTGTGAAATCCATAGAAATAAACCGTGGTCGGCAAGCTTAGAATGCTTATTACTGGTGGCACAAGGTTGTAAGCTTTAAATGGAACCCAACCTGAACATTTGGGGATATCCCAGACAGCAACAGATGATTGCGTACACTCTGGCTCACATAATGCTCGATTATCCTCATGGTTGACATTCATTGCAAGCATCCATGCACCAATGGTCACATCCTCATTACTGAACATCCGAAAACTGTTCATACAAAATGGGAAAAAATCATAATATATCAGAGATATAAAAAAGTAATAGATGAAGGATCAATAATAACATTACTTAATATAATGTTATGAAATGAACTTCCAAGAGAAAGAATCATCTTATGTTTCCATTTAGAACCAACCCTCCATCCCCCCTGACCTCCTCAATCAAGGACAACGGAATTGGGAAATGATAAAAAGCTTGATCAGCATTCATTATTTATAAGTTCAAAACAAGGCCGGTGCTGAGCCCATGGCCCAATAGTTCAAAACAAGATTTCAAACATTTGAGTCACATATTAAGCTAAGCTTACAGAGTTCAATACAAGATTGAAATTAGGAAATGTTTGGGATGCAAAACCAACATTGTGGCAAGTCAAAATCTATGACCCAAATATAGACAAGACGCCAACAAGACACATAAAGAACAGAGGGAACCGATTTAACAGATAACTATGGATTAGATATGAAATTATTAAGAGTACCTGTCGTTTCTTAGAGCAACCAAACTTGCAACAACATCAGCTGAAAGAGCATATATTGGACCGTAGGCGTGAAGAAAGTACTCCTTGCCTAGGAGAAAGGATAATGGCTCATACCTGCACGCATTTAGTCAAATAATGCAATAAGATAAATCTTGTACAACATAATTCACAAAAGAAAACTATGATGAACTTTTCAAAACCTTCAAATTATATCCTCGCACCCTTTATGTACGCATACAAGAGACAAAACATAAATGCAAAATCCTACAGATGAATTAGAACATTATACACTACACATTTGTTCGCCAACAAAAGAAAACTATGGTTTTGTATGATCCTTACAAATGATCATGCAATTATAACCAATAGACGTTAATGATTTCCTGAGTTTTCCTTAAAATTTGGTGATGTCAATAGATGTCATTAAACTCTTTCCATTCACCTCCTAAATCAAATTGCCAATATCAACCAAAGACCAAAAAGAAAGAAAAAAAAAACACTATATTTCTTCCATCAATTTACAGCAGAAGCACTCCCATCAACAAACCAGAAATGCTCACCAAAAATATGAACAGAAAAGGCAGTTAAAACAAATTTCTAAACCATAGATTAATATAGTAAATACTATAACAATACTAACCATTTTAGCTTAGGATCGGTGAATACCGGACCCTTTTTCATGCAACCAAGGTAAGTCTGAGAGTGAGAACGTTCTTTTACTAGTAAAAGTGATAGCCGATCTGCAAATCAACAGTACAACATTTTTATCTAGCAACATAAGTGCAGAATGAAGGTCAGAAAACCATTCAACTCATGCATAAAAGAGTTAATAAATCAAGTCACCTGGCCTCAAATATATATCATCATCAGCTTTGACGTAAAACTCTGAATCAAAGAGTGCATACGCAGCTTTAAAGAATGCTAACCTGAAGCAGACATTCTAAATTAAGGGATCTTTCAATTGAATAACATGGCCAATTGAAAACTAAAATATCCGAAAAAAGAACTTACGTTTTGTACGGGAGCTTACTATACTCCTCCTCAATATCTAACAAAAGGAAATCATCATATTCTGCTACTTCTTTTTTCAGCTCTGCCATCTTTGATTTATCATTTGTTCTACCAATTACAAACCTAAAAGCTAATCCAGTTGCTTCTTCCAATCTGAAAAATAAAAATTAAATCGTATTTAAAATGTAAAGTGAATTCAAACGGACCTTAATCGTTCTATACTAAAACAAATTACCGGTAAACAAATATACCGTTGAAGGCCTTGACGATCAGAAGGCATCCACGTCTTTCTCAAAGACTGTCTCCGACCAGTGGAGCCAAACCCGGTTTGGATCCCAACGAAGCCCATTATTTTATGCCTCTTAGTCCCATCATCATCACCAGCAGCGGAAAGACCGTTGTTGCCATGACCAGTTTTGTCCCAAATGACACGGACGGATCTAGGGTCGGAGTTCCGGCAACGGTAACCGGATCCACCGGAGGAAAGGAAAGAAGAGAGGGCAAAGAGAAAAGAGACAATGGCGAAGGTGAGGAGGAAGGCGAAGATGAGGAGAGTAGATCTGGTGTGAGGCGTTGCCGGCGGCGAAGTGCGCGCGTGGAAGAACTTGGGAGAGGATGGCATAACTGTGAATTTAAAGGGAAGGGAGGGAGCGATTTGGGGAGTGATTAGAACTTAGGAGAGAAGGCAAGACTCCCTACTCATTTGAAGTGGAAGGCAAGTCAAATTAGACACAAAGAGAGTGACACCCTTCTGGCTTTTAACTATCAAAATGGAGTTGCTGCTTTCCTTTTAATCTTTTGGGTTAATTCTATCAATTATCTTTAAACTATGACTTCAATTTTAATTTGGTCCTTAATTTTAAGATTCAATTGGAAAGTTTTGAAATTTGGGAACCTTAAAATTTAATCTACAGTTTAAGTGTGGTGATGATGTTAACCTTTTTTTTTTTCAGTTCTTTTAATTCATTGATTGCGAGGTTAAGCAAATGGGATTAATCTATCTCGACTCAGGTCATTTACATTTTCATTTTAGTCATTTAAAAAAATTAATTTAATCACAATTTTTCTTTAAATCCGAGTCAAATTTTGATAAAAAATTATATTTAAAGTTGATGCCTCTTTTCATTCTTAACTGTTGTTAATTTAGAGCTTAGGTGATCATTAATAGGGGTGATCAAATTGAAAAAAAGAACTTATGTATCATTTTTAATCTAATAAGTTTAAATTATTGGTCCAAAAACATAATATATATTTTATAATTAAATTTAAATAAATTTATTAAATTGTAATTCAACCTAGTGAAATTAAATCTGTCCATGAGTCCACTTCACTCAACTTGAATTTAATTTAAATAATAATTTTAAAATTTAAATTTAATTATAAAATATATATTATTAATATAAAAATATTTTTAATATTTTATTTTTTTTAACAATAAAAGGGATTTTTGAAATGGACGGCTAAACTTGAGCTAGAAATTATTTTTTTAAAAATCAAACCATAGTCCCATTCAACTTCACCTATGGACGTACTCAACTTATAAAAGACTTTATCCAGAATCCGATTTAAGGGAGATAGATTACTTCAAATTGATTTATGTTTTATTTCTGGTTTAATGGATTGGACGAATGAAAATGATTTTAATATTTCAGATTGGTTTTTTTATTTTTAAATTATATTAGTGATTAAATTATGTGTAAGTTTTCGTTTTTGGTCATTTAATTAAAAAAGAGTTACAATTTGGTTATTAAACTATTCGAAAATTATCATTTAAGTCATTGAACTATTCGAAAGACTTTATTTAAGTGGTTGTGTTGTTAAGTTTCTTTTAGAAAAAAGTTTTGCCAGCGGGCTCTAAGCGATGATTCAACAATCGATACAATAGATAAATACCCATCAATGAGTAGAAAACGTACCTTAAATCCAAGTCGATCTGATAGTCAATGTCGGAGATCAAAGAAAAACGTTATTTGAATTTTGTTTCGTAGATTTATGACGCCCAAAGTTGTTTATTAAAAACAAGTGAACTACAGAAGAGAATGAGAAAGAGAGCTTTTGACTGGCGCAATTAGTGTAAAAAAAATTAAGCCATATAATATCGATTTTAATAACCTATAGTGACTTAAATGAAAATTTTTGAATAATTCAATGACTAAATTGTAATTTTTAATTAAGTGACCAAAACAAAAATTTACTCGTAGTTTGGTAACTAATGATATAGTTTATTATATATATAATACGGCATATAATCCATTCTAACCATAAACTAATGTACCATATAACAAATACCTCATCCAACCATCGCCAAAACGTCCATAATAGCAGTTCATAACATCATAAAATATCAAAATATCAAGACCAGTGTCCATAAAATCTAAAGCAATAAAGTCATGAAGAAATCCCAAGTATCATGGCAAAAACCAGCAAAAAAGTCTACAACATTGTCTTTATTTCCCCAAAATTTAAACGAATAAATAAGCTCCTACGAAATAATGCTAAAATCTTGCTTGGATCACTCCCTCGAACCACACCGCTCACACCGGAGCTTAACAAGTTCAGTGAATGATCAGAATAACTATCATAAAAACATGTCATCATGCATTAACGAAGCAACCATTAGCACATTTTCAATATTTTCGACTTTAGTGTCATATTATACTTATTCATGCATTATTCATTAGTTCGTTTACATAATAATCACATAACCGTTTTGTAACACCCTTAACCCTTATCCATTGCCGGAATAAGGTTATAAGACATTACTGAATAAATCACAGCTTCCGAACAATACACATATTCACATAGGTCATATAAAAAAAATATGAAGACAGAGTAAATGGCTGATCAAATTCACACATACATTATTAATAATAAAAATAATAATGCATATTCAAATCATATCTCAAAAATATATATATATATATATATATATATATATATATTCATCTAATATGTTAAAACCAAATGTTAGGTACACATTCTTTTTCATCAATTCAATTCTCCCATATAAATATAATACCCAACTTAATTAAATTACTATGATGGTCAATTCAAATGTCATTCATATCATTAATTGGTCCATAAATGAACATTGAATACTCATCTTGCATGTGTTTTGATTCTTACCTAACTAACACATGATCTACTTAAGCGTAATTAACAACTATCATATATCATAATGCTAAAACATATAGCGACTATACATACTTCATATATATTCGGATACGATCTTGACATATGCCCAAACCAAAATCACATATATATACAACCATAAATCTCATGAACATGTGTTTAAATGTCGAACCATTGAACAACCATATTCTTTATCTCATTTTGACATATAACCAAAAACACCAACCAAATTATACATACAAAATAAACATCACAAATATCATTCATTCACGTCACATATCACCATAACTAAAGTGGACTTATGCTATGATCAAACCAAAACCAAATTTGAACTTTTAAATAAGCCATTTTCGTATAGCTTTTATACAAAACCAAGATTCATCACATTAAAACACAATTCAACCTATGCATGCCATAGTTCCAAAATGTAACTTATAAAATACCGAAGACGGTTGATAGTGTGATAAACTTTGCTGACGATTCCTGAGCTTATAACTTGAATTCAAAATCTATAAAACAGAATGAACATGGAAACACAGATTAAGCTATAATAGCTTAGTAAGTCATAAGCAAATAAACATCCCAATGATATAATCAACTCATTTTAAGCCAATCCAAATTTCATTATCATTATCAATCTTAACCTCAAATCTACAAATGAGATAAATAACACATTTTTACTCACAAAATTTTTACCTTGGTCGAATGCTCATTTAATCAATATGACCTAATATTAATAAACTTTCAAAACTAAACTGTCATTATATGATCAAACATACACATACGCATTTATATAAACTCAAGAACTATAATACCACATCATGTACATATACCACTTAAATGGTCGAATATACATGAACACATATATGCCAATATCAAAAAATAAATTCCACAATATTCATACTATTTATTTACAAGGCCGAATACACTTACTAAAATTAACATGAAACCTTCATTTGTATCACACATAATTAGTAAGTAATATCAAGCTACTAGTTTATCTTATTCCAAGTAAACAATAAGTTAACACATACCTGATCATTGAGCTCATTTAACGTATTTAATTACCACCTCAGCATAAATCTTTTAGGCATAAACTTATAATAATAATTCACCGGCATAAAGCCTACTAGGCGTAAAGCTCGATATCTTTCATCGGCACAAAGCTTGCTAGACCCAAAGTCTGATTATATACATCGGCAATAAGCCTGGTAGGCATAAAGCTCGATTTAATTCACCAGCATAAGGCTTGCTAGGCCCAAAGCCCGAATAACAATACTATAAAGCTGTCTCATACACATTTCATATATTGAATATTTCAAATATTCCACGTAATTCATACGAACTTTCAAATGTTATATCTCAATCAATATAAACTCAAACACATTTGTTTTTATACTCATTTACATTCGGCTAGCTTAATAATAATTCCATAAGTTCAATTCAACATATTACTAAGTTACATTCAAAATTAGCAATGTTTAATTGCTTAAAAGCTTACCTCGGATATCGACGAACGATGTAATCGGCTATTCAACTATTTTTGTTTTTCCCCGATCTAAATCTGATTTCCTTAGTTCTTGATCTAAACATATTCAAATTAAGCTCATTCAAACATATTTTCATTCAATTTAGTCCAAAAACACATAAATGGGCAAATTATATTTTCCCCTAATATTTCACATTTTTCACAATTTAGTCCCTCAATTTATCATTTTTGCAATTTAGTCCTAATTACTAATTCATTAAAAACTCCAATACAAAATATGTTAATCTAAAACATATCTTTAATATTTCATCATTAAACATCACAAAACACATATATTCATCAATGGTATATCACAAAATATTCATAAATTTCTAAAATTAAGACATGGGCTTTGTAGTACTCGAAGCAGCGATCTCAAAAACCTAAAAAATTTCAAAAACCGAAAACAAACTAACCTTGATTCAAGCTTAATTATGGTCGAACCTTAGGGAGAATTTTTCTTCCTTTTCTTTTGTGTAGTTTCGGTTAAAAGAACAAAGATGAACAAAGTGGACATTATTTTATGTTTTATGAAATAATAATGTTTTATACATTTACAAAATTAACCTTTATTAAATAATATAAAAATTTTACTAACTAAGGACATTTAAGACCATTGCCGTCCACTACAGTTCAAAATGGGCTTATTACAACTTTGGTACTTCCTTTGTAAAAGACAACATCATTTTAGCCCCTTTTTCCAAATAACAACCTAATTTTCACTCTACGCGATTAAGCCTTTTTTATTTAATCGGATATCCAAACGGTAAAATTTTAAAACAAAAATTAATACACACAAATTCACACATTATAAACACCAAAAATAATTTTAAAATATTTTTTTGACTCGGATTCGTGGTCTCGAAACCACCGTTCCAATTAGGGTCTAAATTGGATTGTCGCAACTCTCCCCCCTTAGGGATTTTCGTCCCCGAAAATCTTACCGATGAATAGGTTTGGATGACGTTCCTTCATCATACTCTCTGTCTCCCAAGTTGCTTCCTCAACCCCGTGCTTTTGCCACAATACTTTGACTAACGAAATTTTCTTATTTCTCAATTCTTTTATCTTACGAACTAGAATACAAATCAGTTCCTCTTCATATGTCATATCAGGCTGAATCTCAATCTCTAATGGACTAATCACATGCGATGGGTCAGATCTATATCGCCGAAGTATCGAAACATGAAATACATTACGGATCTTTTCTAACTCAAGTGGTAACAACAATCTATACGCAACCGGTCCAATCCTCTCTATAATCTCGTACAGTCCAATAAATCTCGAACTCAATTTGCCTTTTATGACCGAATCTGAGTATTTTCTTCCATGGTGAGACTTTCAAAAATACTTTATCCCCGATCTGAAACTCTATATCTTTACGTTTCAAATCTGCATATGACTTCTAACGATCCAATGCTATTTTCAAACTATCGCGAATCACTTTCACTTTCTGTTCAGTCTCTTTAAAGTTCAGTCCAATACAATGGTGTACGACATTTACAACCGTACAAATCCTCGTAGGGTGCCATCTTTATACTAGATTGAAAGCTATTATTATAAGCAAATTCAATCAGAGGTAAGTATCGTTCCCATGTACCTTCGAACTCAAGAATGCAACATCTCAACATATCCTTAAGTACCTGAATAATTCGCTCGGACTGACCGTCTGTCTGGGGATGAAAGGCAGTACTAAAATGCAGTTTAGTACCTAATGTATCTTGCAGTTTCTTCCAAAATCGCGATGTAAATCTTGGATCTCTATCTAAAACAATAGATATAGGCACACCATGTAACCTCACGATCTGAGAAACATACAATTCAACCAGTTTATCAAGCGAGTAATCTGTACGAATTGGAACAAAGTGAGCAGATTTAGTCAATCTATCTATAATAACCCAGATTGCATCTTTCTTGCTCAGTGTCAATGGTAAACCGGATACAAAATCCATCGTGACTCTGTCGCATTTCCATTCAGGTATCATGATCGGCTGAAGTAATCCAGAAGGTACCTGATGTTCGGCTTTTACTTGCTGACAGACTAAACATTTCGATACAAAGTCAGAAATGTCTCGTTTCATACCTTGCCACCAATAGTGCTGTTTCATATCATTATACATCTTTGTACAACCTAGATGAACAGATAGTCGACTATTGTGAGCTTCATTCAAGATCATCTGAATCAACTCTGTATTTCTCGGAACACATCTTCGGTTTCTAAATCTCAAACAGCCACCAACATCAACTCGAAACTCTAAATCCGCATTTGTATCACATTGAACCTGTTTTACTATCAAATTATTGTCGATTTTCTAAGCTTCACAAATCTACTAAATAAATAACGGTCTTGCTTTTAACTCAACTATAATTGCACCATCATCTGACATAGCCATATACGTATTCATTGCACGCAAAGCAAATAGTGATTTTTGGCTTAAAGCATCAGCAACAACATTGGCCTTTCCCGGGTGATAGTCAATCACTAACTCGTAATCTTTTAACAACTCTAACCATTGACACTGTCTTAAATTCAGATCTTTCTGAGTCATCAAGTACTTCAAACTTTTATGATTAGAATAAACATGACATTTTTCACTGAACAAATAGTGGCGCCAAAATTTTAATGCAAACACAACAGCTGCCAATTCTAGGTCGTGCTTCGGATAGTTCTTTTCATGCGCCTTTAACTGTCTCGAGGCATAAGCTATAATTTTGCCTTCTTGCATCAAAACATAGCCCAAACCATTTAAATATGCATCACTATATATAACAAATTCTTTACCCGATTCTGGCTGAACTAACACTAGAGCTTCGGTCAAAAGGGCTTTCAACTGATTAAAGCTTTTCTGGCACTTTTTTTACTACTCAAACTTAACATCTTTTTGCAGCAGCTTCTTTATCGAGGTTGCAATCATAGAGAAACCTTTCACAAACCGTCTATAGTAACCAGCAAGTCCCAGAAAACTTCTGACTTCAGAAACGTTTCTCAGAGGTTTCTAGTCAAGTATTGCTAAATTTTTGCTCGGATCAACACAAATACCTGATGCTGAAACAACATGTCCCAGAAAGATAACTTCGTGTAACCATAATTCACATTTACTATACTTCACATATAGCTTTTTTCTCGCAAATTCTATAACACAAGTCTCAAATGCTCAGCATGTTCAGTTTCATTAAGGGAGTAGATTAGTATATCATCAATGAACACAACCACAAACCGATCTAAATACTGCCTGAAAATCTGATTCATCAAATCCATAAAAACAACAAGTGCATTAGTAAGCCTGAACAGCATAACTAGAAACTCATAATGTCCTACCTCGTTCGAAAAGCAGTTTTTGGCACATCAGAGTCTCTGACTCGCAACTGATAATAACCCGATCTCAAATCTATCTTCAAAAACACTGAAGACCCTTTCAACTGATCGAACAGATCGTCAATCTATGGCAATGGATATTTATTATTTATAGTCACCTTATTTAATTGGTGGTAATCAATACACATTCTCATAGTTCCGTCTTTCTTTTTCACAAACAGAACTGGTGTGCCCCAAGGAGAAAAACTAGGTCATGCAAAACCTCTATCTGTCAATCCTTGCAACTGTGCTTTCAATTCTTTTAATTCTGTAGGTGCCATTCTGTACGGAGCTATAGAAATAGGAGTCGTCCCCGGTACAAACTCAATACCAAACTCTACCTCTCAGATAGGTGGCAAACCAGCCAATTCTTCAGGAAACATGTCCAAATACTCGCACACAACTGGTACAGATTCAATTTTCTTTTTAGTCACTTTACTATCAAGCATATAAGCAAAGTAAGCTTCATAACCTTTTCTCACTACTTCTGAGCTAACATCGAAGATATTACTGCTGGTAAACCATTCAGATCATTAGATTCAATTCAAATAATCTTATTCTGCTGACATCTCAAATCAGCAGCTTTTTTTGCAATTAAAAACGGTATTGTGCAAAGTCAACCAATCCATACCCAAAATTATATCAAACTCAAGGTAAAAACATCAAATCAGCTGGAAAACATGAATCTCGAATCATCAACAGACAATTTTTACACACTTTGTCAACCAGAACACACCAGTCCAGGGGCATTGATCTCGAATCACAAACACAGTAAACTCAACAGGAAAAGTCTTACTGGATACTAATGTTTTACACACATAAGAATGAGTCGAACCAGGATCAGTCAATGCAATAACACTAGTATCAAAAAGAGTGAAAGTACCGGTAATAACATCTAGGGAAGAAGCATCCTCACGAGAGCATATAGCATATGCTCTGGCAGGTGCACGAGCTTCAGATCAAACCGCTGTATCTTTCATCCTTCTCTGACTGCCACCTACATTACTCGAATACGTGGGTGGTCTACCTCACTCTGACATGTTGCTTGGTCTCGCATTCTGAATAGTGTTTTGTTCTGCTAACATCGGGCAATCTTGGATAAAATAATCTTTTAATCCACATTTAAAACAAGACCCATCATGTAATCTACAATCTCTAGAATGCCATTTACCATAATTCTTGCACTCGACTCTATTTTGTCGAACATTGCCAACACTAGCTATCGAAGTGGCTCATGAACTCACAGGAGGTCGATCTCGATCTCGTCTAGAAAAGTCCGAAGTAGCTTTAAATTGACTAGAACCATCTCTAAACTTCTTCGATACTGAGTGAAAAGTCTTACTCATTGAACTCTTATGGAAATCTCTAGCTTTAAAATCAGCTTTTCTTTTCTCTTTCCCAAGTTCTTCAACTTTGCAAGCTCATTCAACAAATACCACAAATTCTTTAATTTCAAGTATACCAACCAGCAATTTAATGTCTTCATTTAAACTATTTTCAAATCTTTTACACATGACAGCTTCGTTTGAAACACAATCACGAACATATCAACTTAGTCTCACAAATTTCTGTTCATACTCAGTTAAGGTCATACGACCCTGTTTCAATTCCAGAAATTCTTTGCGTTTCTGATCGATAAATCTCTGGCTAATGTATTTCTTATGAAACTCAGTCTGAAAGAATTCCCAGGTCACTCTCTCTCTCGGGACCACCGATACTAGTGTATTCCACCAATGATATGCGGTGTCTCGTAATAGAGATATGGCACACTTTAAATAGTTACTTGGTGTACAAGATAGCTTGTCGAACACACAGATCGTATTATCAAGCCACAACTCAGCCCGCTCAGCATCATCATCATCATTAGCTTTAAAATCTTTGGCACTGTGTTTTCTGATTTTATCTACAGGAGGCTTATTAAATCTCATTTGATTAATAATCGGAGGTACCACAGGTATCGGAGATGGATTATTTGGGGGTGGAGGTTGTTGTGTAGCCATATTAGTCCGGATATATTGAGTAAACCAATCATTCATCATTTGGTAGAAGGCTTGTCTAGCCTCCCCCTCATGGCTACTTGAGATAGGTCGAGATTCAACTGGCGCTGTCCCATGCACAAGAGTAGGCATTACACTCTCGATTGATGCAACTGATTGATGCAGCCAGTGGTGGAACTTTGAACAACAAAACTCCTAAAGCGGCTTATGAGTTTATTGAAGAAATGTCACTAAATAACTATCAGTGGAAAGTTATGAGAACAAAGCCAACAAAACCTGCCAGTGTTTTCAACCTCGACGCAGTGACCATGCTATCAAACCAGGTAGAGCTTTTGAACAAAAAGATTGATGGTTTGTGTGGCTCTTCACAGGTACATCCAGTGATGTAGTGCGACATGAATGGAGGAGGGATGAGCAACACAGAATATCCTCTGTACAACCAGAGCGCTAAAAGCGAATAGATGAACTATATGGGTAACAATTCTAGACCTCAAAATAACCCTTATAGTAACACTTATAATCCAGGTTGGAGGAACCACCCAAACTTCTCATGGGTTGGCCAAGGAAATCAAAGACAACAACCCACCCCAAGCTTTCAATAGCAACCCTACCAATAAGAGAAAAAACTGAACCTTGAGGAGATGCTAACAAAGTTTATCGCGGTGTCAGAATCCCATTTTCAAAACAACGAAATAATGCTAAAAAATCAGCAAGAATCAATTCAAAGGATCAAGAACCAATTAGGGCAACTTGCTAAACTGATCTCAGAATGACCACAAGGCAGCTTGCCAAGCAACACCGAAGCTAACCCAAAGGAGCAAATTCATGCCGTTACAGCTCATGAGAGTAAGGGGTTAGATGAACCAGAATAGAGGCAAGAAAATAGGGTAGAGGAAGGTAAGGTTGAGGTAAGCCATGAAAAACCAAAATCAGTAAGTACAGAGTACAAACCTCTTGTGCCATATCCCGATGCGATGAAGAAAGACCACACAGAGGAACAATTCGGTAAATTCCTTAAAATCCTTAAGAAATTACATATTAACTTACCATTTCTTAAAGCTCTTTCGTAGAAGCTAGATTCAAGGAAATTCTTAAAAGAGCTTCTGACAAACAAACGGAGGTTAGATGAGGCGTCGCATGTAGAGCTAAACGCAGTGTGCTCAGCAATTCTACAAAATAGACTACTACGAAAATTAAAAGATCCAGGGGGTTTTACGATTCCTTGTTTAATTGGTAGTTTATCTGTTGATAATGCTTTAGCAGATCTGGGGGCAAGCATCAATGTTATGCCTTATAAAATGTTTAAACAGCTAGGTCTAGGGAAACCAAGCAAACTAGGATGAGCATTCAATTAGCTTATAAAACCATTAGAGTTCTTAGGGGTATAATTGAAGACGTACTAGTAAAAATTGATAAATTCATATTCCCAGTAGACTTTGTCATTTTAGACATGGATGGGGACAATAACATTCCTTTAATTTTAGGAAGACCCTTTTTAGCAACTGCTAGAACTAAAATTGATGTTGGTACATGAGAACTTATACTTCGTGTAAGCGACGAGACAATCACTCTTCAAGCTCTTGACTCGGCTAGGACATCAAGTAATAAAGGTGAGAACATAAAATCCATTACTGACCATTCGATTAAAACTTCTTTTCAGGAAGCACCACGGAACTACACAACTGAGCCAGATCTTAGACCTCATACAAACAAGGAAATAACTCATGAGGAACGAAGGCTTCAGATCGATGAACTAGACGAGTGGAAGACGCATTTCAAAGAGAAACTAGGAATACACGAAATAGAACTGAGGCAACACCATAAGCCAAACCAATTTAAGATAGAAGATCAGGCATTATTGAAAAAATAGACCCTCGGATCGCCACTTCAGACCTCGATACAAATGAAGAAATCCCCTTTGAGGTACTGAATATCTTCCCATACAGAACAATCGAGGTAACTAATCCAAAATTTGACACTTTTAAGGTAAACATTACTCGACTCGAACCATATAATGATCGTAAAAATGATAGTAGGAGAGAGTAGATTCAACTCCTCAAACCACCATGAATACACGAATAAGAGGAAAGCCTAGCTTAAGACTTTAAACGAGCGCTTCTTAGGAGGCAACTCGAGCACTAACCCCACTAATTAGTTTAGTTTTATTTATTTCATGAGTAGGCACAAGTTTCCATACTCACACAGCCTTACACACGGTCGTGTGGACACCATGGGAAGAGATATAGGTGTGGCGATCACTGTACGAGGCAAGGAAGAAAAAAACTTTTTCCTAACACGGGTTGCGATAAATAGCCACGGCCGTGTGATGCTGTCATGGTTGATACTGATCAATAGACATAGGCGTGCAACATGCCTGTGCATCAAAACTGTGGTCGATACTGAGTAAATGACACGAGCATGTGACAAGCCCGTGCCTCAAGGTCATGGTCGACACCGATTAACGAACACTGGCGTATGATCTTCTATACAGGCGTGGGAGAAGCGAACGAACCACCACACGGCCGTACAATACGGTCGTACGACATAACACGCCTATGGCACACGGGCGTGGGGATATACTAGATCTCAGAGTTCTATTTAAAACCTGCTCTTCTCACCTACTCCTAATTTTCCTTCTTCCATACCCTTTCAGCTTTCCGCCTTTCATTTTCCTTCTTTCTCCTTCTCCAAACTCTTGATCTACACCTTATCCATGTCGAAGAAATAGAAGAATCCTAGCACAGTCTCCCTGTGCAAGACCGATATATATAAGTTCCTGCCGCCAGCTTCATTAAATTGACAGGAAAAGGGCCTTTGAGTCCATTTAATTTTTCTTTTTCCTTTCTCTTCTCCTTTATTTTCCTTCTCTTTCTCTCTCTTGTGCTAATTCTATATTATTATATTTTCATTTCGTTTATCTAGATTCTAAAGGCTACTAGGGAATTACCAGACCATGACCATAGCAATCACCCCCACCTCGCGAACCATCTAATGATAAGGACTTTTAAAGGCCCTTGATCTTTTTTTTAATTTGATTTTAATTTTTACACTATTTCTGTTTATCTTTCTTGTCATTAAGTACATAATTAGTATATTTTGTATTTTTATTATTATTTCCTGGTTATTTCTTCACGAGTTACCCAATTTATTCATCTAGCGTACTACTTGTTGGCAGCCACCATACCACCACCAGAGACGCCTCCTCTAGCTTATCTTTCACCTCCAAATCAAGTTTCCACACTTCCAATTCAAGAAATCCATCCGAAATTTAGAAAGTTTCACCTCTCTCCCTCTCTTATGATCTATTGCTATATGGTTACTATCTATCTTTGTACATTGAGGGCAAATGCACATCTTAAGTGTGGGGGTTGAATTTCAGAAGTTCCTAACTTTTTGCATTATTCTCAAATCCCTGAATGATATCTTGTCTTAAGTAATTTTCCCATACTACTAATTGGAATGAAACTTCTAGTGATTTATGATTTTCATTGATATGTTTTGGATTAAGTCATAGTTAATTGTGCATTGATGATTTAAGCTTCAAGACATTAGAGAATCAAGCATGATAAGTCTATTTTCAGAATAAAAAAAGTTGCTAGGTTGTTGACCTAAATCTAAATATTACTTTAAAATTTGAAATTGGCTAGGTTGACATCATAAACCATAATTTTTGTAAGATTTTGAGCCTTTTAAAGCATACTCTTTTCCTGCTCACTTTATTGATTATGAGTGTGCCAATATTGATTTGTTACTCTAGAACTTGTTTCGATTATACATTTCGAGACCACACCTTTGGTTTGATATACAGAGATGATAAAGGCATTTAGGATTTAACCCACTTACTCCACTAAAAGCCTACCCTCATAATTAACCCCTAGTAAACCCCTTCGATCTTAACAAACCGTTATTGACTTACCCACTGATATTAATCCAAAACCCATCTTGTATTTGTTATCACCATTTCTCTTGACTACCCTTATATCAAGTTTTGACTTGATCAATTGCCTAACTACATTCTTTATTTCAATTGTTAAGTTCTAATTTTTTGATTTGTTCTTGATTAAAAAAAAACTGTTAGAAAGAATTTTCATCATTAGTTCTTTGCTCTATAAGCTTAAACAGTTGAATTCACATCTTTAGAAAAAGCTCGTGCTATTAATATAATTATTCATTCATTGTTTCTAGTCAGGTAATTTGTTAATTCGATCTCGATACTAACCCTCTAATTCAGCCTTTATCCACACCTTTAACCCAAACCCCGTTACAACCCTTTAAAGACCTTTTGATTTGTGTATCATCTCATTTTATAGTGGTGGAGATTTGATTTTCATGCAAGCCTATGGGATTAACTGTTCATATTTGACTTATGAGTGCTTTATCTTGAACCTTAAACACTTTAAGTGATTTGAGTGAACCCTTAGTAAGGATGTCAATCCTGGTTGGTTTTGAATCAAAGGTAATTATTTAGATAAAGGGAAACACCTATGTTTTCGTGTTAAAAAAAATTTTGTGACTTAGATTGTTTGAATTTTTAGGACTCTTTGAGTTAAATTATCTATGTATAAATTATCTATGAATTATGATGAGACATTGTTAAGGAGAATTATGAATCGAGGAAAGTTAATTCTAATTATAAGTTAAGGATTTTGCTTGAGGACAAGCAAATGCTTAAGTATGGGGGTATTTGATAAACCGTAATATATACATATTTTAACCCCGACATTTAGCATACTTTTGGATGATTTATCCCTTGAATTGTGGAATTTGATGCTCCTAATCCTTTAATTTCATGTTTTATACTTAGAAGAGCGTATGAGGATGAAAAGAACGAGAAACGGGCCAAAAAACATAGAAAATGGGCCAAAGTAAGAAATCCACATGGCCTAGAGATCAGTACATGGCCGTGCCACTTTTAGCAGACTTGAACACGGCCCTAGGCTCGATTTACATGGGCGTGTCACACGGGCGTGTCCTTGCCGTGACCTGTTTTAATTCTACTTGAAAAAGGATACTTAGAGACAATGAAAGACAATCCAAAAGCCTATATAAACACCCTAGAGGACAACCTAAAAGAAGAGTTGGACAGAAGGCCTCTGTCAGGGCTTTTTGAAAGGAGTGAAGCCAGAGAGGGCTAAAGACAGGGAATTACTTGAAGAAAGCCAGTTGATCCATCTCAGAAGCCGGAATCACATTCAAGACTGAGGATTTCTCCTTCAATTCCTTCAGGGGGTTTTAGGGATTTTCTTTATGTTTTGTTATTTAAATTCTTCTGAGATGTATTCTTTTACAAACATGAACTAAACCCCTCAAATACCTGAGGGGGATGAAACCTAAGACGGATCTTGTTATTGTTTTCTGAACTGTATGATAAATACTTGATTTGTTCTTGATTATGTGTTCTAAATTCTTGTTTTAATATTTCAGGATATTGATTCAAGTATTAATGTGCTTACTCAGAGGAGCAAAAGTCTTTATTTAAGAGTAGATCTAGCATAATTAAGCGGAGTTGATCGTACTCCTAGATATAGGACGACAAAAAATCTATCAGATTAGGGTCAAACCTAATATGGGAGTCCATAGATCGAGTTAATGCAACACTAGGGGTTTTAATTAGAAAGAGATTTCAATTAATCAACCTAGGGTTAGACGTTAGTAGCCTCGAGAGAGGTATTAATATAAATTAGGGAATCCTACGGATCAAGTCAAGTGAATAAATTGTCTGGTTCAGAGTTAAATAACAAGTGAAGTCTAGGTGGATTCTTCCTTGGGTATTGTCTTAGTCAATTGATTTTCTCAAAAGTATTTTTCCCAATTCATTCTTTGTGTCTTAGCATCCTTTTCTTAGGAATTAGTTAAATATACATTAATCACTTTTATTTCTAGGCTAGATAATAAAAAGAAAGTCAGTATTAGTACTTTTGGTTCCCTTGGGTTCGACATTTCGGTTTTGCCATTAAGTTATACTACTGTTCGATAGGTGCGCTTGCCCCAATCATGGTGATAGTTAGTTTCTAGGCTCGATCATTCATTATATAAATATTAAGACTCTCAGACCACCATCAGTAGGGGAAAGATATTAGGTTGATTTTAAAGTTTTGGTTTAACTGCAGTATAAACAATCAAAATTTAGCCCATTTTACAGATCAGTCTTTATTTCAAAATTGAATGTCTTTTTAGTATCATTCTCAAAAGTCGATTTGATTTTCAAAAAGCTAGAAACGAAAGTTTGATTTACCATGCTATGGAATTTCCAAACACACTAGAGCTAAAATCCTTAAAATACCCTCTAAACTCCTAGGGCCAATTTTGGGGTGTGTCAAAGAAAAGTGAAGAAAAAGAAAGAATAGAGACAATTTTAAGGCGAAAAGAAATCGAATGCTTAAAACCCTTCAAGGATGAAAACCTACTTTGGAAAATGTTTTCTTGAAACCAAAAAGCATGAAAATAGCAAGTGTAATGATTAAAACAAAATAACAAGATAAATAAAGAACATGAAAGTAACAATGGAAAAAGGAATTTATAAACTAATGGAGATGAATAGAAGGATAAGTGTTTGATTGAACCCTCAGCGAATGATTTCCCCAAAAAATCAATCGATGGCTCTAACTAACCATTCAAGAGGGAAATCTTAGCAACACGGAGCTTGAAGAAATTCCCCAAATTTTTGAATAAGATTAAGTAAAAAGAATCTTCTAAATAAAAACAAGAATTGAATCTTACAAATAGAATACTCTAAAGAGTGATTCTATGATTCAAATTATCAAAAATTTCCTCCATAATGAATAGTGAAAGTGCCTATATGTAGCTACAAATTGAATGAAAAACAACTCCTAATTTAATTAAAACTCTAAGTTGGTTAAGTAAGAAAAATTCTAGTTGAACTACACCTTCTTCTCGACTAAAAACATAAAACTTCTAAACTAGCTTAAAAGACTTAAAAATATCTTAAAATTCAAATTAAATAAATACCAAAAACATAAAAAATACAATATGGGATTATACATAATCAAAATAAAGCTTTAAAATTGAATCCAAATTGATTTAAACATAGAGCAAGGCCCAAAACTTGTAATTTTTGAAATAATCTCGTTTAGAATATCTTTTCGGGGCAATCTTCACTTAAACAACATAACTTGATCTCTTGAACTCGAGATCATGTGACTCAATGTGTGTTTCAAAGCTAAGAGCCTACTCTTTCACTATTTAAATGACATCTTAAACCAAAAATGTTTGGGAGCCATACGTAAATCCATCACAAATAATTTATTTTTTGTGACTAGAAAATTGACAGATTTCTAACACCCAAACCTGACCTAGACGTTATGGTCGTATGGCACTTGGGAAATTTGTAGCTATGTTGCAAGAACAGATATTGCAGATTTATTGCTAGAATTTCAGTAAAACTGGTAGAACACTCTTCATCCATCACATATTATATCTCACATTAATGCACATGCAAAAACATACGAACATCTCATGCTACATATGATCATAGCGAAATAGATTTATGATATACTTACAAAAGTTTCATTAAAACAAATTATGTCATATAGCCTACATAAAGTTTTACTAATTAGGGTTATGCTTTACTAACATGCAAACGTTTATATTACAGATTTTGTGATCTTACTAGATTACTAAATATCTACCTACTTGATTTAAAAAATCTCACTTCTGGCCAAATGAGGCCCACAAACTACCCAAAATGGACCAACACGCCCTTGTAGCCCACATACCCTACTTGACCAAGTTATGTAGCCCACATAATCTGCCACATGGTCATGTGACCCACACGATCTACCACATAGCCTACCACATGTTCGTGTGAACCATATGGTCGTGTGACTAACACGATCTACCATACAACCTACCACAATGGTCGTGTGACCCACACAATCTGCCACACGGCCTACCACACGGTTGTGTGACCTACACAGCCTACCATACGGTCGTGTGACTTACACTATTTGCACACAACCTACCACATAGTCTTGTGACCCACATAGTCTACCACATAGCCAGTTACACGACCGTGTGATACAATTTTCCAGCTTCAAAATTTTCATGAAATTTTAGACTTTTCGTGATTATTTTTAGTGTTTTTGGGTTAGAAAGACACACCTAATCGCTTTTGATATGTTGTCTCAGCAGTAGCAATTTTGGAATCTATACACAAAATCTGAATCGAACCAATTAACTAATACACATACTAATACGACCTAAATAATTAGTTCCTATAAACTAAACAAAACCAACCTTTAATTTGAACATTCAAACACTTACCCTTGGAGAAGAACAACAACCTTCAACAACACTTAACTCGCTAGAGGATCGTTGTGTGTCTTACGATATTCCCTTATTAGTACAAGAATGTTCAAACTCAGCATTAAAACCAATTAAAACCCCACTTAATGTGAACTGAAGAAGAAAACTACGTTACTACAACAAAATAATGACCAAACTTGCCAAAGGACGACCTAAAGGGTGACAATGCAGAAATATGGCAAACCATAAAATGAAAGGAAGAAAATAGATGAAGTGGTGACAAGAGAGGAATAAAGAAGAAGGAACAATAGAAGCAATTTTTGTATTAGACCAAAGTTTACAGAAAACAAAAGAAAGAAGGAAGATTGTGAAGGTTTATAGGAAATAAAGAAAGATAAAAGAATGTAGAGAGAGAGGAAAACATTGGATGACAATAATGGGGAGTATTTTTAGGGATATTTCCCTCTTTTTAAAAAAGTAAACAAATAAAATAATATTTTAACCAAATCCCTTTAATATTCAATTTTTTATTCACAAACCTGATCATTAAGAATTTGAATTTTACCCATATACTACTATTTTGCACAGCACATTCTAAGGAAACAAAAATTAATTTCGTTTTACACACAAAAGATTCAAACATGAAACCTAAGGATAAGCTAAAGTCTTACCATTGAACCACCAAGCTTATTCTTGTCAACAAACTAACAAATAAAATATAACCTACATGTGAACAACCAATTGAAGGAGCAAAGATTAATAAAAAGGGAAGGGAATCAAACACAAGACCTCTAGCAGATAACCAAGGCACTTAACCACTAAATCAAAAAAAATTTCTTGACATAATTAAAGTTAGAAATTATAAAATTTGGGGCGTTACAACTCTCGATTCACTAACCATGTAACACCCTAAACCCGACCTAAACGTTATGGCCGAATTTGGCGTGTCACATTGAAGTGTTTTTCGAAAACCATGTTTACATTGAAAACACTTCTTGAAATTTAAAACTTCTTGCCATTTAAAACTTGTCCAAAACCTCAGTTTGCATTTGTTTATTTTCAATCGTGGTTTATTAAAAAGTTATTCCCTTTTAAAATGTTATTACCTTTAAAACCTTATTTGTTGCGAAATTTTAATTTATAACAAATGATTTACGAAAACGTGATATTTAAAAATTGAGTTGCAAAAACGTAGCGTTTGAAAATAGTTATTGTTTTGGAAAATCGTGTTCTACTTCTAGCAGATATAAATCACAATCAATAAAATTCCAAATTTAAAATTCAAAAATTATAGAGGCCTTATTACAACCTGAATCAAAATCAAAGTGCTTAAGTAAATGAGCAAAACAAAATAAAACGTGTGCAGTTGTGTGGCCCTCTCCGAGTCCCTCACAGCTCCAAACCGTCTAACGCTGGGGATTACCTGAAAGGTTAAAAACGGGGTGAGTTTACAAAAACTCAGTGTGTAATCCCCTTATTAAAGAAACAATCATTATACACAAACAGAATCAGTCTGGGCCTGAACCCTTTAACAGTAACAGTACAATTCAGTTCAGAGTATATGTAGGCCAAAGCCCAAAACAATATCATTTGGGTCATAGCCCATAACAGAATCAATTGGGCCTAGCCCATCACAGTAACAGTTTCAGTATGAATGATGCATGATGCATGCAAACCCATCCAACCCTGCACTTGCCTCTATCCAACCCTGCACTACCTGTGGGGAATAAATCACCCACGTCATCCCTACACTTACAGTGTTAACATCGGTTGCAACACTAACTGAAATCGCAGCAAAGCTACTAGTATATATGCAGCTTTAAGCTTTCAATAACGATATCATAATTGGCACATAGACATCGGTAACTGTAATAAGATCAACACATAGTCATCAGCTACGGTAATATAACCGGCACATATCCATGGGTAAGTATGATCGATACAAAGTCATAATTAAGACGACATAGAGCCATAATTAGGTTGCTAGGGAGCCATAATCAGATTAATTGGCTTAAAGCCATCGGTAGGTCTACAGTCGTCTCGTACGACCCGTGCAACCTTAACAAATCATTACTGGGTCCACAGTCGTCTCGTACGGCCCGCGCGACCCTATCAGAACCATACTTCCTCCATAACCAATATCCCAACCCCATGCAATATGTCATGTATGCAGAATGTTTGGCCCACAAATCATCATATCATTCACAGTTAAGTCAATCAAATCATAGTCATACAATCACAGTCAAATCAATCAAATCATAGTATAAGTCAGTCATTTACCCTCGAGGGGCAAAATAGTCATTTACCCTACAAGGGCATTATGGTCATTTTACCCTACAGGGGCATTATGGTCATTTTAACCTACAAGGGCATTACAGTCATTTTACCCTACAGGGGTATTACGGTCATTTTACCCTATAGGGGCATTACAGTCATTTTACCCTAACATGGGCATTACGGTCATTTTACCCTATAGGGGTATTACGGCCATTTTACCCTACAGGGGCATACGATCATTTTACCCTACATGAGCATTATGGTCATTACGGTGTAAATGGGCCCAATGCCTAATATTCGACCCAAGTGGGCCCACATGCTCGTGTAGCCCATTTAGCCTAAATTCAGTCACGGCTATGCGAAATACATAGCCTAGTCCAGTATTTACCACTTAACGTGAATTTTATCCGTGTGGAGCCTACGAGCTCATTGGGCCTACACTACCCATTTCAGCCAAACGAGGCCCAAGATCACGAGAACGCTCGTAGTGGCCACACAATCTATCACCCATAATTTGTGGGGTAAATAGTGATAGCACGCTCGTGAGGCCTCAAATGCCGAAGTTTCGGCTTTTTGACTTTTCAGCTTTTTCCGATTCACAGTAGAGATAGTGCGATTACACACCTGTTAAAGTAATCGTTCCAAGTTTCTTAAGCGCCCAACCTACATTCATTCTACATACAGTCAGTCTTTCATATATTATTGATCAAATCACTTAATCCCCAAACAATAATCACTACCAACCTTGATTGGGTACCACGCGATCTACTTTTTAGATCGCTAACTAAGAACAATCATATGTCTCTTGCCGATTTACTGCCTAACAACAAATCTTATTAGAAATGATTGATTGTAAATGTGGCTTAAATCCACGAATACTATCCTCTCAAAAACAAATGAATATTCAGCCTACCCAAAAACAAGGTATCGAAATTACCTTAATCGAATAACAGAAGAACGGACCTCGATGGCTTGGTAACCCTTGCACCCCTTCACTTCTTGGGAACACCTAACCCATCGATCACCATATCGCAAAGAAGGAATGAGAACCGCAGTCGAAGAACATATGGAGAAGAACATTCGGCTTTTTAGAAAATAATTAGAGAGAACAAATTTGAATGAAAGGAGGAAATATGGACACTTACCAATTTGCCAAGAACACTTGCAGAATTGAAACAGAGAGGGACAGTGCTGAGAATCGGCCAAAGTATGAAACACCCAGTGAAAAGGAAAAAATCGATTTGAGGAAGGAAGGGTAGAACTTCGGACACAACCTACTAGAATGCCGAGAAAGAAAAAGAACAAGAAAGAGGAAAAGAGGATAAATTTGGCCCAGAAAACAATAATCAATGGAGCAAAAATAATAGGCAGGATATTTGGCCAAAGCTTGGAAACCGAGAGGAGACAGGAGCAGAATTGGTGATTTCGGCATAGGTTGAAATAGAAGAAATAGAATAGAATGGCTTAGAAAAAGGTAGCACAGAAAATTTGGCAGGACAATAGGAACCGAAACAAAAAAAGGAACAAAAAATCAAATGTAAAATTTGGCACTACATGGAGAAGAAAGGAAACAAATTGGTATCAAAATAGAAACTGACCAAAAGTGAAAATTCTCTACCAAAACCGATTACTAGGGAGTTCAGAGTCCTAATTCGCCACACTTATTCCCTCACTTCCCCATCCTCCTTGATTTGCTCCATAATCCTTTCCTTAATTTTCTCCACCATCATCTCTTGACCAATTCAAATTCCACCTTGCCGAGTTTCAGCCAACTTCTGCTTCTTACATGGCAAGAGAGCAAAATAAATACTCTTTTTACCTTGCCATGACTTGAACCTTAGACCTCAAGAGAACTCTACATGTCATCTTGCCGCTAAACCATAGGCTCTTTTTGTGTCATAATTTAACCACAAATATTTAAGAACCTTCTATCGAGATCCCAATGATTTTATTCACTAAAAATAAAATTTTTGCTAAAGCTTAGGTTTGAATTCAAGACTTCTCAAACACTCCCAAACACTGCTAAATCACGTAACCACTAAAGCGGACAGATATTTGTGTTATTTCCTTGAACACATAAACTTTTATGTGTTCCTACGCTCAAGGCCTATTTCTTCTAAGCCTAAATTCGAGGCATTACAAACCCAATTTCTTTTAAACCAATTTTTGGGGTGTGACAGTATTTATTTCCCTAAAATAAAATATAAGCACTACAAAAAAGGGAATACAAAATGAAAAGAGTCCTAATCAAATAAATACACCTCAATATATATCTTATCTTTTCCAAAGGGAAAGGACAATAGGTTCAACATGAAACTCTCTTAACCCAACCCTTCTATGGATAATACTAGCATTTTCTATTAATATACACGAGCATTGTGATTACTAAAAAAAATCTTACCCTATTAAATCCAAAATTCAAAATATACTTGAAATATGAAGTTAAAAAAGAAAAAGGAAGAAATTTACCTTTCATTTTATTAGTTACCTAAAATCATGTTTGTGAACAAAACTACTGTTTTTTTTAAAGTTTTTTCAGAATTAATGAATATGTTGGTGCTATATCCTATAAATATTTATATCAACTAAACCTATAATTCATAAAGGTTATTCATCACATTATATATATTAGGAAAACTAACAAAACAAAATAATGCCTAAAAACAATGACAACTTGAAACCTATGTTTCACGGTTTCAAAATGTTAGCTATTAAAACAATATATTTACTTTAAAAAAGAAAAACACTATATATATATATATATATATATATATATATATATAAGGTATCTCTCTCCATTAATTTTAAGCATTCGAAAGTAAAGAATTCAATAAACATTTGTTACCCTTATTTTTTTGATGTTAGGATAATTTCCAAATGGAATTTCAGGGAGTAATCTTTATTAGTTTTCTTTTTTTTCAACTTGGAGTTAATTCTAATGCCTTCCCAATAAATGATTTGATAAGCAAATTGCCAGGACAACCAGATGTTAATTTCAGGCAATTTGCTGGATATATTGATGTGGATGAAAATGTCGTTGGTCGAAGTCTTTTTTACTATTTTGTTGAAGCTGAGAAAGATCCCCTAACTCAACCCCTCACTGTTTGGTTAACTGGAGGTTAACTTCTTTGAATTTTTTTTATTGTAGTTTTTGATGTTATGCAGATTTCCTAGTACGTATCCTATATGAATAAGTTAGATGAAATTTACTATGTGCAAGTCATAGACAAAGGGAAGCTAGGGCTTCGTCTCCATTGGTTAAATGTTACAATTGCATTTTTAGCCTTTCCCAAAAATTTATAATTCAATTTTATCCCCTTTTGCCCCTCCTTCAAATGGAAACATTATCACTTTTTGCCCTCGTTAGAAAGTAATAATTCAATTTAGGCCATTTCCATGCAAAGATTTTGGCTTTATCTCCATCCCTAATACAAAATTTATAACCTTGCTCTGACTATGATTTTTTCCTCATCTGGAAAGCCATACGTTTAAATATATACTGAATACTTATCAAACTAGACTAGTCATCATGTTAGATCGAACCATTACTCTATTTTTCTAGCTTTACTTGAGCCTAGCCGATAAGTTTGTTTGATTATTCACATATAATAAAATCTTTTGTGTAATACTATTCAGGACCAGGGTGTTCTTCCGTCGGAGATGCCTTTGGAAGTGTTGGACCTTTTATTGTTACGAAAGATGCTCATAATCTCCAAACAAATTTATTTTCTTGGAACAAAGGTTGTCTAATTTCCTATGCTTATCTTTTAATTATATTTTAATTTTGATTGTGTATATATCATGTTTTATAGTTATTTTTTTTCATATCGATATAAATTTATCAAAAAATATTAAATGTTTTAGAACTACAAAATGTTGCAGTACGTCTAGTTTTCACTGTGTTTAAATGAATTGCATTGTCTTTCTTAGATTTTTTTCTCTTTTTTTTTTATTTCTGTATCTATAAAAAAATTCTGTCTAATATATGTTTCAGTGTCAAATCTATTGTTTATCGACTCCCCTATTGGATCCGGATGGTCATATTCAAACATAAGTAGTGACTATAATAACGGAGATGATATCACTAGTAAGATCGTAGTATATATTCTTCATTATTAATTAAAATAGTTTGGATATTATATATATTGATAGTTTTCAATTGTTTGTTTCGTACAGATAAAATATTGCTTACATTTATGCAAAAATGGTATGAAAAATATCCTGTTTTCAAGTCGAAAGATCTATATCTAGCTGGATCAAGTTTTGCAGGTGAACAATTTCTTATTTCTTTTCTCTTATCTGGTTCTATATCAAAATATTTTTAATACACCAAAATATACTTAACAAAAAACTAAACAAAATACAATTCGATCTCTTTTTCTCTCTCTATATTGTACTTTATTATTTACATATCAAGCTTGCAATATTATTATTTTTTATATTTAAACTCAAACAATTAATCAAATTTCTTATTAAATTAATAATTTTTTTTAAAATAATTCGAAAATATAAATATTTTCATAAATTATTTTTTGTAACATACTTCTTGAATTGAATATGTCAAACTAATTATTGAATGGAAATATAATAATCAAATGATCTTGTCTTAATAGGAATTATGGATAAGTCTCTATGCAACAATACAAACAATATAACATGTTCATTACTATAATTAAATTTGTGGATTTTATTTCAGGACACTTTGTACCAAATCTTGCTAATGCTTTACTCGACGACAACAAGCAATCCAAGCAATCCAAATTTAACCTCAAAGGATTGATTGTAAGTAAAATTGTATCTAATTAATCAAATTTTATTGCCACTTTAATATATATTTGCATAGAAGGATTAGTTAGAAATGTTCAGGCTTGAGTAACTTGCCTAATTCGAGAAGGCTTAGCTTTGTTAGATTTGATTATGATACTGACTTCTACGTTTTGGATTAAATCATTATGATTTTGATTATTGTACATTAGCTTACATCATAGACAATAAATTTTGATTTAAATCAAGCATCGACACTAACATAAATAATTAAAATTATACTGAAATATTTTTAAGAATTTTATCAGGCCTAGATAAAACAAAAATAACATATGTTGCAATTCAAGTCTCCTGTAAACATGTTTGGTTCAATTCAATGTTAATTTAAATATTTTATTGTGAACTTTATTTTATTTTTTAAATTGTAACTATTTTGAACAGCTGGGAAACCCAATGCTTCGTAAAAAGCTAGACGATATTGCAAAAATTGATTTATTTTTCTCTCGGGAGATGATAAACAGCTCATTGTATAATGAAATCAAGAAAGAATGCAATGCCATTGATGAAAATAATTACTTTTCTAGTATCAAAACCACTTGGAGCGCAAAATGCAAAAACCTTATATTTGAGGCCGATTTGGCTGCTTTCGAGACCAATGCTCATAATTACTCCCCACAAAAGCTATTTGATGTCTTTCGCCCTCCTTGTGCTGAAACTGAGCAAGATATGTACTTAGGAAAACAGGTTTTCATTTATTTCTTTACATTCCCCTTACTTCAATTTGAAACTACAAATAACATACGTTCGTATAGAATCGAATCAACTGATCAACTAAGTAGAACTAATTTGTGTTATTTTTCTTTTATTGGTCATATCAAAAGCATAAAACTTTATTTTTCGATCCAGGTTCCTATAGTTAGCACAGAAGTAGACATGTGCCATCCATTAAGGGTGCAATTTTACTTTAATCTCCCGGAAGTTCAAAAAGCTTTCCATGGGAATCAAACAAACTTGTCATATAGATGGAAGGGTTGTTTCACGTAAGTTATTCCTTAAAATTTGAAAATAATTTATGTTTTTTTCCTTGATATGTTCATATAATTACTTTTTATAAATTATTTTAAATTCAAGTTTTAAGACTTGCGGCCAATTTTTCTATCTTCATATTGTCACCTCTTGTTTAGGTTAGGTGAATGTTGTGTAAAAATTATTAACCTTAAAATTTTCATTATATGTCACTTTTTTTATTTAGAGCTAATTTTAAATACAACGAAGCTGATAAGGACCTTGACATGCTTCCTGCACTTAAAACCCTTCTTCAACAATCAGTTCCCATTACAATATTCAGGTTGGTATTGTATTTGTATGCCATACTTTTTTCCAATACTTTCTTGAAATAAGTTAAATAAGTATGAATAATCAAAGTGAACGATTTTGAATAGAAATTCTCATGCCATTTGACTGATTTTTTATTTTATTAATATGATTACAATGTTATAGTGGAGACCAAGATGGTATAATACCGATAGAGGGAACCTTACAACATTTGAAAAAGTTGGCTGAGGAGTTAAACATCAAGTTAACAAAAGAGGAAACATGGAGTTTTGGAACCAAGGTTTTATGTTTACACATTTAATTATATATATTAGCTTTTTTTTATATTATGATTAGATATATTTAAGCATCAAATCATCCATTTGATATGATTGCCAATTTGGATTTAAACCTGAACAAGGAATTTTAATTGTTGACTTAATTGGCTTGATTAGCGCATTCAAGGCAAGCTCACACTACTTACCTAGTTCAATGGGCTTGACCAATACGTGTTAGGCCGTGAACAAGATTTTTCATAAATTTTAGGCAACTCATTCTGATTTTTTGTTTAAATATGAAATTATTAATGTAAATAGTTAGTCAAGCCAATAGGTTGGCTCGAGCTAAGATGTAGTAATTGAATTTTTTAAAACTTAATCATAAAAAAGTAAATATATTAGAAGAAAATAGTTTTGCAGCATTTCATATATACTAAACAATAAAATGATTTTTTTGATATAACATTATTTATATTTATGAATTCTTTTTTTAATACAATAAAATTAATTATAAATATTTAACAGCAAGGAGGGTTGAAGTATGAATTTGGAGACTTACTAAAATTCTTGACGGTGAAGGGCGGTAATCATCATGTTACATCTTCTAGACCATCACAAGCTTTTTCTATTTTCTCAATTTACACAATTAATTGGATGCATTGAGAATTGGTGATGAAACTTATGGAGCAAACAATCATGATTTTTGTTGAATCCATCATTCACTATAATAGGACTTGTTGTTGTACTAATTTATTGTGATGATATGTATTATTTTATGATGCATGGACATCATAAAATATATTAGATACATACTCTAAAACAATGTCAATAGTAATTTCTTATATTTTCTTGATCATAAGTGTATTATATAAATAATTAAGAAAAAAGATGGAGCAATACATTTGCGTAGTGCTTATTATAAAAGAAGATAACAATATGTGCACAAAACCCTTTTTCCTTTAACTCTCCTACAAAAGAAAACATAACTTAGATTTGCATTCATGTGTGATTGGCCACCACCTTCTCCCTTCTATTACTTCCCTCTTTATTTTACTTTTTTCGATTTCCTTCATTACCCCTTGTCTTTTAAAAATATAAAGGCCTCCATCGGGGTGGTTTTGGGGCAACAATTTCGGGAAGCAACACGATTGAGCTTCTTTCATAGTCGCTGTCTCATCTCCTGCATTAGGGTGCTTGTTTTCATTACAAATTTGGCATTGTTGTGGAAACATCACAGAACAAGATGAGTGTGCTTTTATGGCATCGATCGCTGTAAATCAGAGCTTTAAATATTTATAAAAGAATGATCAAACCTGGAGACTAACTCTGACAACGATATTAAGGCAAGTGTACCTGTCGAACAGTAGTATAGCTTAGGCAAGACTAGTTATCGAACCAAAGGAACTAAAAGTATTAATACTCACTTTCTTTTTATTATTTAGCCCTAAAGTTAGAGTGAAGATTTACTATTAAACTAAATTGACGATAGCTAAACTAAGGACACAAAGACAAGAAGACGAATTGGAAAATAACTTCGAGGAAAAACTCAGTTTATTTTGATGATACCCTCGGGAAGAATCCACCTAGACTTCTCTTATTATCTAACCTTTAATTATATGATTTCTTTATTAGCTTGATCCGTGAGACTCCCTAACCTATATTAAACCCTCTCTCGAGGCGAATAACGTCTAACCCTTGGTTAATTAGTGGAACTCTCGTTTGCTTATAATAACTCCCTAGGATAGCAGTAAATCGTTCAATGGACTCCCATATTAGGTTTCACCCTAATCCGAAAAAATCTCGTAACCCTATCTCTAGGCGTTCGATCAACTCCGCTTAATTATGTTAGATCTTCTCTTAGGTAGGGTCTATTCCTCCTCCACCTAAGCACATTAGATTTGGATTAAGGAACATAATTAAGAACAAACTAAGTACTTTATCATATAACTTAAAAATCAAATAATAAAATCCATCTAGGTTTCATCCCCTTCAGGTATCTGAGGGGTTTAGTTCATAATGAATAAACAAACCATCACAAAAAAAAATATAAAAATAAACAAATGAAAAGCCCTAAAACCCCCTGAAGGAATCGAAGGAGAATTCTGCTGTCTTGAGTATAACTCCAGCTTCTTGGGATGGATCAACTGGCTATCCTCGCGTTAGTCCCTAACTCTAACCTTCTCGGCTTGGCTCCTTGGCCTCGCTTTCGTTCCCTTTAAAAGGTGATACTTGGGGGTTATTTATAGGCTCTTGGAATGTGATTCTTTCTCCCTAAGTATCCTTTTCCGACTAAAATTGCTCTTTCCAGCGACAGAGGAACGACCATGGCGCACGCCCGTGTGAATCGAGACTTGACCGTGTTCGGATTTCTCTTGAGGCATGATCATATGTGATGGAGTTGAGGCCGTGCTCTAGGTGTTCGTCAGGGCACAGCCGTGTGTGCTTTGGGCCAGGCCATGTCAATTTCGTGCTAAGGCCCATTTACTCTGTTTTAGGCCCGTTTTGTGTTCTTTTCATCCTTGGGTGCTTTCTTAGGTATAAGACATGAAAAGAAAAGATTAAAAGCACCTTTTTATATAAAACAAGGGAAAAATCATCCAAAAGCATATTAAATGTGGGTATAAAATATGCTACTTTTACGGTTTATCAAATACCCCCACACTTAAGCTTTTGCTTGTCCTCAAGCAAAATTCTCAACTTACAATTAAAACGAACTTTCCATGATCTATAATCCTTATCAACAATGTCTTATCCTAATTCATAGAAAATTCTTACATGGATAGTTTGATTCAAAGTGTCCTAAAGATTCAAATGAAATAAGTCATTAATTTGTACCTCGAAAACATAGGTGTCTTCCTTCTTTTAAATGACTACCTTTTTAATTCAAAATCGACGAGGATTGATATCCTTACTTAGGATTCACTCAAATCACTCTAAAGTGTTTAAGGTTTAGAAAAAGGATCGCTCATAAGTCGAACCCGAAAAGTTAATCCCATAGGCTTGCCTAAAAATCAAATCTCTACCACTGTAATATAAGATGACAAACAGATCAAAAGGTATTTAACTGGGTTGTAACGGGGCTAGGGTTAAAGGTGTGGATAAAGGCTGAATTAGAAGGTTAGAATCGAGATTGACTTGATAAATTACCTAACTAGAAAAAAATGAACTTAATCTCTAAACACTAATAGAACGAGCTTTTTTTTCCTTGAGAAATTGAATTTGAACATACAAGCTCAATTAGAAGGTTAGAATCGAGATTGACTTGATAAATTACCTAACTAGAAAAAAATGAACTTAATCTCTAAACACTAATAGAACGAGCTTTTTTTTCCTTGAGAAATTGAATTTGAACATACAAGCTCACTTATTGTCATATTAATAATGAATATACTTTTTTTTAAGAACAAACTAAGTTAATAGTAATAAATAACTTGTAACACCCCAAACTCGGCCTATGTGTTAAGACCAGACTTGGCATGCCACACAATTTGAACTTACGTCCAGTCATCAATGTTTTTAATGAAAACAATTTTTCAAAATGATTTTGAAGACGGAGTTTATCAAAAATCGATATTTATTTGAAAACCATGGTTTTAAAACATGAGAGTTTACAATTTGATTTTCAGAGAAATAATTGGTTAAAAACTTAAATAATTGGTTGAAATAAATTTATAAAAGAGTTTTCAAGGAAATTTTACGAGTAAGTGATATTTAAGAAAACCCTTTTTACACGTAAGTTTAAGAAAATAATTATAAGAATTAAACAGCCCCATTTAAGCAACTAAAACATATTAAAATCCATCCACGAATAAAAATCCATAATAATAATACCAGAGGCCTTATTACATCGCAATTGAAATTGAAACACCCCAAACCCGGCCCATGAGCCTTGACCGGATCTGGTATGTTCCTCGATACAAACCGGTTCAAAATTCTTTTGTTATTTAGGAAAACTTGTGTGTTTTGGAAGAAAAATTGTTTTGAGTTGGGCTTGAACTGAAAACGAGTCTATTTTATTAAAAATCTTTTTCTTAGGTGACAAAACATTTGGAGTTTATTAAAAAAAATAAATTCAGTTAAACTCTATTTGTTCAAAATTCGTAACATAATAAGAAAGAAAAATAATAGAATAGTTCAACTATGGCCTTATTACATCAAATAGATCCCAAAATAAATTTAAAAGACTTAAAATAAACTAAAAGTCCAAGTAAAAATTTCTTGCTGTGCATGGCCATCCCTAAGCTTCTGCCGAGCCCGGTCCTTTGCTGATCGTCACCTGAAAATAGTCCCACAGAGGGGTGAGTCAATCAACATTTCAGGCATGCATTATCATAACAAGTAAAAACAATGATGTAACCAAAACCCAAACCTAATTAGCCATCCGCTACACTTCCCCGTACCAACTTGTACACCGTGGGGACTACTAAGTCGACCCTCCTTCTGCTACACCCCATCGAAGGCAGTCGCTGTAGTCGACGTGCTCATCGCCCTTATAAAATTCGTGGTCTCATGTCACCACATTCAAATTTCGTGGTCTTAGGTCACCACATTCAGATTATCGCGGTCTTAGGTCACCGCATTCAGATTTCGTGGTCTTAGGTCACCACATTCAAATATCATGGTCTTAGGTCACCACATTCACTTCCCTTTTTCATATAACCCATATGCCCCATATATCATACATAGTATGCATTAACATGCCAAATTTCATATTCTTGTCTTTATTCACATGTTACATATAACATATTTCATAATCTTATTGGGAGTAGGAAACGTACCTGAGTACTTTGTACCATATTATGGTACTTAGCCATATTTTCACATTCTTAATAATACATTTAATTTAAACATAGCCATGAACATATCAAAACTTAGAGTAGAGTACATACCTGATTTGCTTAGCGGTTCACTTAAATCCCGAAAAGCTTGATCTAATGCCTTAGATCTCAATTCCTACATTCGGCCAACCTTAATATATTAGCATAAAGCCTATTCGGCTATAAAACCAAATACTAGTAGGATTTGTACACTTAATACCTACCTTGTTGCTAATTGGGACACCAACAAATCCCGAAATCTTTGCTTTATTCCTCCTTGTATTTGCCCAGGCATTGAATCAATTAACTTGGTTAGTTTTCGGCTCTTGAACATTTAAAGAACAGATCTAAATACTAATCTAGGCCTTAGCCGAATATACATAGATGCTTACCTTCCAAATCTTAAATCCCGAAATTGATCTTTGCTTCCTTAATGCTGTCGAAAACCCTATAGACAAATGTTAGAGTTTAATCTAACATTAAAACACTATAGAATGGCCTATGGTCGCATCTTATATTCGCTTACCTTGAATGTTGAAATCCCAGAGAATTCTTTCTCTGATCGACACCACCTAAATCTCGAAATTCCCTTCCATAGTTTTGGCCAAAACACAATATGAGGGATTAGTCCCTGAATTTCGACGAGCTTCAAAAGGAAAGAAAGGAAACCGAATCTAGATCTTACCCTTATTTGGAGAAATCGATTGCACCTTCACTTCAACCTTCAGAGATTCGGCTATGGCTAAATGATGCTCTCACAACTTTCAGCTTTTGGAGGGATTAGAAAGAAAAGAGAAGGAAGAATAAAGATGGAGGATTCGGCTAGAAAACAAGGTATTTCGGCTTGGCAAAAATAAAAGAAGAAGAAGATTTGGTGAAGAGAATTCGGCAGAGGCTTCCAAAGAACAGAAAATAATGCAGAATGGCCTCTCTTTTCCTTTTATAGCCGAATTTACTAACTTAGAATCCCTTACTTGGCTACCACTCTTCTATTTTGATAGCTTTATCCTTTGAATTATCACTTTATTAAAGGAATTAATCCAACCATTATCTCCTAAAAATAATGATAAATAAATCTATTATTTATCTCCTATTTAGACGAAATTTAAAGAGAATAAAACTCTTCTCTTGGGTTCCTTAGTGCCGTCCACTTCCCTGCTCTTTGTAGCAAAAATAAAACTCCTTTATTTGCTCCCCAAGTGACTCGAACCCAGGCCCAATTGTACCTGCTTGTGGCGTCACCCACCTGGGCCTTAAGTGATATCTTCAGGCCACTTTTCCAAGCCTGATGGTGTGTCAAATTCCTCCTATTAATTTTCTTAAGGCCACCTTGCCTTAGTTTCCTCTTTTTAAACTTTAAAACTTGACATTTCTTTACATTTCCAAGTTTCCAAAAATTTTCGTTTGCCTCCTTGAAACTTAACATTTCCTTACATTTCCAAGTTTCCAGAAATGTTCACTTTCCTCTTTTGAATCATTTCTAAATCATTTCCTTACATTTCCTATTTTCCAAAAATGTTCACTTTGAACTTAACATTTCCATACATTTCCAGGTTTCCAAAAATGTTCAAAATACATTCATAACAGATAAGACATGTTAGTTCGTACAATTAAACCAAAAATGCATAGGCCCTTTTCAGGATGTTACAGTTCTACCCCCCTTAAAAATAATTTCGTCCTCGAAATTACTTACTAATGAACAACCGTACGGTCTAACTCACCCCACTACACCACTGCTGCGCACTCTGATCTTAAAGAACTATCATACTTTCTTGGCACATTCTCTAGGTTCACATCCAAGGTTTCAGGCACTTCCCTAGCAATATAAGAATAAGCTAGCCCTATAACAAGCAAAGCAATTAAGGGTATTCCAGAAATAAGGAACGTACCTGTTATCATATCTGGCACATCTTCCTCCTCGCGACAGCCAACTGCATAAACCAAACTTGGTTGCCTCGCGTCTGCACCTTCAGCATCTCTGCTTGGTGCTCCATGTCCTCGGCCCAAACCATTTCCTCCATGGTTCAGTCCACGACCTTGCTGAGGCTGTTGTCCACCTCTACCGACCTGATTAACATTCTGAGCTGCGGGCCATCTCCCTTCCGGTTCCATAGGATAGTCCTTAATCATATAGTCCTTTGACCCACACTTAAAGCATCCTCTCTTCTTTTTCCAACATTCTCCTAAGTCCTTCTTTCCACACTAATTACAAGGACGATACTGCCCTCCTGTAGCAGCTTGCTGACCTCGCGGCCCATCAACTCTAGGCCTCTTATTCCCAGATGATCCAGACGATCCAAAACCTCTTTCCGGCCTATTTCGATCAGTGTTCTGCCTTGCAGAATCCTTAATCCCTTTAGCTTCCTTAGCTTTCTCTACTAAGGCAGAAAACTCCCGTTCCTGATGTGGAGCTATTAACAACCTCAAATCATCCCTTAATCTGTCCTCAAAACAGACACATCGCTCATGCTCAGTTGCCACTACTCCTCGAGCATACCGGCTCAACCTCAGAAATTCAGCTTCATATTCCGCAACAGACTTGTTCCCTTGAACCAGTCCCAGAAATGCTTTCCTTTGCTCATCAGTATACCTGGTTCCAACATACTTCTTTTGATACGCTTCCTTAACATACTCCCAGGTCAGATCCTCAGCTGTGGTACCATCCCGAACAGTTAACCACCATTGATACGCTTTATCGCGTAGTAGTGCCACCATTCCTTTTAACTTCTCCTCAGGGGTCAGGTCGAGCTCATCCATAATTAGCTCAGTTGCTTCCAACCAATATTCAGCTGTACTGGGTGCCACACCAGATACTCCTCTAAACATTTCCGCCCCATTGGCTCGGAGTCGCTCGGGTACAGATTTCGAGCTCCCATATTTCCTCCAGCACCAGCCACCATTTCCAAAACTCGCATCACAACCTGCGATACAGCATCTTCCCCCGTCTGAGCCTGCTGCTCAACACCAACAGCTGGGGGTGGTGGTGGCGGTGGTATTTCATTATCAGACCCTTGACCCGATCTAACGGGTTCCGACACAGTCATTCTACCGCGTCCACGACGACCACGTCCTGTAGAACTCATTTTTAACGACTGCACTTTAATTTGATTAAGGAATTTTATGAATTAGCCTTTATTCCACTAATTACCCGCGAAGAAGTTTTATGGAAAGAATTTTTAGAAGTGGTTCTTTCGTATTCATACATGCACACAATCTTTACATACATACATTCATCAATCAATTATGAACTTTCGTTCATTCAGAGAAACGTTGTAGTTTTCATTATTGTTGTTTTTCCACTACCCAGGGGTATTTTCGTAATTTGCCCTATAGGGGTATTTTTGTAATTTTCCAAAGAAAAAGTTCCTTGGTGATTTTGTCAAAAAGTATTTTGAAATTTTTAAATTCCCGGGGTATTTTGGAAAATTTGAAATTCGGGGGTATTTTGGTAATAAACCAGGGTAAATTTGTAAAGTTTAATAATTCCAGGGTATTTCCAAATTTTGCAAAACTTTGAGAGTTCTTTTTAAGAATTGTACTTTCCAAAACGATAATGTTGCAAAAATTCTGGAAACCATGGTCATTTTGATAATTTTGTAAGTTAGGGGCAATTTTGTAATTTTCCAAAAATCAGGGTATTTTGATATTTTGCAAATTAGGGTTTTTTGAACCTTTATGAAATAATGAAATTTTGGTAAGACTGTTGGGTAGTTGGACATTTCATAAACCAAGGGCATTTTTGTAATTTTACCACTAGGGGTATTTTTGTAAATCAGAAATTTTTTAAAATTTTTTTATAGAGATATTTTTCACAAATTAAGAGGGTGATTTTAAGAGTTTTAAAACTAGGGTTTCCATAAAAACAAGGCTAGTTCCCTTTTGGGTTTTAGTTAGGGGTTTAGCCTATGAATAAGTCCTCTTGGTTAGGGTGAACCGAAGCTACGCACCAGGTAGGATTCGAGTGGAGAGGAGGTGAGTCACGCGGACTGCTTAAATACCAAGCTCCCACCGAATACCAATCCTAGACATGCGCACAATGGTTGCCACACCCTAACTCGGCGACTTAACCACATGTTTGTTTAATTAGAAATTAAAGTTTTATGTAACTTGTTGGGGTACACTAGTCCTAGAGTTCAAGTACTTATCATACTAATCTATGTTCCATTTCTACCTTTGTACAATTCATACAATAATTCACACAAGAGATAGGGGTACTTACCTGGTGGACTTCGGGTCGGAGACTTAGGTGCCATGCCAGAAAAACCAGCTTTTCACAAAATTTTTTAAATTTTCTTTTGGGCTTACTTTGGAAAATGTTTTGGGCCTTAAACCCAAGGCCGAGAGTTTAGAACTGGGTTCTGATACCAAACTGAAACACCCCAAACCCGACCCACGAGCCTTGACCGGATCTGGTATGTTCCTCGATGAAAACTGGTTCAAAATTCTTTTGTTATTTAGGAAAACCTATGTGTTTTGGAAGAAAGATTGTTTTGGGTTGGGATTGAATTGAAAATGAGTCTATTTTATTAAAAATCTTTTTCTTAGGTGACAAAACATTTGGAGTTTATTAAAAAAAATAAATTTAGTTAAACTCTATTTGTTCAAAATTCGTAACATAATAAATAAAGAAAGAAAAAATAATAGAATAGTTCAACTATGGCCTTATTACATCAAATAGATCCCAAAATAAATTTAAAAGACTTAAAATAAAATAAAAGTCCAAGTAAAAATTTCTTGCTGTGCATGGCCATCCCTAAGCTTCTGCCGAGCCCGGTCCTTTGCTGATCGTCACCTGAAAATAGTCCCACGGAGGGGTGAGTCAACAGACTCAATGTGTAACCAACACTAAGAATCAACATTTCAGGCATGCATTATCATAACAAGTAAAAACAATGATGTAACCAAAACCCAAACCTAATTAGCCATCCGCTACACTTCCCCGTACCAACCTGTACACCGTGGGGACTACTAAGTCGACCCTCATTCCGCTACACTCCATCGAAGGCAGTCGCTGCAGTCGACGTGCTCATCGCCCTTATAAAATTTGTGGTCTTAGGTCACCACATTCAGATTTCGGGGTCTTAGGTCAACACATTCAAATTATCGCGGTCTTAGGTCACCGCATTCAGATTTCGTGGTCTTAGGTCACCACATTCAGATATCGTGGTCTTAGGTCACCACATTCACTTCCCCTTTTCATATAACCCATATGCCCCATATCATAAGTAATATGCATTAACATGCCGAATTTCATATTCTTGTCTTTATTCACATGTTACATAAAACATATTTCATAATCTTATTGGGAGTAGGAAACGTACCTGAGTACTTTGTACCATATTATGGTACTTAGCCATATTTTCATATTCTTAATAATACATTTAATTTAAACATAGCCATGAACATATCAAAACTTAGAGTAGGGTACACACCTGATTTGGTTAGCGGTTCACTTAAATCCCGAAAAGCTTGATCTAATGCCTTAGATCTCAATTCCTACATTCAGCCAACCTTAATATATTAGCATAAAGCCTATTCGGCTATAAAACCAAATCCTAGTAGGATTTGTACACTTAATACCTACCTTGTTGCCGATGGGACACCAACAAATCCCGAAATCTTTGCTTTATTCCTCATTGTATTCAGCCAGGCATTCAATCAATTAACTTGGTTAGTTTTCGGCTTTTGAACATTTAAAGAACAGATCTAAATACTAATCTAGGCCTTAGCTGAATATACATAGATGCTTACCTTCCAAATCTTAAATCCCGAAATTGATCTTTGCTTCCTTAATGCTGTCGAAAACCATATAGACAAATGTTAGAGTTTAATCTAACATTGAAACACTATAGAATGGCATATGGCCGCATCTTATATTCACTTACCTTGAATGTTGAATCTCGGAGAATTCCTTCTCTAATCGACACCACCTAAATCCCGAAATTCCCTTCTATAGTTTCGGCCAAAACACAATATGAGGGATTAGTCCCTGAATTTTGACGGGCTTAAAAAGGAAAGAAAGGAAACTGAATCTAGATCTTACCTTTATTTGGAGAAATCGATTGCATCTTCACTTCAACCTTCAGATATTCGGCTATGGCTAAATGATGCTCTCACAACGTTCGGCTTTTGGAGGGATTAGAAAGAAAAGAGAAGGAAGAATAAAGATGGAGGATTCGGCTAGAACATAAGGTATTTCGGCTTGGCAAAAATAAAAGAAGAAGAAGATTTGGTGAAGAGAATTCGGCAGAGGCTTCCAAAGAACAGAAAATAATACAGAATGGCCTCTCTTTTCCTTTTATAGCCGAATTTACTAACTTAGAATCCCTTACTTGGCCACCACTCTTCTATTTTGATAGCTTTATCCTTTGAATTATCACTTTATTAAAGGAATTAATCCAACCATTATCTCCTAAAAATAATGACAAATAAATCTATTATTTATCTCCTATTTAGACGAAATTTAAAGAGAATAAAACTCTTCTCTTGGGTTCCTTAGTGCCGTCCACTTCCCTGCTCTTTGTAGCAAAAATAAAACTCCTTTATTTGCTCCCCAAGTGACTCAAACCCAGGCCCAATTGTACCTGCTTGTGGCGTCACCCACCTGGGCCTTAAGTGATATCTTCAGGCCACTTTTCCAAGCCTGATGGTGTGTCAAATTCCTCCTATTAATTTTCTTAAGGCCACCTTGCCTTAGTTTCCTCTTTTTAAACTTTAAAACTTGACTTTTCTTTACATTTCCAAGTTTCCAAAAATTTTCGTTTGCCTCCTTTAAACTTAACATTTCCTTACATTTCCAAGTTTTCAGAAATGTTCACTTTCCTCTTTTGAATCATTTCTAAATCATTTCCTTACATTTCCTAGTTTCCAAAAATGTTCACTTTGAACTTAACATTCCATACATTTCCAGGTTTCCAAAAATGTTCAAAATACATTCATAACACTTAAGACATGTCAGTTCGTACAATTAAACCGAACATGCATAGGCCCTTTTCAGGATGTTACAGAAAGAGTACTTAGATAAAAAATACTTAAAAGAAGTTCAAAGCTTTTATAACTCATCATTCGTAGTATGGCCTCCATACGAAGTCATCCCCGGCCCGAGCCTCCATCAATTACCTGAGAAGGTTAAGAAAAACAGGGTGAGTTACTAAGAACTCAGTGTGTAACCCACATACCGTGATCATTGGGCCAAAACCATTTAAGCATTTAATTGGGCTTGAGCCCATTTACAAATGTACAATATATATAAATCAATTATAAAAATAATGCATATGATATGCAATTCCCAACCAAGCCTAATTTCCATCCGCTACACACCACCCGTACCAACCAACACACCTGTGATGATCAAGTCAACCCACCCCGCCAACACACCAATAGCAGGCATTAAGCCAATTATAATATTTGTGGCAGAGCCACCAAACTAGATTGTGACAGAGTCACCGAACTAGATTTTGGCAACAGGCCTTTCTTCTCTTCATCAATTATCCCAACCCATGCAGTCATGTATATATATATATAATGCTTAACAATATATTCATAAGGTAAATTTCAACAAAAAGCCCATATTACAAGTTATCAATTCGGCCCATTAGTCAAAATAGTAATTTGGCCCATTTAACGATCTAGCAAATTTTTGGCCCATATAACAAATACCAAGCGGCCCATATAGCAACATATCACATTTGGCCCATAAAGGGTATTTTCGTAATTCGGTTTGTAGGGACATTTCATAATTTAGCCCATTAGGGGCATTTTCGTAATTCGGCCCATAATGGCATTTTCATAATTCGGTAATCGTACTCATTAAGTGTAATTCGGTAATCTCGCAACCCAAGGGTATTTCATAAATTTTACCCACCAAGGGTAATTCGTTTGGGCACAAAAATTGAAACTGTCCATCTGCATTATGCTGACTAAATTGACTATAACTCGAGTTAGGAAACTCGAAATTTAGATTCGTAAATTTTCCCTGAAACTATACTCATATAAAATTTTACTGTAATTATTCCAGAATTTTTGACTTATCCAATTAGTACAGTTTATTCTTCAAAATATCCCCTATTTCACTATTTGACAGTTCTGCCCTCTCTTCACCAAATCTCAGATATCTTATTGTACAGAACTCAAATACTGGTTTCGTTTGATCCAAATAAAAATAGACTCACTAAGGATTCTAATAATATAAACCATGTCCCATAATTATTTGTCTACAATTTATAATGATTTTTCAAAATCAGAATAGGGGATCACATATTCATTCTGAACCAATCTTACAAAAATTTAAAAATCTCAAAATATAAAAATCCTTTGTTTTCTTTGTTTCTTTTATAAGAAAATAGACTCAGTAAGATTTAATCTGATATCTTATTCACTTTGTAATTCATTCTATCCTATTTTTCATGATTTTTCAAATACATATTACTGTTTCTGACAGAAACTGTTTTATTACAAAACATTATTATCACTACCATCATACGTATGTCTGAGTGATCACGGATGCCGGTTATCAGTTTTCTTCGATATTTCTACCGAATCATAGAATATTTCATGTGAACTTTCAGAGAGATGTGAGATTTACTCACCATTTCAAACATATATTCGGAAGGGTACGGGATTACACACCTGATTTTGATTTCCTAATGAACCACTCGTCGTTGACCACTATGTTCGAAGGTTGAATATATCGAGTGATTTGTCCCTAAAACATATAGTCGATTATTTCAAATTATTACTCCGTTAGCAGCCAATCAAATATTGAATAATATCAATAATCCATAAGAACTCCTTACCTTATTAATATTGGATCCGATTTTCTCCGTTTGACTTAAGGCTAGAATGATGTTCGGCCTCCCACTATATCACTACAAAGAAGAAAAAGATCTTGTTGAGAGAGAATAAGGTGATGGTCTCGGTCAAATGACCATCCCGAACCAAAACATAGATTCGGCATTAAGAGAAAGAAAATAAAATATTGAGAAGAATACTTACCGATTGATCGAGAGGTGGATGTTAATATGGATGAGAAGAAGAAATAGAGAAAAGATGAAAGTTCGGTTATGGTATGTTGATATTCGACTATGGGGAATAATCAAAGAAGAATATGTGATTTAATGATGGTGTTGGTTTAGAGAAGAGAAAAGATTAGAGGAATGGTTAAAAGAAAGGATGGGAGGTTGGATGGATGATAGGTTGTTCGGCTATCCAAGAAAGATGAATAAGGGATGAAGGTTTTGACCAAAAAAAAGAGAAGAAAGATTTAAAAAATGCACAATTGTGCTAGGAGGTTTCGGCAATGGTAATAGCAAATTGGGAGAAAAAGACACAAGATTTGTAAATAGGAAATTTGGCCAAAACCATCCACATCCATTCCCCTGAAAGTTAAAATTTGCAGACCTCACGATCTCAGATACATACAGCTTAGCCAACTTCTGAAGCGAGTAATCCCTACGAACTGGTAGAAAATGAGAAGTCTTCATTAATCGATTAACCACCACCCAAACAGAATCTTTCTTAGTAGGTGTTAAAGGTAACCCACTAACAAAATCCATCATTATCTGTTCCCATTTCCATAGAGGAATCTTTACCGGTTGCAATAAACCCGATGGTAATTGATGTTCCGCCTTTCCTTTTTGGCATGTCAAGCACTTACCCACGAGATCAGTAACCTCCCGTTTTAACATTGGCCACCAATACAGTTCACGAAGATCCTGATACATCTTACTTCCTCTGGGGTACATAGCATAAGGGCTACTTTGCGCCTCTCGAAGAATCATTTGTCTCAAATCCAAATCCATGGGCATACAAACTCTTTCACGAAAACATAACACGCCATCCTTGTTCAATCCAAAGTCCCCTATAAAACCACTTCCAACTTGCTGCATTAAATGACCCAACTTTTCATCTGATAACTGCTTTTCCTTGATCTATTCTAACCACAATGGCTTCACCTGAAGTTCTGCTAGCAGACTGCCATCCTCATAGAAACTGAGATGAGCAAACATTGCTCTTAACTTCGACACTACCTTACAACTCAACGCGCCTGCCACCATGTTAGCCTTTCCAGGATGGTACTCGATTGAGAAGTCATAATCCTTTAACAACTCCACCCATCTCCGTTGTCTCAAGTTCAACTCCTTTTGGGTAAGGAGGTACTTAAGACTCTTATGGTTCGTATAAATGATCGACTTCTCACCGTAGAGATAGTGCCTCCAAATCTTTAAAGCAAACACCACCGCAGCTAACTTAAAGTCATGAGTAGGATAGTTGACTTTATACGGCCTCAACTGACGAGAAGCATACGCCACCACTTTCCCACTTTGCATCAACACACATCCTAAACCCGTATGTGACGCATCACAGTAAACGGTAAACTCTTTTCCAGCCTCAAGTTGAATCAGTACTGGCGCTTTCGTCAAAATCTTCTTCAGTTTCTCGAAACTTTCTTGTTGTTTATCGGTTCACACATACGGTACTCCCTTTCGCAACAACCTAGTTAGGGGTGCAGCAATCAACGAAAACCCCTCAACAAAGCGTCTATAGTAACCAGCCAATCCCAAGAAACTCTGAATCTCAGCCACTGACTTTGGTGGTTTCCAATCCAACACAGCCTCTACCTTTCGAGGATCAACTCTTATTCTTCCAGCTGACACCACATGCCCCAAGAAAGTCACTTCCTTCAAACAAAATTCGCAACTTACTGAATTTGGCATAAAGTTGCTTATCTCGCAAAATTTGCAACACAATGCGCAAACGTGAGTCATGCTCTTCCTCATTCCTCGAATATACCAAGTTATCATCTATGAACACTACTACGAACCGGTCTAGATAGGGTTGAAAGACTCGGTTCATCATGTCCATAAATGTAGTTGGTGCATTGGTCAAACCAAACGGCATAACCAAGAACTCATAATGTCCATAACGAGTTCAGAATGCCGTCTTATGAATGTCTGCCTCTTTCACCTTGAGTTGATGATAACCCGATCTCAAATCAATCTTGGAGAAAACTGAAGCTCCTCGCAATTGATCAAACAGGTCATCGATTCTCGGTAATGGATACCTATTCTTTATCGTCAATTTATTCAACTGCCTATAATCAATGCACATACGCATCGACCCATCCTTTTTCTTGACGAACAAAACCGGTGCTCCCCACGGAGACACACTCGGTCGAATAAATCCCAGATCTAACAATTCTTGAATTTGAGCTTTAAGCTCCGCTAACTCCTTCGGTGCCATTCTGTAAGGAGCAATGGACACCGGAGCCGTTCCGGGCAAAAGCTCAATGCCGAATTCTACTTCTCGATCTGGAGATAGACTCAGAAGTTCTTCGAGAAAGACATCTGGAAATTCCTTCACCGTTCTCACATCTTCCACCAATAATTCCTTGGCATCCAATGCACTAATGAAGGCTAGGAATGCTCCATACCCTTTCTGCACCAACTTTTCTACCTTCAAAGCAGATACCACATTTGCCAAAAAAGTTCCCTCACTCGCCTATCATTACTACCTTCTTATCATCCACAGTCCTTATTGACATCTGCTTTTCAGCACAATCCAACTGTGCCCGGTGCTTCACCAACCAATCCATGCCCAAAATAAGATCGAACTCACTGAAAGGTAATTATATCAAATCCACTAAGAATATTTCTCTTTGGATTTCTAAGGGTAGGTCTCTGAAAAATTTATTCACAATTACAGTCTGTCCTAAAGGACTAATTACCGTCATCTCTCTATCGGTAATCTAAAATCTAATATTCAAGTTTCTAGATATGGCACTAGCAACGTACAAGTGGGTAGACCCGATATCTATCAAAGCAGTAATAGGTACATCAAAGATGAAGAACGTACCAGTTATCACATCAGGTGCATCGCCATCTTCTCGACGCCTGACCGTATAGACCAACCCCGGCTGTCTTGCCTCCGCGTTACCTCTAAAGTCATTACCTCGACCCGGTGCACCTTGACCACGTCTAACACCATTACCACCCTGGTCCACGGCCTCTCGGTGGCTGCTGAGTACCTCTAGCTGATTGAGCATCAGGGTTACGAGCTTCTAGAGTCGTATCAGTCCGTCGAGGGCAGTTCTTATACTGGTGATCCTTGGAACCACATTTATAGCAGGCACTAGTTTTCCTCCAACATTCCCCGGGGTGTCGCTTCCCACAGTCAACACAGTCTCGACTCTGATTGGTAGTCACGGGTGCTCTAGCTTGGGTTGGCTCATCATTCCTAGGCCTCTTCTGAAAACTTTTAGTGGAACCTAAATTCCTGAAGTCCCTCTTGCCTCTGCCTCTGTCTCGATTCTGACGTGCAGAGTTTTTAGCCTCTTCAGCTATTTTGGCTTTCTCCATAAGCTTGGCAAAAGTCCTTACTTGTTGTGGGGCTATCAATACCCACAACTCATCATTCAGCCCATCCTCAAAACGTACACAGTGCTCATGATCGGTTGGCACAATTGTCCGAGCATAACGGCTCAAGGGTAGAAATTCTGCCTCGTAAGTTGCAACCGACTTATTTCCTTGGACCAGATTCAGGAATTCTTTCCTCCGGGCATCCACATAACTTGCCCCAACATACTTTCCTTGGAATTCAGTCTTGAAGAAATCCCAAGTAACAAGTTCAGCCCGAGTGCCTTCTTGAACAGTGAGCCACCATTGATACGCCTCATCCCTCAGCAAGGACACAGCGCCTCTTAGTTTCTGCTCGGGGCTGCACTCTAAATCTTCCATGATTCGCTCCACTGCCTCGAGCCAATACTCCGCTACATTCGGAGGTACACCAGAGACACCCTTAAAAACTTTGGCACCACTCGATTTAAGTCGTTCAAATATTGATCCACGAGCTGCTGGCCCAGTTCTAGCTCCAGCAACCCTTTTTAGGACTCGCAACACTGCTTGGGTCAAAGCAATGTCCTCTCTTATATGGTCGTGTGATCCAGTCTCACTCCCGGGTGACGCAGGTGCGTCCATTTCTGGCATAAGACCCGACGCTTCAGACGCAACCCTAGCACCTCGGCCTCTACCACGGCCATGTCTACCACGTCCACGTCCACGTCCTCTAGTGCTCATATTGGGTATTTCAGTTTAATCTGATTACAAGTTTTATGAATCAGTATACTATTTCAGTATTTATTAACAATATTTTATGATATATAAGAGGTAAAGTTGTTTTCGCAATCACTTCCTATAAACTCAATATCTACCATTTTCAACACCTAAAACTAGAAGTTCTAGAGTGTTCCTATGATCATATCACAATAATAAACATTCAATACTTGAGTACTTACTTGACTTGGTGCCGGATGCTCGTGGTGCCACACTACCTTTAAAACATAAAGTCTAAAAATTTAAAAAAATTTCAAAAAACCACAGCCAAGTTTTGAAACTGGCCTGATACCATAAAATGTAACACCCTAAACTCAGCCTATGCGTTAAGACCAGACTTGGCATGCCACACAATTCGAACTTACGTCCAGTCATCAATGCTTTTAATGAAAACAATTTTTCAAAACGATTTTGAAGACGGAGTTTATCAAAAATAGAGATTTATTTGAAAACCATGATTTTAAAACATGAGAGTTTACAATTTGATTTTCAGAGAAATAATTGGTTAAAAACTTAAATAATTTGTTGAAATAAATTTATAAAAGAGTTTTCACGAAAATTTTACGAGTAAGTGATATTTAAGAAAAACCCCTTTTATACGTAAGTTTAAGAAAACATTTATAAGAATTAAACAGCCCCATTTAAGTAACTAAAACATATTAAAATCCATCCACGAATAAAAATCCATAATAATAATACCAGAGGCCTTATTACATCGCAATTGAAATAGTACTTAGATAAAAATACTTAAAAGAAGTTCAAAGTTTTTATAACTCATCATTCGTAGTATGGCCTCCACACGAAGTCATCCCCGGCCCGAGCCTCCATCAATTACCTGAGAAGGTTAAGAAAAAAGGGTGAGTTACTAAGAACTCAGTGTGTAACCCACTTACCGTGATCATTGGGCCAAAACCATTTAAGCATTTAATTGGGCTTGAGCCCATTTACAAATGTACAATATATATAAATAAATTATAAAAATAATGCATATGATATGCAATTCCCAACCAAGCCTAATTTCCATCCGCTACACACCACCCGTACCAACCAACACACCTGTGAGGATCAAGTCAACCCACCCCGCCAACACACCAATAGCAGGCATTAAGTCAATTATAATATTTGTGGCAGAGCCACCGAACTAGATTGTGATAGAGTCACCGAACTAGATTTTGGCAATAGGCCTTTCTTCTCTTCATCAATTATCCCAACCCATGCAGTCATGTATATATATATAATGCTTAACAATATATTCATAAGGTAAATTTCAACAAAAAGCCCATATTACAAGTTATCAATTTGGCCCATTAGTCAAAATAGCAATTTGGCCCATTTAACGATCTAGCAAATTTTTGGCCCATATAACAGATACCAAGCAGCCCATATAGCAACATATCACATTTGGCCCATAAAGGGTATTTTCGTAATTCGATCCGTAGGGACATTTCATAATTCAGCCCATTAGGGGCATTTTCGTAATTTGGCCCGTAACGACATTTTCATAATTTGGTAATCATACTTATTAAGGGTAATTCGGTCATCTCGCAACCCAAGGGTATTTCATAAATTTTACCCACCAAGGGTAATTCGTTTGGGCACAAAAATTGAAACTGTCCATCTGCGTTATGCTGACTAAAATTGACTATAACTTGAGTTAGGAAACTCAAAATTTAGATCCGTAAATTTTCCCTGAAACTAGACTCATATATCGTTTTACTATAATGTTTCCAGAATTTTTTGGCTTAGCCAATTAGTACAGTTTATTCTTCAAAATATCCCCTGTTTCACTGTTTGATAGTTCTGCCCTCTCTTAACAAAATATTAGATATCTTATTGTACAAAACTCAAATACTGGTTTTGTTTGATCCGAATACAAATAGACTCACTAAGGATTCTAATAATATAAACCATGTCCCGTAATTATTTTTCTAAAATTTATAATGATTTTTCCAAGTCAGAATAGGGGATCACGTATTCATTCTGAACCAGTCTTACAAAAATTTAAAAATATCAAAATATACAAATCCTTTGCTTTTTCTGTTTCTTTTATAAGAAAATAGACTCAGTAATATTTAGTCTAATATCTTATTCACTTTGTAATTCCTTCTATCCTATTTTTCATGATTTTTCAAATACATATCATTGTTTCTAACTGAAACTGTTTTATTACAAAACATGATTATCACTACCATCATACGTACGTCCGAGTGATCACGGATGCCGGTTATCAGTTTTCTTCGATATTTCTACCGAATCATAGAATATTTCATGTGAACTTTCAGAGATATGTGAGATTTACCAACCATTTCAAACATATATTCGGAAGGGTACGGGATTACACACCTGATTTCGATTTCCTAATGAACCACTCGTCGTTGACCACTATGTTCGAAGGTTGAATATATCGAGTGATTTGTCCCTAAAACATATAGTCGATTATTTCAAATTATTACTCCGTTAGCAACCAATCGAATATTGAATAATATCAATAATCCATAAGAACTCCTTACCTTATTAATATTGGATCTGATTTTCTCCATTTGACTTAAGGCTAGAATGATGTTCGGCCTCCCACTATATCACTACAAAGAAGAAAAAGATCTTGTTGAGAGAGAATAAGGTGATGGTCTCGGTCAAATGACCATCTCGAACCAAAACATAGATTCGGCATTAAGAGAAAGAAAATAAAATATTGAGAAAAATACTTACCGATTGATCAAGAGGTGGATGTTAATATGGATGAGAAGAAGAAATAGAGAAAAGATGAAAGTTCATTTATGGAGGAAAATATATGTTGATATTCGGCTATGGGGAATAATCAAAGAAGAATATGTGATTTAATGATGGTGTTGGTTTAGAGAAGAGAAAAGATTAGAGGAATGGTTAAAAGAAAGGATGAGAGGTTGGATGGATGATAGGTTGTTCGACTATCCAAGAAAGATGAATAAGGGATGAAGGTTTTAACCAAACAAAAGAGAAGAAAGATTGAAAAAATGCACAATTGTGCTAGGAGGTTTCAGCAATGGAAATATCAAATTGGGAGAAAAAGACACAAGATTTGCAAATAGGAAATTTGGCCAAAACCATCCACATCCTGTAACAGCCCAAATACGACCCTAACCGGAACGGTGGTTTCGGAACCACGAATCCAAATAAAAATATATATATTTTTTATTTATTTATTTGATGTCTATATTGAGTGTTTGTGCATGAGTAAAAAAAATATCGTAGGATAATTTAACTGTTTTGATGTTAAGTTAAATAAAAGGATCAAATTGTTAAAGTGGGAAAAGTAGAGTGCATGAATTTAGGAAGGCCAATTGAAATGCTTTACTCAAATAGGGATTTGCATGTCAAATTTCCACAATTTGATATAGTGGACGGTAAAGTTGATGGAGGGAGGAATCTTTAACATATTTTAAATCATAAGCATAATATTTTATATTTGTTTTTAATGGGTATTATATTAGTAATAAAAGAACATAAAGTAAATGGGGTTTTTCTCTCCTTCACTCATCTTCTTCACGATTCTCTTGAAAGGAAAGAAGAAAAAATTTTCTCCTCCCTCATCCGGCCATTGCATGCGGTTGTAAGGTAAGGAAATTGAGTTTTGGTTTAGTAAATTGTTACAAACTAAGTAGGTTGCCTTGTGTACCATCAAAATCATATGAACTTTCTTAGAGTTGAGCATGTTAGATTCGACTATGGAGGGGGTAATAAACGTGATTTGTTATTTGAGGAAAACAAGAGGAATTGAGATAGGAATTAGATGAAACAGAAAATAGTACATTGAAATGGTATGAATGCTTGGGAGGTTAGTTCAATTTGAGAATAGGGAAGCTTTATACATATGGCCGAATGTTGAATTGAATATATATATATTAGGATTATTTTAATTTAATTGTTGGATATACGTTAATATATATATATATATATATGAAAATTTGGGTACATTTAATAGTATGTTCGGTCTTGATGAATGGTTATATTTAGAAGGGATTATTGATAAATTATATGATATGAATGGTTTAAATTGTGACAAAGAAATTTAATTAAACTTGAGGAGAATTCGGCACTAGTGTGAAAGTGTATAAAATCTTTATATTTGTATATTGTGTTCGAATAAATAAAAGAAATGGTAGTAAATTGTAAAAGTTTCAGATTTTGATTAATTGATGGAAAGAATGGTATAAGTATGATCGATTAGAAATGAATGAAATGATTTGAATAGGTTCTTTTAAATTTGGTTTAGATCAAGGAAGGAAAGATTTGGAAAAGGATCGGGGAAAAGCGAAATTAGACGAGTAGCCGGGAAACCCTGAATCGTCGTTCTCCGAGGTAAGATTTCAAGCAAACGAGTTAATTAAACTAATTCTTTGTACATTGATAATGCTTAATGGTGATTGGATAATTGAATTGATATTGCCGAATGAGTTGAGAAGATTATTTATCTGTTTGTATTGTGCAAAGTAAGTTAAGATGTTGAATGATTAGTATGAAATTTGTACCACCTTGAGTCTGAATGCAAATGTGTATAAACATGTGTATACTCTAAGTGAAGGCAAGGAATGTATTCGAAATAAAGACAATGTATGAGGTTAATGTGCTTGATATTTTAGTTACTTTGAATATGGGAATATAATTATTTCCATGAATTAATGCATGAGCGATTTTATGCTTGAATGATTGTTGGCTCGGTTACATGAATGATTTGGTATTTTCATATGATTACGAGTTTACAAAATGTACTATGAGAACTATGATTGAGCACTAAGTTTGCAGATGAATAAGTAACGGCTCTGTGTGAGCGATACGTTACGGGATTATTGAGTAACGGCTCTGTGTGAGCGATACGTTACGAGATTTTTGAGTAACGGCTCTGTGTGAGCGATACGTTACTGAATTTTTTGAGTAACGGCTCTGTGTGAGCGATACGTTACATGGTGATTTTATCGAGAACGCTAATTGTGCAAAATACTGTTAAACTTATTTATCAACGGGCAGGTATGTGGTTCACTTTAAAGGATTATGTTATAAATGCAAATGGGTACATATTGTTGTTGGGGAAATAGTACCTTAGAATTTTGTATGAAAGACTAAGTTTCAAATGGTAAGTTTATTTATATATATATATATATATATATATATATAAATATATAGAAGTGCGTTTAATTATACAATATACATGAATTGGTTCTTGAAATCTTGATTGTTCAGCCTTGTTGTTTGGTATGTGAATTGCTTATTGAAAATTTTAGTAGAATAAATGCACTTAGTTAGCAAGCTGAAATCTTACTAAGCGGTGAAGCTTACTTCTCTCAGTTGTTTCTAGGAATTGTAGATCACTTTTGGAAGGTTCAATTTCAGCTCGTGGATCAATTAAGAAGCTCATCATACCATCATCTATTTTGGTACCCCTTATTGATGGATTAATCCTGGATGATTATGGCATGTATAAGCTATTTTGTTTTCTTAGGATTTGTATAAGACGGATCTTTAATGGATGTATGCCATGCGAAAATGGCTAAATTATGGTGTCTTTGGTTTTGAATGAATTCGGCCTTGATATTTGTTTAACATGATAGTATAATTTTTCGTGTTTTGTATGTGATTTATGAAAAAGGTGATTAGAAAGATCTAAGTTTCATATTCTTATTGGAGTATGCCGAATGTGATGTTAGTATAATTAAATACTTGGCTCATCATGAAATGCAACAATAGTATTTTTAAAATAAGTAGAAGTTTAATCTGTCAAGTGTTCGTTTAATATTAGAGATATGTCACATGGTACCTTATATATATATATATGTTGTAAGGAATAAATAGGTTATCATAACTTAAGTACCTTTTCTATTTAATTTTATTTTTATTTTTATTTTTTTTGTGAAGATGGTAATATAGATTTGTGATAAATTCTTTAAGTTTAAACTTACTCTGATATTGTGACTTTATCTATAGTACATTAGTATATGACGGTATAAATGAAAGATAATGCCCCGTAACCTTAATTCGGCGACGGATACGGGTTAGGGGTGTTACATTTGATTTGGTATCAGAGTTACGGTTTAGTCGATTCTCAGACTAGCGTAGCACGTGAGAGTCTAACTATACATGCCATAATCTACAATGTGATAGTATGATGACTTCTGACAGTGAAATGTATTTATTTCTCTTATACAGTAATGGATCTGAATCCCGAGCCAGCATTAGCTGATGATGTCGAGAGTGTGGCTCCTGCTCCCGCGCAAGGGACTGCATCGGGAGAATCTCGACCTGCTGCTAGTGGCCTAGATGAGAGGGTAAAGCAGGCCTTCCATAATATGATGAGCGATTGGTTTAGTCATTATTTACGAACCACTCCGGCTGTTCAACTACCCCTGAATCCGAATGTTCCACCTGTAACACCAATGGTACCTTCGGTTGCCAATCCTGAGCGAGAAACTAAACCACCTGTTGACCGTATTCGAAAGCATGGAGCTCAAGGATTTAGAGCTGAAGATAATGATGATGCGGAGCGAGCTGAATTTTGGCTCGATAATACTATTAGTGTTTTTGATGAGTTGTCTTGCACACCCGATGAGCGTTTGAAGTGTGCCATATCATTATTGCGAGATTCTGCCTACTACTGGTGGAATACTCTTGTGTCAGTTGTTCCGAAGGAGAGAGTGACCTGGGATTTCTTTCAGATTGAATTCCGTAAAAAGTACATAAGTCAGCGCTTCATAGATTCCAAGCGTAAAGAATTTCTTGAGCTCAAGCAGGGTCGTATGACAGTGTCTGAATACGAGCGCAAGTTTGTGCGACTTAGTCGCTACGCTCGCGAATATGTATCCTCTGAGGGTGCTATGTGTCGGAGGTTCGAGGATGGTTTGAATGAAGATATCAAACTTTTGGTTGGCATTCTTGAGATTAACGAGTTTGTTGTGCTAGTTGAAAGAGCTTGTAAAGCGGAAGAGCTAGGGAAAGAAAAACGAAAAGTTGAAGTTGAATCCAAAGAATTTCGAAAAAGATCTATGGGCAGATTTTCACAGATGACAACGAAGAAGTTCAAGAATGATAGTAGTCGACCCAAGTCTAATACCGGGATTTCAATTCGAGAACGACCACCAGTGAGTTCCCAAGCTACATCTATGGCTAGTGTTGGCAATGCTCGATCGAGCAAACCTGAGTGTCAGCAGTGCGGTCGACGACATTTCAGAGAGTGTTGGGGTAAATCTTTTAGTCGCACTTGTTATCAGTGCGGTTCGCAAAGTCATTTTGTACGGGATTGTCCGAAGACTGTTGAGAAGGGTATTACTCAGAATGCGAAACCGAGTGATACTACAGCTAGAGGTAGACCAGCTCGTAGTGGAGGAGGTAGGAGCGGTGCTCAAAGGGGAGCTTCAGATACAGTTATTCGAGCAGATACCCGTGTACCGACTCGAGCTTATGTTATTCGTACTAGAGAGGAAGCTTCATCCCCGGACGTTATTACTGGTAATTTCACTCTCTTTGATGTTATTGTAACTGCTTTGATTGACCCCGGTTCAACTCATTCATATGTGAGTGAAACATTAGTATCCAGTAAGACTCTACCTGTTGAGTCTACTAAGTTTGCAATCAGTGTGTCCAGTCCTTTGGGTCATTGTGTAATGGTTGATAAAGTATGTAAAGGTTGCCCGTTGATGATTCGAGATTCCTGCTTCCCAGCGGATTTAATGTTGTTGCCTTTTGATGAGTTTGATATAATTCTGGGAATGGATTGGCTAACTTCGTATAATGCAGTAGTGAATTGTAAAAGAAAGACTATTGATTTGAGATGCCAAAACGGTGAGATCATCCGGGTTGAATCTAATGATTTGAGTGCGCTACCTACTGTAATATCCTCGATGTTAGCCCAGAAGTATGTGAAAAGAGGATGCGAAGCTTATTTAGCTTATGTGCTAGATAATAAAGTATTCGAAAAACAGATTGAATCAGTACCAGTTGTGTGTGAATACTCAGATGTGTTCCCTGAAGAATTACCGGGTCTACCACCAGTGCGAGAAATTGAGTTTGGCATTGAACTAGTTTCCGGGACAACTCCGATTTCGATAGCTCCGTATCGAATGGCACCAACTGAATTAAAAGAATTGAAAGCACAGTTGCAAGAGTTGACAGATAGGGGTTTTGCACGACCGAGTTTCTCACCGTGGGGTGCACCAGTTCTGTTTGTGAAAAAGAAAGACGGGACAATGCGAATGTGTATTGATTATCGGCAGCTGAATAAAGTGATAATAAAGAATAAATACCCTTTACCCCGAATTGATGATTTGTTTGACCAGTTGAAAGGGGCTTCAGTATTCTCAAAGATAGATTTGAGATCGGGCTATTATCAGTTGCGAGTCAGAAATACGGATGTGCCAAAGACTGCATTTCGAACGAGGTACGGACACTTTGAGTTTCTGGTTATGCCTTTTGGACTTACTAATGCACCTGCTATTTTTATGGATCTGATGAATCGAGTCTTCAGGCAGTTCTTAGATCGGTTCGTAGTAGTGTTTATTCATGATATACTGATCTACTCCAAAGATGAAACCGAGCATGCTGAGCATTTGAGATTGGTGCTACAAACTTTGCGAGATAAACAGTTGTATGCTAAGTTTAGTAAGTGTGAATTCTGGATGAAGAAAGTTAGTTTTTTGGGTCATGTCGTATCAGTATCGGGTATTTGTGTTGACCCGAGCAAAATATCGGCCATTATTGATTGGAAACCACCAAAGAATGTTTCTGAAATCCGAAGCTTTCTGGGACTTGTGGGATATTACCGACGATTTGTGAAAGGTTTTTCTATAATAGCTACCCCATTGACCAAGCTATTGTAGAAAGATGTCAGGTTCGAGTGGTCGGAAAGGTGTCAGAAAAGCTTCGATCAGTTGAAAGCCCTTTTAACCGAAGCTCCAGTGTTAGTACAGCCTGAATCGGGTAAAGAATTTATTGTTTATTCTCATGCTTCTTTGAATGGTTTGGGTTGCGTTTTGATGCAGGAAGGCAAAGTCGTAGCCTACGCTTCGAGACAATTGAAGCCGCATGAAAGAAATTACCCGACACATGATTTAGAACTCGCAGCTATTGTGTTCGCATTAAAAATTTGGCGCCATTATTTATACGGTGAGAAATGTCATATTTACTCGGATCACAAAAGTCTGAAGTATTTGATGACTCAGAAAGATCTGAACTTGAGACAACGTAGATGGTTAGAGTTGTTGAAGGACTATGAGTTAGTGATTGACTACCATCCGGGGAAAGCTAACGTTGTCGCAGATGCATTAAGTCGAAAATCATTATTTGCTCTTCGTACATTGAACACACAGATGGCTATATCAGATGATAGTTCAATCATAGCCGAGTTAAAAGCAAGACCAATGTTTATTCAGCAAATTTGTGATGCACAGAAAGCTGACAAAGATATGAATGTTAAACGAGTTCAGGGTGAAAGTAATGCAGAGTCAGAGTTTCAAGTCGATGAAAATGACTGTTTGAAATACAAAGGCCGAATGTGTGTACTGAAGAACATGGACTTGATTCAGATGTTATTGAATGAGGCTCATAATAGTCAAATGGCGATACATCCGGGTAGCACGAAAATGTATAATGATTTGAAACAATTCTATTGGTGGCCTGGTATGAAGCGGGACATATCTGAATTTGTATCGAAATGCTTAGTTTGTCAACAAGTGAAAGCTGAGCATCAAGTTCCATCAGGACTTCTCCAACCGATTATGATACCTGAATGGAAGTGGGAACGAATCACTATGGACTTTGTGTCAGGATTGCCGTTGACGCCGGGTAAGAAAGATTCAATATGGGCTATTGTTGATAGGTTGACGAAATCATCTCATTTTATTCCGGTACGTACGGACTTCTCACTTGATAGGTTGGCTGAATTGTACGTATCGCAAATTGTACGGTTACACGGGGTACCTATCTCCATTGTTTCGGATAGAGATCCGAGGTTCACATCGCGATTTTGGAAGAAACTGCAAGATACTTTAGGTACCAAGTTACATTTTAGTACAGCTTTCCACCCTCAGTCGGACGGTCAGTCTGAACGAGTTATCCAAGTACTTGAAGATATGTTAAGATGTTGCGTTCTTGAGTTTGAAGGTACGTGGGAACGATACTTGCCTTTGATTGAATTTGCGTATAATAATAGTTTTCAATCTAGTATCAAAATGGCACCCTACGAAGCATTGTATGGTCGTAAATGTCGTACACCCTTGTACTGGACTGAACTTGGAGAAAACAAGATGCACGGGGTTGATGTGATTAAGGAAACCGAACAGAAAGTGGCAGTGATTCGTGATAGCTTGAAAGCGGCATCGGATCGTCAAAAGTCTTACGCGGATTTGAAGCGTAAGGATATTGAATTTCAGATTGGGGATCGAGTGTTCTTGAAAGTATCGCCGTGGAAGAAGATACTCAGATTTGGTCGCAAGGGAAAACTGAGTCCGAGGTTTATTGGGCCCTATGAAGTTATTGAACGTATTGGGCCGGTTGCGTACAGATTGAGGTTACCGTCTGAATTAGACAAGATTCATAATGTTTTTCATGTGTCGATGCTTCGACGCTATAGATCTGACCCTTCTCATGTAATTAATCCATCCGAGATTGAAATTCAGCCTGATCTGACTTATGAGGAAGAGCCGATTCGTATTTTAGATCGTGAAGTAAAAGAATTACGAAACAAGAAGATATCGTTGGTCAAAGTAATGTGGCACAAACACGGGATAGAGGAGGCAACTTGGGAAACTGAAAAATCAATGAAAGAACGTTATCCTCACCTATTTGCCGGTAATATTTTCGAGGACGAAAATTTCTTTAAGGGGGGAGGAGTTGTAACAGCCCAAATACGACCCTAACCGGAACGGTGGTTTCAGAACCACGAATCCAAATAAAAATATATATTTTTTATTTATTTATTTGATGTCTATATTGAGTGTTTGTGCATGAGTAAAAAAATATCGTAGGATAATTTAACTGTTTTGATGTTAAGTTAAATAAAAGGATCAAATTGTTAAAGTGGGAAAAGTAGAGTGCATGAATTTAGGAAGGCCAATTGAAATGCTTTACTCAAATAGGGATTTGCATGTCAAATTTCCACAATTTGATATAGTGGACGGTAAAGTTGATGGAGGGAGGAATCTTTAACATATTTTAAATCATAAGCATAATATTTTATATTTGTTTTTAATGGGTATTATATTAGTAATAAAAGAACATAAAGTAAATGGGGTTTTTCTCTCCTTCACTCATCTTCTTCACGATTCTCTTGAAAGGAAAGAAGAAAAAATTTTCTCCTCCCTCATCCGGCCATTGCATGCGGTTGTAAGGTAAGGAAATTGAGTTTTGGTTTAGTAAATTGTTACAAACTAAGTAGGTTGCCTTGTGTACCATCAAAATCATATGAACTTTCTTAGAGTTGAGCATGTTAGATTCGACTATGGAGGGGGTAATAAACGTGATTTGTTATTTGAGGAAAACAAGAGGAATTGAGATAGGAATTAGATGAAACAGAAAATAGTACATTGAAATGGTATGAATGCTTGGGAGGTTAGTTCAATTTGAGAATAGGGAAGCTTTATACATATGGCCGAATGTTGAATTGAATATATATATTAGGATTATTTTAATTTAATTGTTGGATATACGTTAATATATATATATATATATATATGAAAATTTGGGTATATTTAATAGTATGTTCGGTCTTGATGAATGGTTATATTTGGAAGGGATTATTGATAAATTATATGATATGAATGGTTTAAATTGTGACAAAGAAATTTAATTAAACTTGAGGAGAATTCGGCACTAGTGTGAAAGTGTATAAAATCTTTATATTTGTATATTGTGTTCGAATAAATAAAAGAAATGGTAGTAAATTGTAAAAGTTTCAGATTTTGATTAATTGATGGAAAGAATGGTATAAGTATGTATCGATTAGAAATGAATGAAATGATTTGAATAGGTTCTTTTAAATTTGGTTTAGATCAAGGAAGGAAAGATTTGGAAAAGGATCGGGGAAAAGCGAAATTAGACGAGTAGCCGGGAAACCCTGAATCATCGTTCTCCGAGGTAAGATTTCAAGCAAACGAGTTAATTAAACTAATTCTTTGTACATTGATAATGCTTAATGGTGATTGGATAATTGAATTGATATTGCCGAATGAGTTGAGAAGATTATTTATCTGTTTGTATTGTGCAAAGTAAGTTAAGATGTTGAATGATTAGTATGAAATTTGTACCACCTTGAGTCTGAATGCAAATGTGTATAAACATGTGTATACTCTAAGTGAAGGCAAGGAATGTATTCGAAATAAAGACAATGTATGAGGTTAATGTGCTTGATATTTTAGTTACTTTGAATATGGGAATATAATTATTTCCATGAATTAATGCATGAGCGATTTTATGCTTGAATGATTGTTGGCTCGGTTACATGAATGATTTGGTATTTTTATATGATTACGAGTTTACAAAATGTACTATGAGAACTATGATTGAGCACTAAGTTTGCAGATGAATAAGTAACGGCTCTGTGTGAGCGATACGTTACGGGATTATTGAGTAACGGCTCTGTGTGAGCGATACGTTACGAGATTTTTGTGTAACGGCTCTGTGTGAGCGATACGTTACTGAATTTTTTGAGTAACGGCTCTGTGTGAGCGATACGTTACGAGATTATTGAGTAACGGCTCTGTGTGAGCGATACGTTACATGGTGATTTTATCGAGAACGCTAATTGTGCAAAATACTGTTAAACTTATTTATCAACGGGCAGGTATGTGGTTCACTTTAAAGGATTATGTTATAAATGCAAATGGGTACATATTGTTGTTGGGGAAATAGTACCTTAGAATTTTGTATGAAAGACTAAGTTTCAAATGGTAAGTTTATTTATATATATATATATATATATAAATATATAGAAGTGCGTTTAATTATACAATATACATGAATTGGTTCTTGAAATCTTGATTGTTCAGCCTTGTTGTTTGGTATGTGAATTGCTTATTGAAAATTTTAGTAGAATAAATGCACTTAGTTAGCAAGCTGAAATCTTACTAAGCGGTGAAGCTTACTTCTCTCAGTTGTTTCTAGGAATTGTAGATCACTTTTGGAAGGTTCAATTTCAGCTCGTGGATCAATTAAGAAGCTCATCATACCATCATCTATTTTGGTACCCCTTATTGATGGATTAATCCTGGATGATTATGGCATGTATAAGCTATTTTGTTTTCTTAGGATTTGTATAAGACGGATCTTTAATGGATGTATGCCATGCGAAAATGGCTAAATTATGGTGTCTTTGGTTTTGAATGAATTCGGCCTTGATATTTGTTTAACATGATAGTATAAATTTTCCGTGTTTTGTATGTGATTTATGAAAAAGGTGATTAGAAAGATCTAAGTTTCATATTCTTATTGGAGTATGCCGAATGTGATGTTAGTATAATTAAATACTTGGCTCATCATGAAATGCAACAATAGTATTTTTAAAATAAGTAGAAGTTTAATCTGTCAAGTGTTCGTTTAATATTAGAGATATGTCACATGGTACCTTATATATATATATGTTGTAAGGAATAAATAGGTTATCATAACTTAAGTACCTTTTCTATTTAATTTTATTTTTATTTTTATTTTTTTTGTGAAGATGGTAATATAGATTTGTGATAAATTCTTTAAGTTTAAACTTACTCTGATATTGTGACTTTATCTATAGTACATTAGTATATGACGGTATAAATGAAAGATAATGCCCCGTAACCTTAATTCGGCGACGGATACGGGTTAGGGGTGTTACACATCCATTCCCCTAAAAGTCAAAATTTGCCGTAATTACGTTTTCTTATCACAACACCCAAATAATATTTTTTGGATGTTACAGAATTTTTACAACTGAAATATAAAACATAGTTAGGAAACTTGTTTAACATCAAATCTCGACAAAAAGGGTAGTCAAAAGAAAGGGTGATAAAAAATACAAGGGTTTTGGGTTAATATTAGTAGGTGAGTCAATTAAAAAGGGTTGTTAGGCTCAATGGGGTTCACTAGGAGTTAATTATGAGGGTAGGCTTTTTAGTGGAGTAAATGGGTTAAAACCTAGGTGCCTTTATCATCTCGGTATGTCAAATCATAACTGTGGTCTCGACATGTATAATCAAGGCAAGTTCTAGAATAACAGTTCATAGTTGACACACTCATAATAAAAAATGAGCATGAAAAAGAATGTATGCTTTATAAGGTTCAAATACTCACAAAAATTATGGGTGTTTTTATATCATCCTTATGAATTTTAAATTTCAAGGTAGTATTTGAATTTAGGTCAACAACCTAGCAAAAATTTTAATTCCTGAAAAGCAGACTTATCATGCTTGATTCTCTAGTATTCTTTAAATTAAACATCAATGTACAATTAACTATGACTTAATCTAAAACATGTCAATAATTATCACAAGTCATCAGAAATTTCATCTTAATTAATAATATTACAACTTTGCTTAAAAACAAGACTAAATCAGGGATTTGAGAATAATGAAAAAAAGTTTGGCAATTTTATTCCATTTTTAACCTCAGGGATTTGAGAATAATGAAAATGGTTAGGTCCTTTTACCCCCCCACACTTAAGATGTACATTGTCCGCAATGTACAAAGATAGATGATGCATTTAAAATCAAAAGGGAAGGGATAGAATACACCCTGAGATGTGGGCTGTTTCCTTGGAGGAGAGTAGGGGTATTGGAGGATACGGCGAAGGCATCGGTATGGTGGTGGTGGTGGTTCCCGAGCTTTGTGCTAGATGAAGAAATTGGGGAACTCGTGAAGGATTAGCCAAGGGTTATTAAGACATAATATAAATAAACTAAATAAAAGATTAAAGAAAAGCAAGCTAAAGTGAAGGAGACTAAGAAGAAAACTAAAAAGAAAAGAAAATCCTAATGGACTATGGAGCCCTTATTGAAGGATGGTTCGCAAGGTGGGAATCAATGCTCAGATTGGGGATGTGGTGGTGGTGTTGGAAGTGAAGAGGTTCTCGTGGTGGTCGGCGTGGTTCCCAAGCAGCCTGGCGAACCTGACACTAAGAAACTAAAAGAAAATTAAATGAGAAAAGCAGTAGAGAATCTTAGATGAGGAAAATAAAGGAGAAGAGCAGGAAATTGAAGCAAAAGAGAAAGCAAAGAGCAAAACTAATTGGTCCCAAAGACCCTTGGCTTTGTGTTTAGACAAAGCTGCCGGCATGAACTCATGTTGATCGTTCTTTGTTAAGGAGTCTATACATAGCTTCTTTCGCTTCTTCGGCATGGTGTTGATTTGCTCAATGATCTAGCGTCTTGAAGGGTTTGAGACTGAAGAGAGTGAAAAGGAGAGAAAAAGTTAGATGGAGGGAAGGGGAAGAGGTGAGGGGTTTAAATAGATTTTCAAGTTTTGTGCTCCCCCACGGCCATGGTCACAGGGTGCGTTGAGTTACACAGCCACCTCACACGGCAGTGTTATAGGGGGTGTTGTCACCATTTTGCCCGTGCTTGGTCCTCCTATGCCCGTGCTTGTGACTTATTTCTTTTGGCACGGTCATTATGCACGGGCGTGTCTCCCCCATGTGTTATAAGTCAGTAACCTCAGTCATTTCACACGATTATGTAGCACAGGCGTGTTCTGGCCGTGGTGTGTAAGTCAGTAGCTTTATTAATTTCACACGATTGTGGGCACGGGCGTGCCCTTTTCTGTCGGTGCCCGTGGGGAGGGTTTGTTGGATCCTTGACGTTGGGGAGGGTGGTTGGGCTGACTGCACGGCCTGTGTCCTGTCAGTGTGGTGGTTTAGGTGGTCCACATGGCCATAGACACTGTCGTGTGTAAAGCTGTGTGGCCTGGAAAACCTGCATTTTTGGTTAGTTTAAAAAGGAAAAAAGAGAAGAAAAAGGAAAAGATAAATAAATAAAAAACAAAGGAAAAAATAAGGTTAGTGCTTGGGTTGCCTCTCGAGAGGCGTTCGTTTATAGTCTTTAGCTAGACTTCCTCGTGTTTGAAAATTTTAGGGAGGTTTAAAGGTTTGAATATCTTCCCTCATGCTTATAGTCACGTTTTCTTGGCAATGTTGAAGTCGAGAAGCGTTTTCTTTGGAAGTGCCGAATATTGGATTGCTTACCTCGACTATGCTGTTTGGGAAGATATTGTGTACCTTGAGAAGGATCTCTCCCTTTGCTTTCAGGTCTGTGATAGTAATTTGGGGATTGGTTTTGTCGAACAGTACTTGGTCTCCTATTTTGAAGCGATTTGATGTCCCCATGAGCTCTTCTTGTGGTTCCTCGGTTTTTTTCTACGTATGAATCTAGCTCTCCTTTGATTTCTGTCTTTTGATTCTCTAAATTGTCTATATGAACCGGCTCAGGGCTTAGGCTTTGTGCTGTTTCCTGTGATGAAGTTTGAATAATATGGTTTTTAACCGAAATGACTTTCTTACCTTCATCGACTGTTGTCCTAGCCGAGTCGAGAGCTTGAAGACTAATTGATTCATCTCCTACACGAAGTATGAGCTCACCTGTAGCAACATCAATTTTAGTTCTGGAAGTTGCTAGAAAAGGTCTGCCTAAAATTAAAGGGATTGAATTATCCTCATCCATGTCTAAGACAATAAGGTCTACCGGGAAAACAAATTTATCGATTTTGACAAGAACATCTTCGATAATGCCCCTAGGAATTCGAATAGTTTTATCAGCTAATTGAACACTCATCCTAGTTTGTTTGGGCTATGCGAAATACATAGCCTAGTCTAGTATGTGCCACTTAACATGGATTTTATTCGTGTGGGGCCCACGAGCCCATTGGGTCCATACGACCCATTTCAGCCAAACGAGGCCCAATATCACGAGAACGCTCGTAGTGGCCTCTATAATCTATCACCCATAATTTGTGAGGTAAATAGCGATAGCATGCTCGTGAGGCCTCAAATGCGAAGTTTCGGCTTTTCGACTTTTCAACTTTTGCCGATTCATAGCAGAGATAGTAACATCCTAAAAAAAAAGAAAAAAAAAAGAAAAATGGAGCATGAATAATAGGAGCCACGGCAAAAGCATGTAAATTCCATACGCAAACAAAATTTGAGATAAGCATGGGTTGATTTTTAATTTTTAAAATTCTTCAAAAGAATGTGCATAGATGGAGTGCCTATTAAGGTGAAAAGATGACTAATAAAAAGTTACTTTTTGATATAATTAGTGGTAATGATGACTCACCACTAATTAAAATTTCTCATGAATATGCATAATTCTTGGCATAGTGGGGTAAACATGTATTTTGGTGATAAAGGGCATGAGGTGGACGACATGGGAGATGAATTAAATTCTTTAAAATTGGGTGCATTAGGTGAACATTCAGCCCTTCAATTTTGTTTGTAAAAGAATAAGCCGAAACCTCTTAGCCATATCTCTTCTCCCTTCTTGCGTGTTAGACATTTCTTCCTTTGGTTGAATTTTGTAAGTGGCTTCACTCTATTCCTTTCATCTTATTTTCTCCCTAGCCGAAGGTTGGTCGAATATCACATCTTTGCCAACTCATCTTTATCCTTAAGTTGAGTCGATGGAAGCCGGATCTAGCATCGTTAAGGTAAGGAATTTCTTCATGGTTTACTTCGATCTCCCATTGCTCGGTTATTTTGCAAATCGGATCGAAGATTATGACTAATCAATTATTTTAGGGATTAAATCAGTTGCTCTTCTCTGTTCGTTTATCTTTGGAAGTAGTGGTAGGTCGAAATCCTCTCCCTAAACAACTACTTTCTCTCATCGTGGTATTTTTTTCTGATCGAGTGTTAAGGTGTCATAGGTGCCGACGATCAAGAAGGTTTAGTCCTTACCGTAACCAGGTGTGTAATCTCACACCTCTTTGAATGTTTGCATAAAATGTTCTGTGATTCATTCGAAAGACCAAAAAGACAGAAACCGGCATCTGTGACCACTCGGGCATGCGTTTGTTCGAAGTGGTAATCATATTTTGCAATAAAACAGTTTTGGTTAGTAGTAGTGACGTGATTTTGAAAAATCACCAAAACTAGTGGGAATTGAATTAGAAAGTGAAGGAGATATGGATTGAAAGATAATTGAGTCTATTTTCTTTTAAATGAAACAGAGAAAGCAAATGATTTGTATACTTTGAGATTTTTAAATCTTAGTAAGACTGGTTCAGAATGATTACGTGATCCCCTGTTCTGACTTGGAAAAATTATTATAAATTATAAGAAAATAATTCTGGGACATGGTTTATATTCTTCGAATCCTTAGTGAGTCTATTTTTATGTGGAATGAACAAAATCATTATGTGAGTTCTGTACAAGGAGACATCTGAGATTTTGTGAAGAGAGGGCAGAACTGTCAAACAGTGAAACAAGGAAAACTTTAATGAATAAACTGTACTAAATGGTTTATCCAAAAATTCTGGAAAAATTACAGTAATAAGATATATGAGTCTAGTTTCAAGAAATATTTATGGATCTAAATTTCGAGTTTTCTAACTTGAGTTATAGTCAATTTAGTTAACATAATGCAGATGGACAGTTTTCAATTTTATGCCCCAAACGAATTACTCTTGGTGAAAAAAAAAACTACCAAATTACCCTTAGAGGGTAAATTACCGAAATACCTCCGGGTTGTGAACTTACTAAAAATACCCTCGATGGGTCGTTTTTGTCAAAATGCCTTAAGGGGCCGAATCACTTAAATATCATTAAAACTGTCGAATTACGAAAATGCCCCAAATGGGCCGATTTGATAGATTGGCAAGATGAGCCAATTTTATATATGGCTAAATGGGCCAAATTGAGATATTAGCTATATGGGCCAAATTGAGATATTTTCTATACGGGCCAAATTGAGATATTTGCTATATGGGCCAAATATGATATTTGATATATGGGCCAAAGGTGATATTTGTTCTATGGGTCAAAATGTGATATGGGTCAGATTGTGAGAATTTTTATAATGGGCCGTACGTTTGTAATAAATATATGAATGAATTATTGTAAATGATATGCATACATGATTTGTATGGGTTAGGATATTTAACGAAGTGAAGTTCTGGTAGCTTTGCTATAAAATTCTGGTGGCTTGTCCACAGTTTGATTTGCGGCTTAATGCCCAGTTTGGTATGTTGGTGGGGTGGGTGACTAAAGCTCCCCACAGGTGTGATGGTTGGTACGGGTGGTGTGTGTAGCAGATAGTTTGGTTGGGAAATTGCATAACACATGCATGTTATATATGATATTATGTTATGATTGTAAATGGGCTTTGGCCCAATAAATGCTTAATTGAATTTTGGCCTAGTGGACTTTGGTAAGTGGGTTACACACTGAGTTCTAGTAACTCACCCCCTTTCTCTTAACCCTTTCAGATAGTGCTCAGTGACGTGGACTTGGGCCATGGATGACTTGGTGGGGCCATACTTCAGAAATGGTGTTATTAAACTTTGAATTTCTATTTTCGTTTATTTTATTATTTTGCTAATTTGGTTTAAGTTGTAATAAGGCCTCTGAACTGTTTTTTTTATTTTTGCTTTATGGTTGGGATGTTTTTATTATTTTTCTTAAATTGTTTAAAATGAGAATTTTTTTTTTAAAAACGTAAATAAGGGTTTTTCGAAATTGATTAACAAATGGATTTCAAAATAAACTTATACAAATATGTTTTAACTCGAACATTCTTTCAAATTATTAACGACATTTTCAAAAGTCATGGATTTAAAGTTCAATTCCTTAATTTGTGATTCATCAATCAATCTCTCAAAATACTTGTATTTTATCTACGTTTCAGCAATGTTTCAAAATGCTTTTGCAATTCTATTTCAAGTGTCACATTTTCGTAAATAGTTTATTTCAAATATGCTTTCACAACCGAAAAGGGTTATTAAATTTAATTATGTTTTGATGTAGACACAATTGCTTAAGTGTTTTGGGTTTTAACACAGAGGCTGAAATTCTCCAACAAGTTGTTACAATTGCAAAGATGGTTTTGAAAAACACTTCCATGTGGCATGCCAGATTCAGGTCTAACTTCTAGGCTAGGTTTGGGGTGTTACTTTTAATGGTATCAGAGCCCGGTTTAAAACTCGATTGTGGTCTGGGTTAAAAAATATTTATGGTACAAAACTGTTTCGAATTGTAGAACTTATGTTTTTTTTTAAAAAAAAGGGTAGTATGGCACCACGAGTATCTGGCACCAAGTCAAGTTAGTGTATGTGAACGAATAATTCTTATTATTGTGAAATGACGGTAGGAACACTGTAGAACTTTTAGTTTTAGGTGTTGAAATTATAGAGATTGAGACTATAGGACGCGTTTACGAAAACAGCTCTATCTCTTATATCTCATAAAATATCATTAATAAATACTGAAAAAGTATACTGATTCATAAAACTTGTAATCAGATTAAATCGAAATACCCAATATGAGCACTAGAGGACATAGACGTGGACGTGGTAGACGTGGCCGTGGTAGAGGCCGAGGTGCTAGGGTTGTGTCTGAAGCGTCGGGACATATACTAGAAATGGATGCACCTGCATCACCCGGGAGTGAGACTGGATCACACGACCACATGAAAGAGAACATTGCCTTGACCCAAGCAATGTTACGAGTCCTAGAAAGGGTTGCTGGGGCTAGAACTGGGCCAGCAGCTCGTGGATCAATATCAGAACGACTTAAATCAAGTGGTGCCGAGGTTTTTAGGGGTGTCTCCAGTGTAGCTCCGAATGTAGCGGAGTATTGGCTCGAGGTAGTGGAGCGAATCATGGATGATTTGGAGTGCACCACCGAGTAGAAACTAAGAGGCGCTATGTCCTTGTTGAGGGACGAGGCGTATCAATGGTGGCTCACTGTTCGAGAAGGCACTCAAGCTGAACTTGTTACTTGGGATTTCTTCAATACTGAATTTCAAGGAAAGTATGTCGGGGCAAGTTGTGTGGATGCCCGGAGGAAAGAATTCATGAATCTGGTCCAAGTAAATAAGTCAGTGGCAGCTTATGAGGCAGAATTTCTACGCTTGAGCCGTTATGCTCGGACAATTGTGCCAACCGATCATGAGCGCTGTGTACGTTTTGAGGATGGGCTGAATGATGAGTTGCGGGTATTGATAGCCCCACAACAAGTAAGGACTTTTGCCAAGCTTGTGGAGAAAGCCAAAATAGATGAGGAGGCTAAAAACTCTACACGTCAGAACTGAGACAGAGGCAGAGGCAAGAGGGACTTCAGGTATTCGGGTTCCACTAAAAGTTTTCAGAAGAGGCTCAGGAATGATGAGCCAGCTCAACCTAGAGCACCTGCTGCTATCAATCAGATTCAACTGTGTGCTGAATGTGGGAGACAACACCCAGGTGAATGCTGGAAAAGAACTGGTGGGTGTTTCAAATGTGGTTCTAAGGACCACCAGCTTAAAGATTGTCCTCAACGAACCGCTTTGAATCAGGAAGCTCGTAACCATGAAGCACAGCCAGCTAGAGGCGTTCAGCAACCACCGAGAGGTCGTGGGCCAGGTTGAGGTGGTAATGGCGGAGGTCGAGGTCTGGGTGTACCAGGTAGAGGTACTGGTTTCAGGGGTAACGCGGAGGCGAGGCAGCCAGGACTAGTTTATGCGGTCAGACGTCAGGAGGATGGCGATGCACCTGATGTGATAACTGGTACGTTCTTCATCTTTGATGTACCTGTTACTGCTTTGATAGATATCGGATCTACCCATTCATATGTTGCTAGTGCTATATCTGGAAACCTGAATATTTGATCTGAGATTTTTGATAGAGGGATGACCGTAATTAGTCCTTTAGGACAGTCGGTAATCGTGAATAAATTGTTTAGAGACGTGCCTTTAGAAATTCAAAGAGAAATATTTCTGGCGGATTTGATGGAACTGCCTTTCGGCGAATTTGATCTTATTTTGGGCATGGATTGGTTGGTAAAACACCGGGCGCAATTGGATTGTGCTGCAAAGCGGATGTCAATAAGGACTTTGGAAGATAAAGAAGTAGTAATGATAAGCGAACGAAGGAATTACCCGGCAAATGTAGTATCTTCTTTAAAGGCAGAAAAGTTGTTGCGGAAAGGGTATGGAGCGTTCTTAACCTTCATTAGTACTTTGGATGCCAAGGAATTATCGGTGAAAGGTGTGAGAACGGTGAAAGAATTTTCGGATGTTTTTCCCGAAGAACTACCGGGTCTACCTCCAGATTGGGAAGTAGAGTTTGGCATTGAGCTTTTGCCCGAAACGGCTCCGGTGTCTATTGCTCCTTATAGAATGGCGCCGAAGGAGTTAGTGGAGCTTAAGGCTCAAATCCTAGAGTTGTTAGATCGGGGATTCATTCGACCAAGTGTGTCACCATGGGGAGCTCCGGTCTTGTTCGTTAAGAAGAAGGATGGGTCGATGCGTATGTGTATTGATTATAGGCAAATGAATAAATTGATGATCAAGAATAGGTATCCATTGCCGAGAATCGATGACCTGTTTGATCAGTTGAGAGGAGCTTCTGTTTTCTCCAAGATAGATTTGAGATCGGGTTATCATCAACTTAAGGTTAAGGAGGCGGATATTCATAAGATGACATTTCGAACTCGTTATGGACATTATGAGTTCTTGGTGATGCCGTTTGGATTGACCAATGCACCAGCTACATTTATGGACATGATGAACCAAGTCTTCCAACCCTACTTAGACCAGTTCGTGGTGGTGTTCATAGATGATATCTTGGTATATTCAAGGAATGAAGAAGAGCATGACTCACATCTGCGCATAGTATTGCAAATATTGCGAGAAAACCAACTTTATGCCAAATTCAGTAAGTGTGAATTTTGGTTGAAGGAAGTGACTTTCTTAGGACATGTTATGTCGGCTTACGAAAATGTCAAAAATGTCGAATTACGAAAATGCCCCTAATGGGCGGATTTGATAGATTGGCAAGATGAGCCAATTTTATATATGGCTAAATGGGCCAAATTGAGATATTAGCTATATGGGCCAAATTGAGATATTTGCTATATGGGCCAAATATGATATTTGATATATGGGCCAAAGGTGATATTTGTTATATGGGCCAAAATGTGATATGGGTCAGATTGTGAGAATTTTTATAATGGGCCGTATGTTTGTAATAAATATATGAATGAATTATTGTAAATGATATGCATACATGATTTGTATGGGTTGGGATATTTAACGAAGAGAAGTTCTGGTAGCTTTGCTACAAAATTCTGGTGGCTTGTCCATAGTTTGATATATGGCTTAATGCCCAGTTTGATATATGGCTTAATGCCCAGTTTGATGTGTTGGCGGGGTGGGTGACTAAAGCTCCCCACAGGTGTGATGGTTGGTACGGGTGGTGTGTGTAGCGGATGGAAAACTAGGTTTGGTTGGGAAATTGCATAACACATGCATGTTATATATGATATTATGTTATAATTGTAAATGGGCTTTGGCCCAATAAATGCTTAATTGAATTTTGGCCCAGTGGACTTTGGTAAGTGGGTTACACACTGAGTTCTAGTAACTCACCCCCTTTCTTTTAACCCTTTCAGGTAATGCTCAGTGACGTGGACTTGGGCCATGGATGACTTGATGGGGGCCATACTTCAGAAATGGTGTTATTAAACTTTAAATTTCTATTTCCGTTTATTTTATTATTTTGCTAATTTGGTTTAAGATGTAATAAGGCCTCTGAACTATTTTTTTTTTTATTTTTGCTTTATGGTTGGGATGTTTTTATTATTTTTCTTAAATTGTTTAAAAAGAGCCCCGCCCCGTAGAGGGAAATTTACCTGTGAATGCGGTGCGGGCTACTGCTCTCCACTTGCTTCTTGCTTTGAAAGCTGTCCTCTTAGTTTTGAACTAGTCTGAGAAGGGCGATTTCCTATTTAGAATTTTTTTTCTAAAAACGTAAATAAGGGTTTTTTGAAATTGATTAACAAATGGATTTCAAAATAAACTTATAAAATATGTTTTAACTCGAACATTCTTTCAAATTATTAACGACATTTTCAAAAGTCATGGATTTAAAGTTCAATTTCTTGATTTGTGATTCATCAATCAATCTCTCAAAATACTTGCATTTTATCTAAGTTTCCGCAATGTTTCAAAATGCTTTTGCAACTCTACTTCAAAGGTCACATTTTCGTAAATCGTTTATTTCACATATGCTTTCACAACCGAAAAAAGGTTATTAAAGTTAACTGTGTTTTCATGTAGACACAATTGCTTAAGTGTTTTGGGTTTTAACAAAGAGGCTGAAATTCTCCAACAAGTTGTTACAATTGCAAAGATGGTTTTGAAAAACACTTCCATGTGGCACGCCAGATTCGGGTCTAACTTCTAGGCCGGGTTTGGTGCGATTACACACCTATTAAAGTAATTGTTCCAAGTTTCTTAAGCGCCCAACCTACATTAATTCCACATAGAGTCAGTCTTTCATATATTATTGATCAAATCACTTAATCCCCAAACAATAATCACTACCAACCTTGATTGGGTACCACGCGATCTGCTCCTTTTAGATCGCTAACTAAGAACAATCATATGTCTCTTGCCGATTTACTGCCTAACAACAAATCTTATTAGAAAGGATTGATTGTAAATGTGGCTTAAACCCACGAATACTATCCTCTCAAAAACAAATGAATATTCAGCCTACCAAAAAACAAGGTATCAAAATTACCTTAATCGAATAATAGAAGAACGGACCTCGACGGCTTGGTAACCCTTGCATCCCTTCACTTCTTGGGAGCACATAACCCATCGATCACCATATCGCAAAGAAGAAATGAGAATCGCAGTCGGAGAACATATGGAGAAGAACATTCGGCTTTTTAGAAAATGATTGGAGAGAACAGATTTGAATGAAAGGAGGAAATATGGACACTTACCAATTTGCCAATAACACTTGTAGAATTGAAATAGAGAGGGACAGTGTTGAGATTCGGCCAAAGTATGAAACTCCCAGTGAAAAGGAAAAAATTGATTCGAGGAAGGAAGGGTAGAACTTCAGACACAACCTACTAGAATGCCGAGAAAGAAAAAGAACAAGAAAGAGGAAAAGAGGATGAATTTGGCCCAGAAAACAATAATTAGTGGAGCAAAAATAATAGGCAGGATATTTGGCCAAAGCCTAGAAACTAAGAGGAGACAGGAGCAGAATTGGTGATTTCGGCACAGGTTGAAACAGAAGAAAGAGAACAGAATGGCTTAGAAAAAGGTAGCACAGAAAATTTGGCAGGACAATTGGAATCGAAACAAAAAGAGGAACAAAAGATCAAATGTAACATTTGGCACTACATGGAGAAGAAAGGAAACAAATTGGTGTCAAAATAGAAACTGACCAAAAGTGAAAATTCTCTACCAAAACCGATTACTAGGGAGTTCAGAGTCCTAATTCGCCACACTTATTCCCTCACTCCCCCATCCTCCTTGATTTGCTCCATAATCCTTTCCTTGATTTTCTCCACCATCATCTCTTGACCAATTCAAATTCCACCTTGTAGAGTTTCAGTTGACTTCTGCTTCTCACATGGCAAGTGAGCAAAATAAATACTCTTTTTACCTTGCCAAGACTTGAACCTTAGACCTCGAGAGAACTCTACATGTCATCTTGCCGCTAAACCATAGGCTCTTTTTGTGTCATAATTTAACCACAAATATTTAAGAACCTTCTATCGAGATCCCAATGATTTTGTTCACTAAAAATAAAATTTTTGCTAAAGCCTAGGTTTGAACTCAAGACTTCTCAAACACTGCTAAATCACGTAACCACCAAAGCAGACAGATATTTGTGTTATTTCCTTGCACACATAAACTTTTATGTGTTCCTATGCTCGAGGCTATTTCTTCTAAGCCTAAATTTGGGGCATTACAAACCCAATTTCTTTTAAACCAATTTTTGGGGTGTGACAGTATTTATATCCCTAAAATAAAATATAAGCACTACAAAAAAGGGAACACAAAATGAAAAGAGTCCTAATCAAATAAATACACCTCATCTTATCTTTTCCAAAGGGAAAGCACAATAGGTTCAACTTAAACTCTCTTAACCCAACCCTTCTATGGATAATACTAGCATTTTCTATTAATATACACGGGCATTGTGATTACTAAAAAAAATCTTACCCTATTAAATCCAAAATTCAAAATATACTTGAAATATGAAGTTTAAAAAAAAAAGGAAGAAATTTACCTTTCATTTTATTAGTTACCTAAAATCATGTTTGTGAACAAAACTACTGTTTTTTTTTTTTTAAGTTTTTTCATAATTAATGAATATGTTGGTGCTATATCCTATAAATATTTATATCAACTAAACCTATAATTCATAAAGGTTATTCATCACATTATATATATTAGGAAAACTAACAAAACAAAATAATGCCTAAAAACAATGACAACTTGAAACCTATGTTTCACGGTTTCAAAATGTTAGCTATTAAAACAATATATTTACTTTAAAAAAGAAAAACACATATATATATATATATATATATATATATATAGATAGATAGATAGATATAGATATATATATAAGATAGCTCTCTCCATTAATTTTAACCATTCGAAAGTAAAGAATTCAATAAACAGTTGTTACCCTTATTTTTTTGATATTAGGATAATTTCCAAATGGAATTTCAGGGAGTAATCTTTATTAGTTTTCTTTTTTTTTTTTTTCAACTTGGAGTTAATTCTAATGCCTTCCCAATAAATGATTTGATAAGAAAATTGCCAGGACAACCAGATGTTAATTTCAGGCAATTTGCTGGATATATTGATGTGGATGAAAATGTCGTTGGTCGAAGTCTTTTTTACTATTTTGTTGAAGCTGAGAAAGATCCCCTAACTCAACCCCTCACTGTTTGGTTAACTGGAGGTTAACTTCTTTGAATTTTTTTTATTGTAGTTTCTGATGTTATGCAGATTTCCTAGTACGTATCCTATATGAATAAGTTAGATGAAATTTACTATGTGCAAGTCATAGACAAAGGGAAGCTAGGGCTTCATCTCCATTGGTTAAATGTTACAATTGCATTTTTAGTTTTTCCCAAAAATTTATAATTCAATTTTATCCCCCTTTGCCCCTTCAAATGGAAACATTATCACTTTTTGCCCTCGTTAGAAAGTAATAATTCAATTTAGGCCATTTCCATGCAAAGATTTTAGCTTTATCTCCATCCCTAATACAAAATTTATAACCTTGCTCTGACTATGATTTTTTCCTCATCTGGAAAGCCATACGTTTAAATATATACTGAATACTTATCAAACTAGACTAGTCATCATGTTAGATCGAACCATTACTCTATTTTTCTAGCTTTACCTGAGCCTAGCCGATAAGTTTGTTTGATTATTCACATATAATAAAATATTTTGTGTAATACTATTCAGGACCAGGGTGTTCTTCCGTTGGAGATGCCTTTGGAAGTGTTGGACCTTTTATTGTTACGAAAGATGCTCATAATCTCCAAACAAATTTATTTTCTTGGAACAAAGGTTGTCTAATTTCCTATGCTTATCTTTTAATTATATTTTAATTTTGTGTGTATATATATCATGTTTTATAGTTATTTTTTTTCATATCGATATAAATTTATCAAAAAATATTAAATGTTTTAGAACTACAAAATGTTGCAGTACGTCTAGTTCTCACTGTGTTTAAATGAACTGCATTGTCTTTCTTAGATTTTTTTTCTCTTTTTTTATTTATTTCTGTATCTATAAAAATATTCTGTCTAATATATGTTTCAGTGTCAAATCTATTGTTTATCGACTCCCCTATTGGATCTGGATGGTCATATTCAAACACAAGTAGTGACTATAATAACGGAGATGATATCACTAGTAAGATCGTAGTATATATTCTTCATTATTAATTAAAATAGTTTGGATATAATATATATTGATAGTTTTCAATTGTTTGTTTGGTACAGATAAAATATTGCTTACATTTATGCAAAAATGGTATGAAAAATATCCGGTTTTCAAGTCGAAAGATCTATATCTAGCTGGATCAAGTTTTGCAGGTGAACAATTTCTTAGTTCTTATTTCTTATCTGGTTCTATATCAACATATTTTTAACCAAAATATAGTTAACAAAAAACTAAACAAAATACAATTCGATCTCTTTTTCTCTCTATATATTGTACTTTATTATTTACATATCAAGCTTGCAACATTATTATTTTTTAGATTTAAACTCAAATAATTAATCAAATTTCTTATTAAATTAATATTTTTTAAAAAATAATTCAAAAATATAAATATTTTCATAAATTATTTTTTGTAACATACTTCTTGAATTGAATATGTCAAACTAATTATTGAATGGAAATATAATAATCAAATGATCTTGTCTTAATAGGAGTTATGGATAAGTCTCTATGCAACAATACAAACAATATAACATGTTCATTACTATAATTAAATTTGTGGATTTTATTTCATGACACTTTGTACCAAATCTTGCTAATACTTTACTCGACGACAACAAGCAATCCAAGCAATCCAAATTTAACCTCAAAGGATTGATTGTAAGTAAAATTGTATCTAATTAATCAAATTTCTCAAAGGATTAGTAAAAAATGTTCAGGCTTGAGTAACTTGCCTAATTCGAGAAGGCTTAGCTTTATTAGATTTGATTAGGATACTGACTTCTACGTTTTGAATTAAATCATTATGATTTTGATTATTGTACATTAGCTTACATCATAGACAATAAATTTTGATTTAAATCAAGCATTGACACTAACATAAATAATTAAAATTATACTGAAATATTTTTAAGAATTTTATCAAGCCTAGATAAAACAAAAATAACATATGTTGCAACTCAAATATCCCGTAAACATGTTTGGTTCAATTCAATGTTAATTTAAATATTTTATTGTGAACTTTATTTTATTTTTTTAATTGTAATTATTTTGAACAGCTGGGAAACCCAATGCTTCGTAAAAAGCTAGACGATATTGCAAAAATTGATTTATTTTTCTCTCGGGAGATGATAAACAGCTCGTTGTATAACGAAATCAAGAAAGAATGCAATGCCATTGATGAAAATAATTACTTTTCTAGCATCAAAACCACTTGGAGCGCAAAATGCAAAAACCTTATATTTGAGGCCGATTTGGCTGCTTTCGAGACCAATGCTCATAATTACTCCCCACAGAAGCTATTTGATGTCTTTCGCCCTCCTTGTGCTGAAACTGAGCAAGATATGTACTTAGGAAAACAGGTTTTCATTTATTTCTTTACATTCCTCTTACTTTACTTCAATTCGAATGTAACATCCTAGAACCCGGGGCTAGTTGTGATTGAATGATTTTTTTCTTGTGTTTAAATTTGCTATAGTTTTAATCGTGGAATAATACGGCTTGAATAAAGGTCTTGAGTGGGTTTGGTTTAGTAGAAAATTTTTTTAATTTGGAAGCATTTAAGGTAAGGGGGCCTCAGAAAATAGGGGTTAAGTACAAATTTTGGTGAATCACGACACAAGGAAGTGATTAGTAACGTGGTTTGGGACGCCAGGATGCTCTAGGAGAGAAGGGGTTCGAGCCCCAGGAAGCGCGTGAGGGAGTTTTATTTTTGGCACTGAAGGACGACTAGGCGAAGGAGGGTTTAAAAATAAATTCGGCGAAGTGGTGGCATGAAAATCAGCCTGGCCAAGTGGCTTGGGGCGCCGACTAGGGGCCTGGGGGCGCTAGGCTCGGGTTCGAGTCACCATGGACGCAAGGGGGCTTGTTTTTATTTTTTTGCGTTGAAGTAAGGGAGTGTTTAAAAGAAATTCGCGACGAGTCTATGTCATGAAATTCCCATTTGGCCGAGTGGCTGGGGCGTGATGTTGCTCCAGAACTCGGGTTCGAATCCCTTGGGCAACGGTTGTCCATTTTGTTTTTAACCTCTGATATTAAATGCACTTGGGAAACTCAGAAATAAAGGTTTAAAAGAAAGATGCGACGGGATTCTACCACGAAAGTCCAGCAGGTCGAGTGGTTGAAGCACGGGGGTTTCTGCCCCAGGTCTCGGGTTCGAAACCCCTGGACGGCAGTTGAGTATTTTGTTTTTGGCCTTTAATGCGTGCAAGAGCCCAGGGACCTAAGGTTAAAATAAAATTTCGACACATTATAACTGAAGAAGCGTCGTGGCCAAGTGGTCAGAGGCTTGGGCAGCCTTCCCCAGGTCTCGAGTTCGAGACCCAGCAGCGCCTGGGGGGGGATTCCTTTTTTTTCTTTTGCTAGGCCGGCATGCCTTGGTAGTTGCATGCACATGCACGCGTGGGAACAAGGCTGTTGGCTGCATGTTTCCCTTAGTGTTGTTATTTATTCTATTTTATTTTGAAGCATGTGCTAAAACCCTTATATTTTATTAAAGCATGGAAGGAAATTGTTAGTTCCTATGTTGTTGGGTATAATTATTAAACCCTTTTTATTATTTCTATGGTAATGGGAGAATATTATGGAAAATAATACTTTGAAATTTAGAGAGGGTGGAATTGTTGGCCGGCCATGGCATTTTACAAGGAATTTTGTTTCCTTTCCTTTCCCAAAATCCATGGTTTGGCCGAATGAAGCTGAGCTAAGGGAGACATTTTCGGTTGAGCACACCATTGTTGTATGCAAAATTTCCATTTCCTTCTTCCTCTTCTCGATTTCGTTCAAACCATCAACCTTTCGAACCCTTCCCGAAGACAAAGCGTGGCCGAATGGAGTATTTCTTTGGGAGAGTTGCTCGATCTGTTTTAAGAGCTTGGAGGTGTTGAAATTTCTTAGGGTTGGCCCTACTTTCCTTCAACCCGTTTCTTACCCGAACTTGAGGACCTTGAGAACGTGAACTTCCGGTTAGGGGTGTGCATTAGGGTGTAGATTCGGCTATCACACCTCTCCCTCACTTTTTCCTCTTGTCGTGGGAACTAAAAACCCCTCCTCCTTCCTTGCGGAATGCCCCTCTCGGTAAGTGTATTTAGTCAGTATTCGTGTTATTTTCTTGAAGTTGAGGGTTGGCCGAATGCCTATAATTAATATTTAGTGTCTCCTTGGAAGGTAGCCGAAGCTAAGGGATTTTGAAGGAGTCTTTCGAGCCTCGTTTCTTCAAGGATCTTGACTACTCAAATCATAAGGAATCCTAGAACTTCGGTAGACAAGGTATGGGGTCAGTGACATTCGGCCAAAGGCCATTTTAGTAGCTAGGTTTGACCGATTTATGCACTGCGATTTTAGGGGGATAAATCGGCCAAGAAACCAGAAGTTCTCGAGATTTCAAGTCGCCTTAGTTCGTATTATTAAAGGTTCGGCCTAAGGCCCTATCTTATTACAATATGACCAATCTTTTGGCTCTGTTAGTTAATCAAATGAGACTCCTTAATAATAGCTATTAATGGCCGAATAATAGGAGCTATACGAGGACAAGTTCGGGACTTTTTAAATAGCACGTAGATCCGGGATTCCTTGTAGATCTTCGATTAAATAGGTGTGTAAACTCTTACACACTTTATTAGTATAAACTGTTGTTTAATGATATTAATAACCTCTCATATGGTAATTTGGCTTAGTGGGCATAAGCTTGGTTCTCGGGTAAGTTTCCTTACTACTCGATTTACGATATATGCTGTATATGCCATCATATGCTGAAAAATGCTATGCTATATCCGATTGCATGATATATAGAATCATGATACTTGTAATATGAGCATGATGATGGTGGGATTGATGAGAGGGAGTAATATTCGTGTCGACGGACACCAGTGTTTTGGTAACACATTGTGACTACGGTCATCAGAGGTTTGGTACCTCCAGAGGTTTGGCACCTCATAGCGTCTCGTCCCTGTGGCTTAGTACCACCGTGGGTTGGCCCCACATTTGAGATACGGGATTGACGCCAGTGATTTGGTATCACACGATGGGTTGGCCCCATCACTTATTTGTGACTTCGGGTCACCAGTGGTTTGGCACCACCAGTGTTTTGGTAACACATTGTGACTACGGTCACCAGAGGTTTGGTACCTCCAGAGGTTTGGCACCTCATAGCGTCTCGTCCCTGTGGCTTAGTACCACCGTGGGTTGGCCCCACATTTGAGATACGGGATTGACGCCAGTGATTTGGTATCACACGATGGGTTGGCCCCATCACCTTATTGTGACTATATGTCACCAGTGGTTTGGCACCACCAGTGGTTTGGTACCACACGGGGTAGAAAAGGAGCATGGATGGCTAGGTTGGGTTGCATAATTGCATGTCATACTAATATCTGGTGTATGGGAGTTATTTCCCGGGTTGGGGATTTATACACTGAGTCTTGGTGACTCACCCCTTCCCATATCATCTTGCAGGTGAGTAGAGCACGGATGCGTAGCCGAGGAGAGCTCGAGGCGGCCATGTTGGTTTTGTGGACTTGAAATTTTATTTTTGACCCGTTTTAAGTTTAATTATTCACTACAATTCGATTGGGTTGTAATATGGCCGCTTATTATTTTGGATGGTTAGGGAGTTGTTTTTACTTTACTTTATAACGGATGAATTTACGGACGGTTATGCAAATCGGTTAAAAGTAACGTTTTAAAAAAAAAAATAGGCACTCGTACGCGTTTTCAAGGAAATGTTACCATCGGGTAACGAGATTTTTTTTAAGCTTTTGATCACGCTAATGTTCTAAAACTTAAATGGTCAAATGGTTTTAAAAAGGAAGAATGGATTTTCAACTCAATCGAATTTACCAAATTAAACCACTTGAGTTTTTAAACGAACACCGTTTTATACCCTTAGCGGAAATTTTTAATTTCTACTGTAAATCCAAACCTTTCAAACTTCTTTATTCCGTGACATGCCAGATCCGGTCATGACTTGTGGGCCGGGTTTGGGGTGTTACAGTTTTGGTATCAGAGCCCGGTTCAAAAACTCGGCTGTGAGGGCCTAAGACCCAAAAATGTTTTGCTAAGATGTGCTACTTAAAACCTGTTGAAAATGATTTTGGTTGAACAACATGGCGTCGAGTCTCCGGCACCGATCCGTTCTTGTAAGTATATTTCAATCTATGTATAAATAGTTATCTGTAAATGGGTAGAAAACGGGACGTAGATAGTATGAAAGGTATATGAACTCTAGGACTAGTTACCCCAAACAAATCGCATAAGATTCTAATTGCCTAATTAAACAAACCCATGACTAAGTCGCCGAGTTAAGGTGTGGTAACCCTTGTACGCATGTCTAGGATTGGATCCGGAAGAGCTTGGTATTTAAGTGGTCTTAGTGACTCACCTCCTCTTCGCGGGAATCCTACCTGGTGCGTAGCTTCGGTTCACCCTAGCCGTGAGGACTTGTTCAGGGGCCAAACCCTTCTATTAAAACCCGAAAGGGAATTAGCCGCATTTTTATAAAAAACTCTAATTTTTAAGGACTTCCCTCAAACTTATGAGAATTTTGCTACAAAATTTCCTTTGATTTATGGACATTCTAAAATACCCCTAGTTTTAAAAATTCTACCAAATAACCCCAAATTTTCTTTTTAAACAAAATTTTCCTTATTTTACAAGCATACCTAAAATCCCTAATTTGCAAAATGTCGAAAATGTTGTGCCTTTGGAAAATTTCAAAATTTGCCCCTAGATTGCAAATTTCCAAAATGACCCTGATTTTCAAAGTTATGAAACACTACCAATTTGGGAAGAAAATTTTTCTAAAAAGAGAACCCCAAGTTTTGCATTCCCTTGATTTGTCAAGATTTACAACTTACCTTGTTTTGTTACCAAATTACCCCTGTAGGGTAAAGGACGAAAACACCCCCGGGTTAAGAGTTGGACATAGAGAGTGATGGAATAAGTGAACGTGTATCTTCGAATTACGATAGAAGACTTGACACTTGTTTGATCGAAAGAACAACTTCTTAATTTTGCCCATAAGATTCCTTGCTAATAATAAGTGGAACATTGACTAACTCATAAAACTTTTTAGATTGCGCCATAAGAAATGAGTTCTAGAGGTCGCGGCCGTCGGGGACGCGGTAGAGGCCGGATGGCCGTAACAGAACCAGTTAGGTCGGGCCAAGGATCGGATAATGAGATACCACCTCCACCACCACCTCCAGCTTTTGGTGATGGACCTCAGGATCAGACAGGGGGTGAGTCGGTATCGCAGGCTATGCTGCGTGTTCTAGAAATGATGGCTGAGACCAGCAGAGGTACAGGAGCTCGGAAGTCGGTATCTGAGCGGCTCCGATCCAATGGAGCTGAAGTATTTCGAGGTGTGTCAGGTGTCGCACCCAGTACAGCTGAATATTGGTTAGAATCAACCGAGAGGATCATGGATGATCTCGACTTAACAGATGAGGAGAAGCTGAAAGGAGCGGTGTCACTTCTAAAAGACGAGTCGTACCAGTGGTGGCTCACGGTTCGAAACGGCGCTACAGCAGACGACCTTACTTGGGAATACTTCAAAACTACCTACCAGAAGAAGTATGTGGGCACCAGCTACACTGATACTCAGAGGAAAATCTTTCTGGGACTGGTACAAGGAAATAAGTCGGTGTCTGAGTATGAGGCAGAATTTCTGAGGCTGAGCCGCTATGCTCAGGGAATTGTGTCAACTGAGCACGATCGTTGTGTCCGCTTTGAAGACGGACTTAGGGATGACTTAAGGCTGTTGATTGCTCCACAACAGGTACGTGAGTTTGCTGTTCTGGTAGAAAAGGCTAAGGTAGCCGAAAGGGTCCGGGAGTCTGTGAGACAGAGCTATGATAGAAGCAAACAGAAGAAAGGCATTGGGTCGTCGGGATCGAGAAATACTGCTCAAAAGAGGGCCAGACAGAGTGGGCCGAATCAGGCAGGGAGGCCCATGGCTTTTAACCAGAGGCCGGCTCAGTGTAATCGTTGTGGAAAGTCACATTGGGGAGGTTGTTACACCGGTGAAAAGGGTTGCTTTGAATGTGGATCTCCGGATCACCGTGTGAGGGATTGTCCTCAGAAGATGGCTAGGAATCAGCCAGAGGGGCAGAACCGTACTCCAGCACGAAATGTGGGACCGCCGCAGAGGGGTCGTGGAAATGGTAGAGGAGGCAATGGTCCTAACCGAGGTCGCGGAACTCAGGGCAGAGGAGTAGGCAACACCAAAGCCAGGCAGCCCGGTTTAGTCTACGCAGCAAGGCGTCGCGAGGAGGGTGACGCACCGGACGTCATCACCGGTACGTTCCTAATTTTTGGTCTCCCTTATGTTGCATTAATTGATGTGGGTTCGACGCATTCATACATTGCCAGTAGTGTGGTAGAGGCTATGAACTTGGATTTTGAGACTACCCCTAGCGAGATGACTGTAATTAGCCCTCTAGGACATTCTGTGATGGTTAACAAGCTATATAGAGATATACCCCTAGAACTCCAAGGGGTAGTGTTTGTGGCCGATCTGATGGAACTGCCGTTTGGGGAGTTTGATCTAATTCTCGGAATGGACTGGCTGGTTAAGCATCAGGCAAGGTTGGATTGCGCTGCTAAGCGCATGATTCTAAGGTCGACCGAGGGTGATGAAGTGGTTATGATAGGTAACAGAACAGACTATCTATCCAATGTAGTGTCTGCCTTGAAGGCCGAGAAAATGATCAGAAAAGGGTGTGAAGCATTGTTGGTTCAGATTTATGCCTTGGAGGCTAAGGAGTCAACAGTTGAGAAGGTCCGAACTGTAAGGGAATTCGCTGATGTGTTTCCTGAAGAACTTCCGGGTCTGCCTCCAGATCGGGAAGTAGAGTTCGGTATAGACTTGTTGCCCGGAACGGCACCTGTGTCTATAGCACCCTATCGAATGGCACCGAAGGAGTTGGCGGAACTGAAGGCTCAAATTCAGGAACTCTTGGATAGAGGGTTCATTCGACCCAGCATATCTCCGTGGGGAGCACCTGTGCTGTTTGTCAAGAAGAAAGACGGGTCAATGCGAATGTGTATCGACTACCGTCAGCTAAACAAATTGACGATCAAAAACAAGTATCCGTTGCCTCGGATTGATGACCTGTTTGATCAATTGAAGGGTGCATCGGTATTCTCGAAGATAGACCTTAGGTCGGGCTATCATCAACTTAAGGTGAAGGAGGCTGATGTGCACAAGACGGCATTTCGTACCCGGTATGGGCATTACGAATTCTTAGTGATGCCGTTCGGGTTGACCAACGCACCGGCAGCATTCATGGACTTGATGAATAGGGTGTTCCAGAAATTCTTAGATCAATTTGTCGTGGTGTTTATAGACGACATATTGGTGTACTCAAAAACGGAGGAGGAGCATGATAGGCATTTGCGCATAGTTCTACAAGTGCTGAGGGAGGGGCAGTTGTACGCCAAATTCAGTAAGTGCGAATTTTGGCTTAGAGAGGTGACTTTCTTAGGTCACGTGGTGTCAGCTGAAGGGATTAGAGTGGATCCCCGCAAGGTCGAAGCGGTGTTGGACTGGAAACCACCTAGGTCAGTGGCGGAAATCCGAAGTTTTCTAGGTCTGGCCGGGTACTATCGAAGATTTGTGGAAGGATTCTCTTTAATCGCAGCACCGTTGACTAAGCTATTAAGAAAAGGAGTCCCTTTTGTTTGGTCAGAAAAGCAGCAAGAAAGCTTTGATAAGCTAAGAAAGATTCTGACGGAGGCTCCAGTTTTGGTACAGCCTGAGGCGGGAAAATTGTTCACGGTTTATTGTGATGCGTCCCATAATGGGTTGGGATGTGTGTTGATGCAGGAAGGGAAGGTAGTGGCCTATGCATCCCGTCAGCTAAGACCGCATGAGGTTAACTATCCTACCCATGACTTGGAGTTAGCAGCAGTGGTTTTTGCTTTGAAAATATGGAGGCATTACTTGTATGGAGAGAAATCAATCGTCTACACGGATCATAAAAGTTTGAAGTACCTCTTGACTCAAAAGGACTTGAATCTGAGGCAGCGCCGATGGATTGAACTGTTGAAGGACTACGACTGCTCAATTGAGTACCACCCAGGCAAGGCTAACGTGGTGGCTGATGCGTTGAGCCGAAAGGTCGTGACAGACTTAAGGGCGATGTTTGCTCGTCTTAGTCTATACGACGACGGAAGTCTTTTGGCAGAGCTGCAAGTTAAGCCAACTTGGATCGAGGAGATTAAGGGAAAGCAATTAGGGGATGACAGCCTAAACGCGCGAAGGTTGCAGGTTCAAGGTGGCGGTTTGGAAGGGTATAGTTTGACTGGTGATGGTGTGTTGTGCTTTCAAGGGCGGCCTTGTATGCCGAATGACGTGGGGTTGAGACAAAGAATTCTTCAGGATGCCCATAGCAGCCCATACGCTATGCATCCTGGAGGTAGCAAGATGTACGGAGATTTACGGAAACAGTTCTGGTGGCCAGGATTGAAGCGCGAGGTAACAGAATTCGTGGGAAGGTGTCTCACATGTCAGCGGGTAAAGGCTGAACATCAGTTGCCATCTGGGTTACTTCAACCGGTGAAGATTCCTCAGTGGAAATGGGAGAGGATCACTATGGACTTTGTCAGTGGGCTACCCCTCACGCCCAGTAAGAAGGACGCAGTTTGGGTGATTGTGGACCGTCTGACCAAGTCAGCTCATTTCATTCCAGTTAGGGTGGATTACTCGCTTCAGAAGTTAGCTAAGTTGTATGTGGCGGAAATAGTGAGGTTGCATGGTGTGCCAGTGTCGATCATCTCAGACAGAGACCCCAGATTTACATCGAGGTTTTGGAGAGCACTACATCAGGCTTTGGGTACACGGTTGGATTTCAGTACAGCATTCCATCCACAATCTGACGGGCAGTCGGAAAGAGTTATTCAGATTTTGGAGGACATGTTAAGAGGCTGCGTTTTGAACTTCGGAGGTAGTTGGGAGGAATTTTTGCCATTAGCTGAGTTCGCATACAACAACAGTTATCAGGCAAGCATTAAGATGGCACCATATGAAGCGTTATATGGTAGGAGGTGTCGCACACCTACTTGTTGGACGGAGTTGGGTGAGCGACAGATGTTAGGACCGGAATTGGTTGCAGAAACTGAGGATAAGGTGAAGAAGATCCAAGCTCGATTGAAAGAAGCCTCGGATAGACAAAAGTCTTATGCTGATCTCCGGCGGAGAGACATAGAATTTGCCGTAGGAGACGAAGTTTTTCTGAAGGTCTCGCCATGGAAGAAGGTGCTAAGATTTGGGAAGAAGGGCAAATTAAGCCCAAGGTTCATTGGACCGTTTAAGGTGATGAAACGAGTGGGACCAGTGGCTTATCAGCTCGAGTTACCTGCAGAACTGAGTCAGATTCACGATGTGTTCCATGTCTCCATGCTTAGACGCTACCGTTCTGATCCATCACACGTCTTGGCAGTTGAGGAAGTTGAGGTGAGTCCAGATTTGACGATGGAAGAAGAACCTGTGCAGATCCTAGATCGGGATGTGAAAGTTTTGCGTAGGAAGTCAGTTCCGCTAGTGAAGGTTCTATGGCGGAATCATGGCATGGAGGAAGCTACGTGGGAGCCCGAGGATGTGATGCGACTGCAATACCCCCAACTCTTCTGATCCAGGTAATTTCGCGGACGAAATTATTTTAAGAGGGGTAGAACTGTAACATCCTAGAACTCGGGGCTAGTTGTGATTGAATGATTTTTTTCTTGTGTTTAAATTTGCTATAGTTTTAATCGTGGAATAATACGGCTTGAATAAAGGTCTTGAGTGGGTTTGGTTTAGTAGAAAATTTTTTTAATTTGGAAGCATTTAAGGTAAGGGGGCCTCAGAAAATAGGGGTTAAGTACAAATTTTGGTGAATCACGACACAAGGAAGTGATTAGTAACGTGGTTTGGGACGCCAGGATGCTCTAGGAGAGAAGGGGTTCGAGCCCCAGGAAGCGCGTGAGGGAGTTTTATTTTTGGCACTGAAGGACGACTAGGCGAAGGAGGGTTTAAAAATAAATTCGGCGAAGTGGTGGCATGAAAATCAGCCTGGCCAAGTGGCTTGGGGCGCCGACTAGGGGCCTGGGGGCGCTAGGCTCGGGTTCGAGTCACCATGGACGCAAGGGGGCTTGTTTTTATTTTTTTGCGTTGAAGTAAGGGAGTGTTTAAAAGAAATTCGCGACGAGTCTATGTCATGAAATTCCCATTTGGCCGAGTGGCTGGGGCGTGATGTTGCTCCAGAACTCGGGTTCGAATCCCTTGGGCAACGGTTGTCCATTTTGTTTTTAACCTCTGATATTAAATGCACTTGGGAAACTCAGAAATAAAGGTTTAAAAGAAAGATGCGACGGGATTCTACCACGAAAGTCCAGCAGGTCGAGTGGTTGAAGCACGGGGGTTTCTGCCCCAGGTCTCGGGTTCGAAACCCCTGGACGGCAGTTGAGTATTTTGTTTTTGGCCTTTAATGCGTGCAAGAGCCCAGGGACCTAAGGTTAAAATAAAATTTCGACACATTATAACTGAAGAAGCGTCGTGGCCAAGTGGTCAGAGGCTTGGGCAGCCTTCCCCAGGTCTCGAGTTCGAGACCCAGCAGCGCCTGGGGGGGGATTCCTTTTTTTTCTTTTGCTAGGCCGGCATGCCTTGGTAGTTGCATGCACATGCACGCGTGGGAACAAGGCTGTTGGCTGCATGTTTCCCTTAGTGTTGTTATTTATTCTATTTTATTTTGAAGCATGTGCTAAAACCCTTATATTTTATTAAAGCATGGAAGGAAATTGTTAGTTCCTATGTTGTTGGGTATAATTATTAAACCCTTTTTATTATTTCTATGGTAATGGGAGAATATTATGGAAAATAATACTTTGAAATTTAGAGAGGGTGGAATTGTTGGCCGGCCATGGCATTTTACAAGGAATTTTGTTTCCTTTCCTTTCCCAAAATCCATGGTTTGGCCGAATGAAGCTGAGCTAAGGGAGACATTTTCGGTTGAGCACACCATTGTTGTATGCAAAATTTCCATTTCCTTCTTCCTCTTCTCGATTTCGTTCAAACCATCAACCTTTCGAACCCTTCCCGAAGACAAAGCGTGGCCGAATGGAGTATTTCTTTGGGAGAGTTGCTCGATCTGTTTTAAGAGCTTGGAGGTGTTGAAATTTCTTAGGGTTGGCCCTACTTTCCTTCAACCCGTTTCTTACCCGAACTTGAGGACCTTGAGAACGTGAACTTCCGGTTAGGGGTGTGCATTAGGGTGTAGATTCGGCTATCACACCTCTCCCTCACTTTTTCCTCTTGTCGTGGGAACTAAAAACCCCTCCTCCTTCCTTGCGGAATGCCCCTCTCGGTAAGTGTATTTAGTCAGTATTCGTGTTATTTTCTTGAAGTTGAGGGTTGGCCGAATGCCTATAATTAATATTTAGTGTCTCCTTGGAAGGTAGCCGAAGCTAAGGGATTTTGAAGGAGTCTTTCGAGCCTCGTTTCTTCAAGGATCTTGACTACTCAAATCATAAGGAATCCTAGAACTTCGGTAGACAAGGTATGGGGTCAGTGACATTCGGCCAAAGGCCATTTTAGTAGCTAGGTTTGACCGATTTATGCACTGCGATTTTAGGGGGATAAATCGGCCAAGAAACCAGAAGTTCTCGAGATTTCAAGTCGCCTTAGTTCGTATTATTAAAGGTTCGGCCTAAGGCCCTATCTTATTACAATATGACCAATCTTTTGGCTCTGTTAGTTAATCAAATGAGACTCCTTAATAATAGCTATTAATGGCCGAATAATAGGAGCTATACGAGGACAAGTTCGGGACTTTTTAAATAGCACGTAGATCCGGGATTCCTTGTAGATCTTCGATTAAATAGGTGTGTAAACTCTTACACACTTTATTAGTATAAACTGTTGTTTAATGATATTAATAACCTCTCATATGGTAATTTGGCTTAGTGGGCATAAGCTTGGTTCTCGGGTAAGTTTCCTTACTACTCGATTTACGATATATGCTGTATATGCCATCATATGCTGAAAAATGCTATGCTATATCCGATTGCATGATATATAGAATCATGATACTTGTAATATGAGCATGATGATGGTGGGATTGATGAGAGGGAGTAATATTCGTGTCGACGGACACCAGTGTTTTGGTAACACATTGTGACTACGGTCATCAGAGGTTTGGTACCTCCAGAGGTTTGGCACCTCATAGCGTCTCGTCCCTGTGGCTTAGTACCACCGTGGGTTGGCCCCACATTTGAGATACGGGATTGACGCCAGTGATTTGGTATCACACGATGGGTTGGCCCCATCACTTATTTGTGACTTCGGGTCACCAGTGGTTTGGCACCACCAGTGTTTTGGTAACACATTGTGACTACGGTCACCAGAGGTTTGGTACCTCCAGAGGTTTGGCACCTCATAGCGTCTCGTCCCTGTGGCTTAGTACCACCGTGGGTTGGCCCCACATTTGAGATACGGGATTGACGCCAGTGATTTGGTATCACACGATGGGTTGGCCCCATCACCTTATTGTGACTATATGTCACCAGTGGTTTGGCACCACCAGTGGTTTGGTACCACACGGGGTAGAAAAGGAGCATGGATGGCTAGGTTGGGTTGCATAATTGCATGTCATACTAATATCTGGTGTATGGGAGTTATTTCCCGGGTTGGGGATTTATACACTGAGTCTTGGTGACTCACCCCTTCCCATATCATCTTGCAGGTGAGTAGAGCACGGATGCGTAGCCGAGGAGAGCTCGAGGCGGCCATGTTGGTTTTGTGGACTTGAAATTTTATTTTTGACCCGTTTTAAGTTTAATTATTCACTACAATTCGATTGGGTTGTAATATGGCCGCTTATTATTTTGGATGGTTAGGGAGTTGTTTTTACTTTACTTTATAACGGATGAATTTACGGACGGTTATGCAAATCGGTTAAAAGTAACGTTTTAACGTTTTAAAAAAAAAATAGGCACTCGTACGCGTTTTCAAGGAAATGTTACCATCGGGTAACGAGATTTTTTTTAAGCTTTTGATCACGCTAATGTTCTAAAACTTAAATGGTCAAATGGTTTTAAAAAGGAAGAATGGATTTTCAACTCAATCGAATTTACCAAATTAAACCACTTGAGTTTTTAAACGAACACCGTTTTATACCCTTAGCGGAAATTTTTAATTTCTACTGTAAATCCAAACCTTTCAAACTTCTTTATTCCGTGACATGCCAGATCCGGTCATGACTTGTGGGCCGGGTTTGGGGTGTTACATCGAAACTACAAATAACATACGTTCGTATAGAATCGAATCAACTGATCAACCAAGTAGAACTAATTTGTGTTATTTTTCTTTTATTGGTCATATCAAAAGCAAAAAACTTTATTTTTCGGTCCAGGTTCCTATAGTTAGCACAGAAGTAGACATGTGCCATCCATTAAGGGTGCAATTTTACTTTAATCTCCCGGAAGTTCAAAAAGCTTTCCATTAAGGGAATCAAACAAACTTGTCATATAGATGGAAGGGTTGTTTCACGTAAGTTCTTCCTTAAAATTTGAAAATAATTTATGTTTTTTTCCTGATATGTTCATATAATTACATTTTATAAATTATTTTAAATTCAAGTTTTAAGACTTGCGGCCAATTTTTCTATCTTCATATTGTCACCTCTTGTTTTGGTAAAATAAATAAATTACTTATTTATTTAGGTGAATGTTGTGTAAAAATTGTTAACCTTAAAATTTTCATTATATGTCACTTTTATTTATTTAGAGCTAATTTTAAATACAACGAAGCTGATAAGGACCTTGACATGCTTCCCGCGCTTAAAAACCTTCTTCAACAATCAATTCCCATTACAATATTCAGGTTGGTATTGTATTTGTATGCCATACTTTTTTCCAATACTTTCTTGAAATAAGTTAAATAAGTATGAAGAATCAAAGTGAACGATTTTGAATAGAAATTCTCATGCCATTTGACTGATTTTTTATTTTATTAATATGATTACAATGTCATAGTGGAGACCAAGATGGTATAATACCGATAGAGGGAACCTTACAACATTTGAAAAAGTTGGCTGAGGAGTTAAACATCAAGTTAACAAAAGAGGAAACATGGAGTTTTGGAACCAAGGTTTTATGTTTACACATTTAATTATATATATTAGCTTTTTTTTATATTATGATTAGATATATTTAAGCATCAAATCATCCATTTGATATGATTGCCAATTTGGATTTAAACCTGAACAAGGAATTTTAATTGTTGACTTAATTGGCTTGGTTAGCGCATTCAAGGCAAGCTCACACTACTTACCTAGTTCAATGGGCTTGACCAATACGTGTTAGGCCGTGAACAAGATTTTTCATAAATTTTAGGCAACTCATTCTGATTTTTTGTTTAAATATGAAATTATTAATGTAAATAGTTAGTCAAGCCAATAGGTTGGCTCGAGCTAAGATGTAGTAATTGAATTTTTTTAAAACTTAATCATAAAAAAGTAAATATATTAGAAGAAAATAGTTTTGCAGCATTTCATATATACTAAACAATAAAATGATTTTTTTGATATAACATTATTTATATTTATGAATTCTTTTTTAATACAATAAAATTAATTATAAATATTTAACAGCAAGGAGGGTTGAAGTATGAATTTGGAGACTTACTAAAATTCTTGACGGTGAAGGGCGGTAATCATCATGTTACATCTTCTAGACCATCACAAGCTTTTTCTATTTTCTCAATTTACACAATTAATTGGATGCATTGAGAATTGGTGATGAAACTTATGGAGCAAACAATCATGATTTTTGTTGAATCCATCATTCACTATAATAAGACTTGTTGTTGTAATAATTTATTGTGATGATATGTATTATTTTATGATGCATGGACATCATAAAATATATTAGATAC